>OX637404.1:12895544-13495544 GCA_951799425.1 Ilex aquifolium
AAACACTAGAAAATTTAAATCTTAATTAAAGGGGTAAAATAGTAATTAGTCGTTAAAGCCAGGGTCAAAAATCTAAATTTTTATATAACTAAGATGATAAAATGGACCTCACCCTTAGATTCATCTCATGAAATTAGGCTAGCTAGTCAATTTTCATCAAATTTCAAGATATTCGGATTTTCGAGTGTTACGATGCGATCAGGTATTGCGTGATTAAAATTCTGCGATCAGATTTTAATCGTAGAACCCATAATATAATTTAAATTAAATCTTATAAAATTATATTAAACATGGTATGTGGCGAACTGTAATTGGTTGAGATAAAATTTGACCAATAAGAAAGTGACACGTGGCTCAATATGAGCCTAGTATAAATAGAGATTTAAAGTGGAAGACGTAGTCTTCCAAGTCCTTTTCTCCACATATTTCAACTCAGAGGGGGGGAGAGAGAGAGATGAGAGTTTCTTCATCTTTTTTTTCATTTCTTCATTCGATCTACAATGATCCGTTCGACGAATCAAGTTGGGGCAAGAATTAAAATTGTTCACAACGACGAGAGCTATGCTCTAGTACTAACCAAGTCCGTTTTTGACACATTGCGGAAGTTAGAGTTTTGGCTAGAGGTTGAACAAAGCATCGTTTGACATCGTGATGAGTCTATACAAGAGATAAGGTTCCCTCCTATCTAGGTTTATTTTCAACCTATAATTGTATATAAAATTGGTATAGCCCCAAGTATGAACTTTTTTAGGCTAAACCACACCAAGTGTAACCAAGAGCTTGAAAATGAGTATAAGAACTTATCAAACCCATTTTGAGTTTTATTTGGGTGATGTATGAAAATCGGCATAAAAGGTGAATCTATCGATAGGAGAGGCACTACCTATCAGTAGGAAACTTATGTGGCTTTGTTGTGGGTATGCTATGTATTTACATTTCATACTTTCTAAGTTTTAGTAAAATGCTTAGGGTCCAAGTATGTTTGTTGGCTTGTAACCATATATGACATGCTTGAGAATATTTATGAAAATGGACATGTTTATTATATATTTTATGATATGATGAGCATGATGATATGAATTGCAATTGCATATTGCATTTTCACAAGCACTGGTAGCATCGTATTCATGGGCATTCGACATGAGTGTGGATGTGTGTGCATGTTTTTAATCAAATATTATACTTGGTGGTTGATACGTGGGTTCGAAAAAGTTGGACCTAGATTTGGCTGAATCACACGGGTTTGCATTGAAAAATGTGTCGGGATCAACAATAAGGGCTAGATTCTTCCTCTTTTGCAAGACCCAGCTATTTTGGATATGCTCTACCGTTGTTATTGAGTTCATAAAGTACGCCAGTGTACGCGGAACCATAGGTGAAAGTCCTAAAATTTTGTGTCAGGTTGGGTAACCATTGGTGTAAGTCCATAAAATATCTAGCCCAGAAAGATAGTCCATAACCGTTGGGTAACCAAGGAATTGTAGCATTTAGTTATGAGATATATCTATTTGAATGGATGTTTGACATAATGTTTGCATGTAAAATTTCATATGCATGTGGGTTGGGAGGTAATCTTCATAGGAGATACCTTATTGAGCGTAACTCACATTTTATGGGGATATATTTTAGGTGTTGGACAAGTGTTCGCTGACGACCCTAACTTGGGCCTGCATTGAGGATATAGCCGAGATGTGGCTCTTGATATGGATTTTTTTTGTAATCCTTTGCATATAATTACATTTTGGCCTCGTATATTTTTAAGTACAAAAATTGTATTTTATTGAAGACATGTAACGGGACTCTTATAGATATTGTTATTTTATGAATGAATTTATGTCGTGATGTTGGTATTCAATACTATATTGATTGAATATCAATGTTGGACCCGGTGTGATAATATGGTTATATAATTCACAGGTGTGTGTGTGTGTGTGTGTGTTGGGTAGAGCTCCCCGTACAAGGGAGACTCTACCTGATTTTTTGTTAAGTTAAGGACCCTGGTGAATTTGGCATCTCAACGTGTTATCGAGTTATGCGGTATCACGGGTTATTTCGCAGGTTAATGGATGATCAATTGGTTGAGTAATGGCACTTGGGAATTAGGGCGTCACACTTTTTGTTTGTATCTACAACAATGTACTGTTTATGCATCTTAAGTGAACACAATTTCACTACCATCTTCAATTCTTTTTTATTCCTTAATACGAGACCCTTGGACAATTCATGTTTTGTTAGATCCCATGTTTTCAATTCATGCAACTTGCAAAATCTATCAACTTCATTTTGGATACCTGAGTCAATGTTTGTGAAGATGTGTGACTCGGGCTCGTCCATGCGAACGTTGGCCTCGGGCTCAACCGAATTTCCAACACCATCGTCATCCATCAATAAATCCTCCTGCACTTCTTCTTCTTCAGAATCCTCATTGTGGTCATTAGCGCACATTTCTTTATATGCAGGAGTACAACTCATTAAGTAATAGTCTCAACAACTAGTTTAGGTTCATCTTGTTTTTTCTCTTCACCCTTCACTCCAAGGGCATATACCTCTCCAATATCCTACTATCCTTTACATCTTCCTTAATGACAGGAATAATAAGAAAAGGTCTACTTTTTGGTTGAGGTGCTACAGGATAACTCTCTCACTATAGGGATAAGGACAATCTTAACACCATCTTTTTAAAAGGTCTAAGTGGCGTCTTTGCCTCTATGGACAACATTTAGATCATGGTGTCATGGTCTCTCCAATATAATATGATACACATCCAATTCCACAACATCAATATTGTCTTTATATTTGTCAATTGAAATATGGATACGACATTGTTCTGTTACCTTAGTTTTGTCGAGGCTCTTAATCCACACGATAGTATAGAGAGAAGGGTGTTTCTCAGTCCGTGACTGCAACTTTTTGACCTCCTCCTAGGACACAATATTTTCACTGCTACTACCATCAATAATCAACTGACAAACCCTCTAGTTCATGGTGCATGTGGTCCAAAAGATATTATGCCTCTGAATGTCTTGTTCGATCTTAGGAGTATACATCAATTGACGAACAACAAGGGAGATCCTCTTATCACCATATATCTACGCACTCTCATCCTCCTCCTCGAAAAACTCATCCTCTACCTAGCAGTTCTCCTCTTGATTAGCTTCTTCCGCATCAACCAGATTCACTGTACACCTCTTAGGGCACATATTAGAACAATGGCCTAGCTGACCACATTGGTAACACTTATCCCCGCTAGGTTTGGCATAGGGATTCTTTAGTGCTTCATTGAATACTATAGTAGAATCCGAACCCGAGGCTACATCCCTTACAGGTACCCTACTATTTTTGGATTCTCAGTCTGGGACTGGCGAAGGCTTTGAGTACCCATAATCTACTTTCCTTAATTCACCATAGGATGTGATGAATCAAAGAACTCCGGGTCTATACTTTGGACTTAGTTCTATCCAACTAGGTATGTACCTTTGTGGCAAAGTGAATGACTAACGTTAAAGAAAACAAGGCTTGCAAGAAAACTCTATCTCTACCCCCAATAAACCGAGCAATTTTTTGGGACTCGATCTTTTTCAGGTTATTGTGGGAAAAAAATCTCTGGAACTCCTTCGTATACGTTTAAACGGATCTGTTGCCCTATTTGAAATCATGATATTGCTAAAACAAGACCTACTCATAAACTGGGAGTGAAAACCTCGATCTCAGTAACCTTCTCATCTTCGACCAAGCACAGATTGGATACTGGCCTTCTCTGATACGAGCAAGTTGGATCTATTCCCACCAACAAGAAGCCCATCCTTTCAACTTATACGCCACCAGCTTCACCTTCTTTGCTTTTGGAACATTCTTGTAATCGAAAAATCACTCTACTTTTGCCAACAAGTCTAAGAAATCCTCAATATGAAGATGACCATTGAAACTGGGTAAGTAAAGCTTCATCTAAAAATTCCTAGACTCACAACCAAGATTTCTATAATCTGCAGCGTTATCCAGTAAATCATCATCATCATTGCTGGAATCTACAATGGGTGCTGCTTTGGGAGGAACACCACGTACGTTCTCTCTCGCCAGGTAGACAAGATTTCAATTTCGATTGGGTTAAACACGAGCCGTATCATCATTCATCCTTTCTCGATTAGGATCCTAGTTTGGACCCACCGTCAACTGGGCTACCATGTCATGTAATGTTTGCAAGAATTGTTGGAATTGTCGAGATTACTATTGTTGTTGTCGTTGAAAATTCAAGAATTTGGCTCTCGAGAGAGCCCCTTCCACATGACCACTATCATTATGAAGATTGTCATCGCTTCGTTGGTTGGCCATCACACCAGGTTAGTTAAGACTCTGATATCAATCAACGCAGTGGTAACGAAAAGACACGAAGAAATCATTGTCTCTAAGTGTAAAGAACAAGAACACCATGAATCTACAAAAAAGAACAAAAGAATAAATCTGAAAAATATGTATTAGTGACTGCATAATTCGTATTACATAGGAAAATATATATATGAACGGTTAAAACCCTAATTGTTCCCATAATAGAAGCAAAATCCCTAATTATACGAAATTTACCAATAAAAAAATTGCAATCTAACTAATTAGTATAAAAGCATGTGTCAGCTAGAGTCTGACAGAACTGATGATATTGAATTTAGAATCTCTTATGATTTATTATTAATTTATGTTTTTTTTCCTAAAACGAAAAAAACAGGGTTTTGAAGGCCTAAACAATGGAATTTGACCCAAAACTGAAGGAGCTTATAGCAAAGCGATGAGTCTTAATCGTTGGCCCAACCTGGACCAAAATCTCTTATGATTTATTATTAATTTTTGAATTCTTTCCTAAAATGGCGAAAACAAAGTTTTGAATACTTAAACGATGGAATTCAACCCAAAACTGAAAGAGCTCAAAACAAACAGATGAATTTTATTGGCCCAATCCATATCAAATGGATTTAGATCCTTCCATTACCTCTTCTCTTCAATTCCCCTCAATACAGTCACTCATCTAACACATGCCACTCATCTAACACTGTATTGAGGGGAATTAAAGGGAAGGGGTAATGGAAGGGATCCGAATCCATATCAAATACCATTCGTTCCACTGAATTTCGAGTCTAACCCATTGTACTTCTATTATTTCTTTTTGACATTTCGTTGCGCTTTGAAGGCACTGCAGTCTACTGGATTCAAGTATAATCTGGTGTCAGTAGGGTACGAATTTGGTGGACAGGTTTTTATTTGATTTTTATCAAATGGTGACATGGTCGTTTAATAATTTCCGCCATCCCTTTGCTTTGTTTTCCTGTTGTGGAACAGAGGTGGTTTGTAATCTCTTAAACCAAAGAGGGTAGATCGAGCATAATAAATACGAACTTTAGGGATGATTCTTATAATTTTTTTCTTCTAAATGGTTAGAACCTCTCGCAGGTCCAACGATTGCCATTACGTATGACAGAAACAACAGATTCTCACCTAAAAATCAAACAGCCAAAATCTGCAATATTATACAGCAGCATATTATAGAGTCATTGCAAGTGCTTGTAACTGACTCTGCACAAGAAGGGAAGTAAAGCAACTAACATGAGAAGCAAAAGGATTACATTTGTGCCAAGCTAAAACATTTTTGTCAAAGGGCGGCCTGAAATTCCCAAATTCGATGTTAAAAAGACCATTAATTTTCGTGGATGAAACACCTTCAACGCTGTACTTCGCCGTCCGAGGAAGACTCTGAGATGTTATAACAGACACCATTTTCAAATGGAGTGAAGAGGTTTGCACAATTAGTGACCCATTGATCACTGCATTCTCCTTGCCCATTGTCTTGCACCGAGGCCCCTTCAATAGATCCATCAGTTAGAAATGCATGTTGCTGATATGATCTTGCCACTGTACTCTGAGGTTGATTGGGATATTGATCCACCAAATCACCTATCATTTTCAATCAACATATTATTACCCCAGATAAAATAGAAATTCAGACTCAGATTCTACTTGCCCATTGTCTTCCGCTGAAATTCCACATTAAATTCATCTGGGTCTAATTCAAAACAGAGAAGAGTATGTGATGCCCGTCCATGATGTTTCGTTACTAGTACAAGTTAGAGATAATGTACCTTGGGTTAGTAGTGCGGTCTCATTCAAAAGTTCACCAACTTCTTCTAAGGAATTCCAGTTTGCATAGGCATCTCTAACCAATGACTCAATATAGGCCTGTACATTCAAGTATGTCTTCAAAATGATAAATATAGTACTGAATAATAAATACGGAGAACGTATGAATGGCAAAGAATAAGAGTGTGTTGTTGAAATCCATACCTTATGCATGCTTGTTAGGTCACAATCATTAGAGAAAGTTTGCCCCTCAATCATAGCCTTCACAACTTGGCATATAGGATTCAAGACCAGAGTGTAATTGGGTCCTCGGGATCTATACAGTTTTCTGCCCAAAACACAAGTCCTGGCATGCTTTAAAGTTACTTCCCACATCTTTTCTGACATTCCTCCTAATATCTGTTGAAATTAAAAAAGATAAGCATTGTTAGGCAAGTTTCTTTCTTGAGTTTATGAGACACTCGAAAGTTAAAATGAGCAACTTATACGTTGACCTCCTCAACAGCTCAACTAAGATCTGATTTTACTATTCTTTTAACTATTGAGTTTCTCACGTCACCCTACAACTGCTTGAATTTGTTTTATACTATCTAAAGTAAAAAACCCCAACATATTTTGAACGGAAAAACTGTCCATGTTAGTAGTTAACTACATGTTTTCAATGTTTATAATTAGGATAGTGTGAAACTAATAATTATAGTTAGATGTACAATTTGAGTAATGTGACAACTAAAATGAGCAATATAAAACAAATAACTATAGTTAAAGGTAAAATGTGAAAACGTGATACTTAAGGGAACAGTATGAGATATGAGACTCTTAACTGAACTTTTTTTTTTTTTTTTTTGAAAGATCTTTTAACTGAAATTGGAAATACTGAAATTGCATACCCTTCTAAGCTTGGATAGGTCAACAATGGAGAGCTTCAAGAAATCTTGAACAGTGTCAATGCCCTCAGAAGCTAGCTTTTTACGAAAAGCACCAGCTTTTCCAATCTTCTCAAGACGCCACACGTCATCCTCCAGCATTGGTGGGTGGTGCTTTTTGTACACTGCATTTGAGAAGAGAGTAGAAGCACTGTGAATATAGTCTATAATGAAGAACATAAGTAACAAAAAGAAGACAAAAAGACAATCACGGTGATATTTGGTTAGGGAATATAAATCTACTGGCAAATCATTTTGATACAAAGTACTTTAATGCTCCGTTTGATATGATGAAAAAATAGAATGATATAAAATTAGAAGGATGAAAAGTTAGAATGATAAATAAAACATCATGTTTGATAAAGAAAGAAAATAGGAAGGCTGAAAAAACGGATGGATTACCTTTCCTTCCAATTCACTAAAATCAATTCCTCTAAAGTTGGAACAAAAGTAGATGGAAAGTTAATTATTTGTGTTGAAATATATCTTATGTGTCTATATATCTTTTAATATATACATACATTATGTCTACATTAATTTCTTATAAAAATACAATGATAAAATATATATATTTCAAAAAAATTTAAAAATTAAAAATTAAAAAAAATATTTTAAATTAAAAAAAAAAAAATTTTCCATCTCAACTAGGAGTGAAAATTTTCGACTTAATACGATGATACGACTCGAACTTGACACAAATTTTATGACACGAACTTGAAAATGATATGACACGCGAACAAAAAATATAAAAGGCTCATATTCAGTTCAATTAGTCAAACTCAAAATTGACATCATCAACCCGTTTATTTAAAAATAAACACTTTCTCAATTTTTTTATTTGTATGGTAACACGAAATTAACATGTTTAACTAGTATTATAGACATAAAATGTTAATTATTTGTAACTATTTATTAATCACTAACATAATTATTATATAAAAAAGATATTTTTACTTATTATTATTATATTTATTTAAGTTAATTTTTAGTTTGTAGAAAAAAATATTAACATTAATTCAATTAAGTGAAAATAGAATATTAGCGTTAAATTTTTTATTCAAAATTTATGTGGGTCAACACAAATACGAACACGAACATGTCAACTCACAACTCGACACGACACAATTAGTTAAATGAGTTGAGTTAGGTGTGACTAATGTTTGACACAAATCCGTAATGACTCAACACGAATCTGACACGGCACGACTCAATTGTCACCCCAAATCTTAACTAGTACAAAAAAAAAAAAAAAATTACTCATTTTTATTTTCCATCCATCAAATTAAACACAAAGAAAGGAAAATGTATCATTCCTACTTTCCTTCCTTGAAAAATAGAAAGTGTATCCCTCCTACTTTTCATTTTTTTTACTTTTCATCATTCATATCAAACGGAGCATAAAAGTGATATTCATCAGTCATCACACTATATATCTTTTATGCTTCAAATATTAGGCCACCTTATGATAATTGATTCGAGTCAATTAACTTTTGATTGACATCCTAAATTTTAAAACTATTTATTAAGTTATTCTTACCACTTGCAATCTAGATAGGATCAAATGGTTTTAACATTCAATAATAGTTTGAATCTCTTTCACCGAAAAGGTGGCACACATGGAAAGACGACTAACTTTAGTTGAATATAATAATAAGATTAATGTATTGAATGATATAAATTGTTAATCTAGCAATGATAATAGATTAAATCAAAAAATTACGTCAAATCATTAGAATGACACTCGTATGTAAGAAAGATTGCTTCCCTACAAACACGGTCATGAACATTAGGTTTTGTCTCTTACTAAAGAGATTGCATCTGGGACCAAGATGTTTTCCCTAAAGTGAATGTGTGTGTATATATATATATATGTGTGTGTGGTGTATATGTGTGGGCTTTAGGTGAATGGAACAGAGAGGGCCGTACGATATTGAATTGACAAGCCATGGGTTCAGTATCGAACATTTGTAATCATTCAGGGCCTGGTCCTCATCTTTAATCAGGTGCGTGACTTTTGGTCCCCATGGCTTCAACACAGAGCACTAGGTAGCATGCAATGTTTGACCAAGCTTTAATGAACACTCACTAGGAAATAATCTTAAACTGGCATTTATTTACACAAAAAAATAAACTTGGAACTGGCAACATCACCCTCAATAGAAGGAACCCAATGATATATAATGCAACAAGAAAGTGAATATTCTCCCCCATATAATTCTTTTAGCACAGTTGAGTTTATGACTCTTCTCAAATTAACTCTACACCATTGAACTATTCATGCGAGTTGTTGATTCTCCCCATATTTTGACTTGGGGACACATGAGCGTTCATAGCTAAGGGTTGGTGATCGATGTGTACTTTGATGGGAGAATTAGATTTGCCCATTATTTTTATAGCCAATGATTGAAATTATAATATCGATCATCCCTTCCCAACAACTCTTATAGAATAAATTATATGTAATAAAAAAATAATAGAAAAGAATATCAACTGAAGGAGGGCTTATGCCCTTTGTAAATTTATGCTCGCAAGATATTTAACAGTAGTGCAAATAAATTAGATGTAACTGTCTTAACACTATCAATTGATAATAATCCAGTCCCCATAAACATAGGCATTAGAGTGGCTGCTTCAATATTGTCTTGGGACATGATTTCAAAGATTTGAGGAAACTAGTCTAAATAACAAACGATTGAAACCATATTCAATTGAAAACATTGAGAACAAAAAAAAATAGGTATATGAGAAGTTTTCAATCAACATATCAATTGTTTTTTTGGATTTATGAACTTTCTTTTTATCATATTAGTAATTTGAAAATTGATAATGCCTTGAAAATCACTAAGTCATCATATTTGCATGAATTTAGAGTTATTGCAAATACATTGATTTCAAGGGGTTGTTAATTGAGGGAAATAAATTCACCCTCCCTTCCCTACTAGCCCTGAGTCTGTGACACCATTACCATTATGTTCATAAAGGTCGATACCATTAATAATATGATGCAAACAGACTATATATAAACTTTAAGAGATTGGTAGATATAGAGGAATTAGACATACTAGACTCGAATGAACAAGTAGATTGAAGTGACTTACATTCCCCACGGTGGTCTTTAACAATAAAAGATTCAGTCATGGCTTCTCTTACAATAACTCCATGACTAGTCCCTTGAACGACTCTTGCACCAAGCCTGAATCTTCTGCTCCTAATCCAGCTTGAATTGTCGGTAAATTCGATATCCCCAACCAAAGCAAACCCGTCTCTCATGGACACATTCAAGTCTCCGGTAAGCAAAGGCCGCTTTCCGGCCCTCTCCTTCACAATATTCCGATCAAATTCATCACGGGTCCATGTCTGGTGATCTGCAGGAGGGAAGTCTCCGTCTAAAACAACAACCTCAACTTTGATTGGAAACGAAAGAGTTGTTGGAAGCATTTGATCGCCTCTCGTGTCAGCAAGAAGGATTTGAAGAGGGTTGTTTTCGGTGTCGAGAATTTTGGTTCCGGTGAAGATTGGGAGGGAAAGTTTTCCACTAAATACCAGTTGTTGGGTTGAGGGTTCAAGTGCTCGGATTCGCAAAGAAGGAGACCTAGTCAAAGATCGTGTCCTTAGTCTGATTACACGTTCCGTCTCTTCATTCACCTGAATTAGAAAACAAAATATTAAAGAGGGAACGCGACAGGAGAGAAGAAAGAAAATGAAACAAATCATAGTCTTTTAATTTATTGCTTTTGATGTGTTTTATTTAGAATTTAGGGTTTAGATTTTCGTTTACAATGAACTTACGTATAATAAAAAAAAATAGTAATAATCAAAATATAATTCAAGAAATGTCAAAAAATTCTCAAGTCGCACTCTATGAAACTGTCATGTTTTGTTTTTATGCTGTCTAAGTTTCGTTTACTTTTCTTCCACTTTTCCGTTTAGCTTCCCTTCACCAAGATCAAGGACTCCATAGACTGATCATTACACTCCAAATTGGATTGCCCTTTTTTTGGGCTCTAACGTAATTGAATCCATGGACTCCAAACTCTTTTTGAAAATTGTTTATCGAGATGCATAATTCGTGTTCAAAATTGTGTTTCTGGGAGAATTTTTCTAAACACAGGTGGTGCAAAGTAATTTATGTAAGAATAACTTGTGCGGCTGTGACATGAGAGTTATAGATCAGTCATCATACCACTCTTCGTACCATTGGCTCCAGTATTGAACATAATTTCTCTACGAAATTCACCATAACCACTTCCCTGATAACACTGCCGAGAGAGAGAGAGAGAGAGAGAGAGAGAAAAGCAATTAATTTCTGAAAGAAACTTGAACCTACAGTAGGCTCATGGCCCAAATAGAGAAGATGGAGGAGAAAACAACAAGGGCTGGGTTATGAAAACCTACGAAGCAAAACAAGGTTTAGTTCTGGTCCGTTTCTGGTTCGGCTGATCTGGGTCAGGACCAGATTCATCGGAAAACCTTTTGGCTGCCATTCTTTGATGAATAATGCAAGATTCAGTATAACAGAATAAACTGTTGTGTATAAATGTGTGTGTGTGTGTGTGTGTGAGAGAGAGAGAGAGAGAGAGAGAGAGAGAGAGAGGTGTTGGAAACTTGAACAAAGGGTTAGGGTACTTCAGCTGCGATCTTCCCTCTTGTGTTAAATATAAGAATGGAGAAGAAGTTTCTTGGAATGGTGGTGGAACCAGCGAGGCAGGAGTTAAGAAGTGACCTACGCGCCATATCTAAGGGAGACGGCATCAATGTGGTACGAAATTTATAATTTTTTGAATAGAAATCATACGTGTACAAATATGATCAATTTTAAGATTTATCGATGGTGGAAGTTATAATTTTTAAATATAAAATTAAAGTAAACTAAAATTTTGTTTCCTAAACTATGCATTTTGTCATAATTTGATATCCAATTTTTTAATTGTGTTAATTTGGTCGATCAATTTTTAAATTTGCATCACTTTAATCCAATTGAACACGACAGTTGTAATTTACTAATAGGGATCGTCACATTCTCTCACGTGATCATAATTGAGGTCCATTCTTTATAAACTTTAGAGATTAAAGTGATACAAACTATAAATTTGAAGGATCAAAATAACACAAATTACAAATTTGAGGGATAAAAAAGATCTCTCAAGTGTCGTCACGTGAACATCTCTGTTAGTTAATTCAAACTGTAGTTTTCGATTGGACCATAGTGTCACAAAATTGAGAATTTTTTTTTTTTTGGTCAGACACAAATTGAAAAATTGGGAAATTAAATTGACACAATTCAAAGATTATGGACCAAAATGACACAAACGCATACTTAAAGCACTACCAATGTATTTTACCCATAAAATATGTTAAACTTGCGTGTATTTTTAAAAATAAAAGCATCTTTTAAAAATATGTATGTAAAGACTTTGACGTCAACCCTGCTCTGAAGTCTACTCTCTCACACACACAAAACTACATATACCACCCACACAGCACAGACAAAGGACACTTGAGATTTTGCGATGCTACCAGGACTACCAAGGTACAAAGGTACCAAGACTATTTTTCTATCAAGGCAACAGAAGAATCGTGATTTAATTATCCAACCACCAGTATTCTAACTACCAGTGTCTTAAATTTTCTTTATTTAAATATTATAAAATTTAAATTTTCTTTATCAAATTATTGTCATTTTTAAATAAAACATGTTTTCAAAATATGTTTTTTAATTCAAAAGCGTGTTTTGAAAACACATTCCAATAAAAATAAAACTTCAATGTACTTATACTAATTGGAGTGTGTTTTAAAAACACATTTTTTTTTTCAAAGCATCGATATTTTCACAAACAAGCTTAATAGTATGATACTTGGGTAAATAAATTTCAAAACAATAGTAGTTGGATAATTAATTTGTGAATGATCATCTCTATTGTTTATTTTAGGGTTGATAATATGAGCACAGCCACCGACCCATTGCCTACTGTTGGTAGTGTGCGTATGAATGGTAGATAGAAAATTATAAAAGAAAATAGCTTCGAGGTATATTTAAAGAAATGTTCTTTAGAATATAAATTGTCCCCACTCGTACGAGTTTACTAATGGATTACAGACAAAGTTGTCTCCAAGATGCAACAAAATTTATGGTATGAAGAACTGCAATTAGCAATATTGAAAAATTTCCAAAGAAATCTTCTTGAACTGTTTTTATTCTCATAGAACTTTGGTATGTTTTGTAAATGAAGTCTAGAGCCCTATTCTTAATAGTCACAACCTTTTTAAATAGATATCATTTTTTCAATGGACACAACTTTTCAAATAATTTAAATAATAAATTTTTGTAATATTCACAACTATTCAAAATAATTCAATTATTCAATCAAACTATAAATAAAGTGTCAACAATCTCCCACTATGATTGTATAATTATGAACATCTCTCAATCAGAATATATATCCCAATTTAACTACAAAAAAGTTTTTTCAACTTAAGCCTTCAATTAGTATACGTACATTGAAGTTTTATCAAAGTTATTGATTGCCTTAGCATTAAACCAAGTACTTTATGAGACAAAACCCAAAATACCATACACAAACTGATATCATCTTCATATAAATGTCAACATACTTTGCTCAGCACTATTATGGTCATATGTTACATCCGAGTTTCATGAATGATCCAAAGAGCAAACATGTGTTGGAATAACAATCTCAAGGTTCATTAACGGCACATATAATTGATTACAAAAATTTTACTCATCCATTAGCCCTACAAGGCGGAATTAGTGTTTACCTTTGACGAGGAGAACAACACGAATAAGAACGATGCAGATTGACCAGCAGCTCGACGAACCTCATGATCTTCTACCGTATATCATTCCACGTCAAAAATTCGATTACTGTGTAGGCTGTAATCCTCCGAGTTCTCTCCCTGCTTTCTCTCTCTAACTCTTCTAAACATGAAGGTAAAGGTTATGACTAAGAAAACTAGGGAGTACATTTATTTATAAGCTAAGTAGAGACCCTAAGGAGAAATAAGGTCCTGTTTGGTATGTTTTTTGGGAGGGGTTTGGATTGGCTTGTCCAAACCCTTCCAAACTCAAAGATGGGATTCAACATTTAATGTTATTCATACTCATGTTTGGTATGTGCAGGGATATATGACTATTATGATAATATATTTATATATAGATAACTATTGTGCCATTTAACCAATTTAATCCAAACATGGGTATGGATATATGGGGGTTATAAATATCATTTGGATGTTAAACTCATTAACCTACATATGAAATCCTCCCCCCCCCCCCCCCCTCATGGGTTTCATGAAACCCATGAACTTGGGTTTCATGACCAGGCCATGACCGAGCTGGGTTTCAAACCCTGAGCTAAATGCATAGTTACCAAACATAGGTTTAAGGGGGTTTATTCCCCAACCCATGTTCCAAACCCCCCCCCCCCCCCCCCCCCCAAACCCACATACCAAACATGCCCTAAGGGTCAAGCTTTCAATAGGCCTAGCAATCCTATGTCCATCCTAAAACAAACATCCTATAGTTCATTAATAATAAGTTAGTCCACTAAAAACTTATTATTGATCCATTAAGTCTTATCTCAAAATTATATTTCTAGTTACTCATTATTATATGCTTAATAATCTCCCAACATTTAAGATTAGAGATGTTCGTCAATTAATTAAATTACTAAAAATTATATTTAATTGACTTTTTTTTTTATTTGTTGATTTTTGGGTTAATTATTTTGTGACTCTTGAACTTATTTCAGTTAAAAATTTAAAAAATTTAGCTTTTTTTTGTCAACCTGTTATGAATGGTACTGTGTGTGGTGTTTGTTTGAAGTTTGAAGTTGAACTGATTCAACCTTGATCAACCCAAAAATCTTTTAGCACTGTTCATTAATTCTTTTAGCACTGTTTTCTTTGGTTTTTTTTCATTTATGTTTGTTGTAGTTGATCAACCTTGACCTTCAATATGATGCATTAGATATATGTTTGATAATATCATATTTATTATTAATAATGATTATTTTTATTTTTTTATTATATAACAGGTTTGACTAGTGACCAAAGGGTTAAACCAATGATCCATTGAACTGATCTTTTTACTGAATTGATGTTCGGGCCGAATTTAAAACCTATGATAAGAAGACTTCCACCAAAGCTGAATAAGATATAAAAGGATATTTTTGTCTTTGACTTGTGTTCCTTTGAAGGTAAATACCTTTATGTTAATTCAAATCGCTCCTTTGGTGTGTGTATAGGCCATTTTTTTTTTTTTGGATGAAAATACGCACGACTATATTCTAGTCCAAAATCATATCTGAGTTATGTGATGATTTGTGAATTTTAGAAGGTCAAGGGTTAGAACATAAAATAAAAAGGTTTTTTTAGTAGCGATGAAACATCTTCAAAACAAGGTCACGTTGAATTTATCCTGACGAATAAATTCGAAGACATTAATTACGTACTAACCACATATATATTTGTTAAATTTGAGAGTTACTAAAACGAATTGAACTCTGGACATTGGAATTGTTGGACTAAAACATATTTTAGTAATTAAAATCTGATTTTTTGTCGATTTTGAGCTTAAATTAAAGTGGAAACCGTTCGTTGTTTCGAGTAAACTTTCGTGGGTTCGTATTCTACTCTACGAGAAAAATAACGTAGTATATTCACTTGCTCAATTCAAGTAAGAAATAAATGAGAAAATATGCTTCAAAGTGACTCTCTTGAAATGTGAAAATAGAGGTTGTGCAATGTGAGATTTGACACCAATCTCACATTGGTTGAGGATGAAGTTCTACATGGGCACATATAGGTTAAGTTTGCTTTATGGGATTGGGCCCCAAGGGGTACCACAATTTTATGAGCAGAGCGAGCGCCTACATGCCTTCGGTTCAACCACACATGTGCGCTTGTTTCGCTCGCCCGCCTCGCCACGACCACGACTCAACCCGGTCGGGCTGGGCTCGGGCTCGGGTACGGGTGTGGTTTAGACCAAGCCTTATATTTTTGGAAAAAATTCGTTTAACGAATTTGGCGAGAATTTCTGAACCGGAATTTAATTTTGGTACCCGTTGAATTTGAATTCGCATTGGTTCAGATTTTGTCTTCCTTCTAGTCCGAATTTTTGAGTAGTTTCTGTTCATAGAGAACAGTTACACATAGGTGTCTTTTAGCTGCATGTGTGTCTACTAGGTAGTGTTTTTTCGCATGGTGATTGTTCAGAGCATTCACCAGTTTGTCTATATAAACCTAGACTCATTACCATTCTGCATAAATCATTTTTCTGGAGTTAAGGCAAGCATTAGTACATTACATTTCGGCATTAAAGAAGTCTGCATTTAGAGAGTACACAACATGATTTCTAGTTCGTTGGGCGAGTAGATTAGAGTGTTACTTCTACTTGCGTGAAGATCATTGTAGCATGGGAGACAGACCCTTTGATTTTCATAAGCACCGTGTGTGGGGGCAAAATCTGTCTTAAGGACATAGTGTTAAACACTAGCCTTGATCAACTTAAAGTTCAATAACAGTTCCTGTTCTGCAAACGGGTCAGTTTTTATATTGTTTAAACACAGATTTATTGTGTTACTGTTTTGTTCGTATCTATTATTCTTTCATACTTGCAACTATTTCGTACATACTACTGTAACTGTTTGGTTCTTCACTGTTACTATTTTGTTTTATATTATATGTTTCAAATTAAAAATTTCAATAAGTGGTTTTACTATATTTGGAATACCATAAACAACAATCTTAAAATAGATTTCCCTATTTGTATAATTACTTGTTGAGTTTCTGATACATGTTTTAGTATTTTAAACTATTCTAAAATATTGCAAATTGTTAAAACTTTTTTTTCAACAATTTGTGATATTTTGGAGAGATTTGGAAAATTTTGTGAAATGTTGCATGTTCTGTTTATGTGTTTAATTCAAACGGTTACACTAAACAGTTACACCAAATAGTGACTGTGTTTATGCATATAATTTAAATAGTTACACCAAACAGTAACATTAAAATAGTGACACTGAATAGTAACGTTGAAACAGTATCTTCAAACAGTGACACTGAACAGTAACATAGATTGTCTCTGTTTTTGTAACTTGTTTTGTAAAGTATTATTGTATTACTATTTTTGAATATTTGGTAATTTGTGTTTATCAGAAATGGCTTCAAATGATAATAATGTCCCTACAACTATAAATCATGTGGTGCCTATTTCTGCACTTGCTCATGTGTCTCATGGAAAACTTGAAAAATTCAATGGAAACGATTTCAAGAGATGGCAATAGAAAATGTTGTTTTATCTCACTACGTTGAATCTTACAAAATTTATTTGTGAGGATGCTCCTGTTTGTACTGAGAATGAGACCGACCGCCAAATTATTGTTGTGGTAGATGCATGTAAGCATTCTGATTTTCTGTGCAAGAATTATATCCTCAATGGATTGGATAACACATTATATAATGTGTGTAGTCCAATCGAGACAGCTACAGAGCTGTGGGAATTCTTGGATAAAAAGTACAAGACAGAGGATGCCAGAATGAAAAAATTCGTTGTGGGCAGATTCCTTGACTACAAAATGGTGGATTTCAAGATTATCATAAGTCAAGTTCAAGATCTTCAAGTGATCCTACATGAGATTGGTGCCGAAGGGATGGTGCTTAGTGAATCTTTTCAAGTGGATGCAATTATTGAGAAATTACCGCCAAATTGGAAGGACTTAAAAAATTATTTGAAGCACAAACACAAAGAAATGAAACTTGAAGACTTGATCGTGAGATTGAGGATTGAGGAAGACAATAAAGTCTCCGAAAATAAAGTTAGTAATCATTCCATAGACTCAAATGCACATGTGATTAAAGAGGGACATAAAACCAACAAGAAAATGAAATATATTGGTCAATAAGGGGCCAATGGTGGTTATTCCAAATGGTTCAAAGGCAATTATTTTTTGTGCAACAAACCGAGGCAACAAACCGAGTCATTGTGCAAAGGATTGTCGAAGCCGTAAAGCACAAGAGAAACATAAGAGAACCACAAGAGGAAGGTTGCCCAAGCCACTATAACCGAGGTAGAAAAACTTTCTGAAAATGTTTCTAACATGAGTTTTTCTGTTGTAGTATCCGAAGTGAACTTGGTGGGAAATACCAAGAAATGGTGGGTGGACACCGGGGCCACTTAACACATATGTTTGGATAAAAAGATGTTTTCTTCGTATAAAGCAATTAATGATGGAGAACAACTATTCATGGAAAATTCCTCTACTTCCAAAGTTGAAGGCAAATGAAAGGTTATATTGAAGATGACTTCTGAAAAAGAACTTACTTTCAATGATGTGTTACATATTCCAGAAATTTGAAAAAATATTGTGTCTGGATCATTATTGAGTAAGAAGGGTTTTAGATCGATTTTTTAGTCCGACAAATTCGTACTCACCAAGAGTGAGATTTTATGTAGGCAAGAGATATATAAGCGATGAGCTCTTTAAGATGAATGTAATGACAATTGTATCTGATTTTAATAATAAGAATATATATTCTACTTATATGCTTGAGTCTTCCAATGTATGACATGGTAGACTAGGAAATGTTAATTTTGATACTTTGTGTAAATTAATGAATTTAGAATTATTGCCTAAATTCAATACTAATGCAAATTATAAATGTGAGACATGTGTTGAATCAAAATTAACTAGAGCATCTTTTCATAATATTGAAAAAAGTATTGAACCTGTAAAATTAATTCATTGTGATATATGTGATTTGAAATATGTTCAAATTAGAGATGGAAAGAAGTACTTTACTTTTATTGATGATTGCACAAGAAATTGTTATGTATATTTACTAAGGAGTAAAGATGAAGCATTAGAAAAATTTATGCATTATAAGAATGAGGTTGAGAATCAACTTAACAAAAAGATTAAGACAATAAGAAGTGATCGAGATGGTGAATATGATGCACCTTTCGATAGGTTCTGTTAAGAATACAGTATTATTCACCAAACTTTTACGCCTTATACACCTCACTAAAATGGGATTGCTGAACGTAAAAATAGAACATTGAAAGAGATGATGAATGTCATGTTGATTAGTTTGGGATTACCTCAGAACTTGTGAAAGGAAGCTTTGCTTTCAACAAACTATATTTTAAATAAATTACCCCGTAAGAAGTTAGACAAAACCTCTTATGAATTATGGAAATGTCGGAGTCCTTCCTACAAATACTTAAAATTCTGGAGGTGTTTAGCTAAGGTGATGGTTCCTATTCACAAAAGGATTAAAATAGGACCTAAGAATATTGATTGTATATTTATTGGTTATGCAATAAATAGTAGTACATATCGTTTTCTCGTGCATAAATCTGATATTCCTGATATACATGTCAATACAATCATTGAACCTAGAAATATATCATTCTTTGAAAATATGTTTCCTGGTAATAATGTATGTGATGACAGTTCTCTTAAAAGAACTCATGATACTACGACTAGTAATATAGACCATGAGTCTATAGATAAAGAAAGTGAAGAGACACTTAGACACAGTACGAGGGTAATGACTTCCAAGTCCTATGGTCCTGATTTTCTAACATATTTGTTAGAAAATGAGCCCAAAAGCTTCAATGAAGCAATGTCCACTCCTGAAACATTTATGTGGAAAGAAGCTGTAAACAGTGAAATTGAATTTATTATACAAAATCACACCTGGGAGTTGGTAGATCTTCCTCCAGGAAGTAAACCATTGGAGTGTAAATGAATTTTCAAGAGGAAAATGAAAGCTGATGGATCAATTTATATGTACAAGGTTATACTTGTAGCTAAAATTTACAGACAAAAGGAAGATCTTGATTACTTTAATACATATTCTCCTGTCACGAGAATAACATCTATTCTTATGCTTATAGCTATTGCAGCGTTACATAATCTTGAGATACACCAAATGGATGTGAAAACAGCTTTCCTAAATGGTGACTTAAATGATAAAAATTATATGGACCAACCTGAAGGGTTTGTTTCTCCGGGATAAGAGAAGAAAGTGTGTAGACTTGTTGAATCACTTTAAGGTTTAAATCAAACACCAAAACAATGGAATAAGAAATTTGACAAAGTAATGATGTCAAATAGTTTCACAATTAATGAATGTGTTAAATGTGTCTATGTCAAAGATACAAATAATGGATATGTCGTTGTTTGTCTATATGTGGATAATATGCTTATTTTAAGTAGTAATAATAATATTATTACAGCTACTAAGAAAAATGTTGTCCAGTGAGTTTTATATAAAGGATTTGGGTGTTGCAGATATTATACTAGGAATTAAAATTTTTAGAACACCTGGTGGACTTATATTATCTCAATCACATTATATTGAGAAAATATTTGAGAAGTTCGACAAAGATGAAAATAGTATTGCTAGAACACCAGTTGATATAAACATTTATTTGTCTAAAAATACTGGTCAAAGCATATCACAATTGGAATACTCTCATATCATTGACAGTCTAATGAATGTCATGAACTGCACTAGACCGGATATAACATACTCAGTTAGTAAATTGAGTCGATATACGAGTAATTCGGGAGTAGACCATTGGAAGGCAATTATTAGGGTTCTTAGATACTTAAGATATACCCTGAATTTCGGATTGCACTATACAAGATATTCAGCTGTACTTGAAGGATATAGTGATGCTTATTGGATAGCTGATATGAAGGATATAAAATGCCACAAGTGGTTATGTTTTTACACTTGATGGTGCAACTGTGTCTTAAAAATTCTCTAAGCAAACGTGTATTACCAGATCCACGATGAAATCTGAATTTATTGCTTTAGATAAAGCAGGAGATGTAGCTGAGTGGTTTCACCAATTTCTAGAGGATATTCCAATATGGCCTAAACTTGTGCCAGCAATTTGTATATATTGCGATAGTCAATCTGCAATTAGTAGGGCACAGAGTGATATGTATAATGGTAAGTCTAGACATATACGTCGTAAACATAATACTGTTAGACAATTGCTGTGACGCCCCAAAAATCGGAGGTTCTTTATCAACCGTTGATCTTCCATCAACCCGCGGAAGTGCCCGTGACTGTCGTCTAACCCGACATCATGTCAATAGTATCCCCTTACCGGGAACATAACCCACATGTGCAACCCGTGTACATTTTTCCTTTTAACCCAACCAAGGTCATTTACACATCATTTTATACTCCATTATTGTCCATTTATATCATTTAAACCAAAGAAACCAAAGTCCAAAAGTGTGGCACAACATTCTTAAAATTTGAGATTTTTGAAAAACCTACCGGTAGGTCAATGTTCTACCGGTAGGTTTTGCCTACTGGACAAAGTTCTACCGATAGGTTAATGTTCTACCGGTAGGTTGATGTTCTACCGGTAGGTTTTGCCCAGATTTGCCTATTTCACCTGTTTTTAATTTCCAATCCCATCCCACATCCATTCAATACATGTTTACTAAATTTTTTCACGTGAAACATGATACAACAAGTTCTATTACAAGCAATTCCATATTTTTACATGCCAAAATGGAATTTTCACCAAAGTTATACAAAATGAGTTATAAAAGCCACAAGTCGGCCTTCTTCACCCCTGAGGTTCGAATTGGGAGCCGTCCGCCGGTGTGAACCCCGCACCTGAAATGTTTTCCCACGAAGGGTGAGCCACGCTCAATAGGGTATCTCCTAAAGAGGCTACTCCCCAACCTAAATGCATATGAAATGTTCACATGCAACAATCAACCATTCAAAACATTCCCATCAAGAATATGCATTCAATGACAAGAATCATATGCCATACCATGAAATGAGATGAAACTCACTCACGCACCTCAACCCGAGTCCTTCCCGGCTCCTCAACACATGTTAGTGCCAATGTGTATGAATCCGTCATTTATGTGGCACATCAAATGACATTTATAAATCTAGGGTCTTTGTTGGGGTGGATATTCATGGACTTACACCAAGGGTAACCCAACCCACACGAAATTTATGGACTTCCACCGAGGATTTCGCGTACACTCACACACTTTATGGACCGACCCAAGGGAGTGCGTATCCCAATCACCGGGTCTTGCATCCAAGGGATCTTCTAGCCCTTCTTGCTAACCCTGACCCTATTTACCATGCAAACCGTGCGACTCAGCCAAGACTTTGACCCAACTTTCCCAAGCCCACTCGTCATCCATCAAGTGTGGTGTTGACTACAACCATGCACACACACCCTCATGATGCGATGTCCCCGTGCATATGCAATGTGATACACCATTGCAACAACAATATAATGTTCAATATGCTATGAATGACCTATGAACTATTTCAACACACTTCATGGTCAATTATATCCAAGCATACAATTCTTGTAATCCATCAATATCAATATATCACAAGTATGTATATATATCAACATTTCCTACAACACAATTTTCAAGCACGTTATCACAGAATCATGCTATCAACACACTAAATTCATCCAAGCATAAAGTAAACACATAACATGCCCACAAATCACATAACTCAAGAATCGCATTAGGTCAATCCCATATACCCAATTCGAGATGAAATTTATTCTTCATATTTTTCATACCCATTTCACCAATTTCATCACCATAGGTAAGTGTTAAAATTATCCAACCACCTACCCATTCCATATAAACATTTTAGGTTGTAAGTGAACCTAATTAGGAGGGAAACCTACCTCTTAAAGCGTAAAACGAAGGTAGAAGGCTCCCAAGACTCGGAACAAGCTCCAATCTTTGATTTTCCCAAAATCTCGTTTCTTGAACTTCGTAAAAAACCGTCCTTCTTGATATGGCTTTGTAGCTCTCGACGAGTAGAACACTTTTCGTTCTTGGTCTAAGGGGATTCGACCAAAGCTTGGCCCTAGATCGCAAGAAGAAGGGTTTGAAGAACCCTTGTTTCTCCTTCTTCTTCTTTCTCTCTTTCCATCGGGAAGACCCAGCAGAATTTGGGGAAGAAAATCTGATTTTCTTCCTCTTTTTATACTCCCCTAATACTTGGCCCACAACGCGCCACACGGCCCTATTTTTCCGGATCCGTTTTCGCCCCGAAACGATTAAATTTTGCCCCGGTTCAAGTTCAAAATATTTTTAAATCAACTTGCTTTAAATTATTTTCCAACTTTCAAAATTTTATTAAAAATTTCGTTTTTAGGCCACCCGAGACTCGACCACCTCGTAAAACGTAAAAAATCTGACTATTTCAGAATTCGACGAAATTTGACAGGGTAATTAGATTTCGCGAGATGAATCCAACGGTGAGGTCCGTTTCGTCATTCGTGTTCTAGAAAAATTCAGGTTTTCAACCCGTACCGAAATAACAATTTACCGTTTTGCCCTTTTTCATCAAAGTTCAAATTTACCCGGGTTTTACATTTTTTCCCGCTTAAAAGAATTTCATCCCTGAAATTCACACACTCAAGCACACTTAATCGCATGCATATGCAACAAGCAAAACAATACTTATGATTACAATAATATACCTCCATCTTCGAATAAGACCGGATAACTAGTACGTATAATGTCATCACGCTCCCATGTCGCCTCCTCCACTCCTCGGTGCTGCAATAGCACCTTCACTAGCCTCACAGTCTTGCCTCGCAAAACCTGCTCCCGGCTATCCATGATGCGCACCGGTCCCTCCTCGAAGGTCCCATCTGCATCAACAATCAGCTCACCCCAATCCACTACATGCGTCGGATCTGGAGTATACTTCCGGAGCATGGAGACATAGAACACTACGTGAACACCAGATAGATTTGGCAGTAACGCCAACCGGTAAGGCACTGTACCCACCCTCTCGAGTACCTTGAAGGGCCCGATAAACCTCGGCGACAGCTTTCCCTGCTTTCCGAATCTGACCACTCCTCTCTTAGGCATTACCTTCAAGAATACATGATCGTCCACCTCAAACTCCAGAGGTCGCCGCCGTCTATCAGCATAACTCTTCTGCCGGCTCTGAGCTGTGAGAAGGCGCTTTCGTATCAAGTCTACCTTCTCTGAGGTGTCTCTCACCAAATCTGGACCCGTAGAGGGTCTCTCTCTTACCTCCGTCCAACAAATCGGAGAACGACACGGCCTCCCACATAATGTCTCATAGGGTGTCATCTGTATGCTCACCTGATAACTATTGTTGTAGGCGAACTCCACTAAGGATAAATGCTCTTCCCAACTACCCTTGAGGTCTAGGATGAATGCCCGCAACATGTCCTCTAGAATCTGGATGGTCCTCTCTGACTGACCGTCAGTCTGGGGATGGAATGTTGTACTCATCGTCAACTGTGTCCCCATGGTCCGTTGGAAACTCTCCCAAAAGTGAGCCGTAAACCTAGGATTCCGATCCGACACTATAGATACGGCACCCCATGCAACTTGACAATCTCCCGTATATACAATCTGCAGAATTTCTCCAGTCTGAAGGTCATCCGCACCGCCAAAAGGTGTGCCGAATTTGTAAGCCGGTCCACTATCACCCACACTGCGTCATGCCCTTGCGATGTCCGTGGCAAGTGGGTCACAAAATCCATCGTGACGTGCTCCCACATCCACTCAGCCACCTCCAAAGGCTGGAGCAACCCTGCTAGTCTCTAGTGCTCAGCCTTGACCTGTTGACACGTGAGACATCGACTAACAAAATCTCCGACGTGCCTCTTCATCCCACTCCAATAATACTGGCGACGAAGATCATGATACATTTTCGTGCCGCCTGGATGCACAGTAAAATGGGAGCAATGGAACTCCCTGAGGATCTCCTCTCTCAGATCCGCCGACTGGGGAACCACAACCCTTCCCCTAAACCGAAGACTGTCATCCGAGTGAATGGCCCAGCCCTCATCACCGGTACCCGTCTGCACTCGGTCCCTGATGGATGATAACTCTGGGTCCTGTCCCTGGGACTCAATCACCATGTTCAGTAGGGAAGGCGTAGTCACCAAGCTCCCTAAAACACCCTGAGTCTGACCTCGATAATGCAGCCCAAACTGTCCCACAGTCTCGAGCATCCGCCACTCTCGAGAAGCCACACTAGTCACAACTCCCCGTGACTTCCGGCTAAGTGCATCAGCCACCACATTTGCCACACTGGGATGGTAATGCAAGGTGAAGTCGTAGTCCTCCAGGTACTCCATCCACCTACGTTGCCTCATGTTGAGGTCCCGCTGAGTGAAGATGTATTTTAGACTTTTGTGGTCCGAAAACACCTCGAACTGCTCTCCGTATAAATAGTGGCGCCAAGCCTTCAAGACAAAGACAATGACCGCCAACTCCATGTCATGTGTGGGGTAATTCTGCTCGTGGTTCTTTAACTGCCGAGAACCATAAGCCACCACCCTCCCGGACTGCATCAAAACACAACCAAGTCCGTCTTTGGAGGCATCACAGTACACTCTGTACATCTGTCCCCTCTCCGGGACTATCAAAATAGGAGCTAAAGTAAGCCTCCTCTTCAACTCCTGAAATTCCTTCTCACACGATTCATCCCAGTGAAACTTGACCTCCTTCTGGGTCAACTTGGTCATAGGTGCGACTAGTCGGGAGAAGTCCTCAATGAACCTCCGGTAGTACCCTGCCAATCCCAAGAAATTGCGTATCTCAAAGACAGACTTCGGCCTCTCCTAACTCATAACTGCCTCAACCTTCTCCGGGTTAACCGACACTCCCGAAGCCGATACCACGTGTCCCAAAAATTTTACATTCGTAAGCCAAAATTCGCACTTGCTGAACTTGGCGTACAACTGGTTGTCTCTCAACGTTTGGAGAACAACCCTTAAGTGATCCTCATGCTCCTCTTTGGTCTTGGAGTAGATCAAGATGTCGTCAACAAAAACCACGATGAATTGGTCTAGGTAGGGCTGGAACACCCTATGCATGAGATCCATGAATGCCGGCAGGGTATTCGTCAATCCGAAGGGCATCACGGTTAACTCAAAATGTCCATACCGCGTTCTGAACGCCGTCTTAGGGATATCTGCCTCCCTAATCCTCAACTGATGGTAGCTAGTGCGAAGATCTATCATAGAGTAGACCCGCGCTCCCCTTAGCTGATCAAACAAATCGTCAATCCTCGGCAAAGGGTACCTATTCTTGATAGTGACCCTGTTCAACTGCCGATAGTCTATACACAACCGAAGGGTCTTATCCTTCTTCTTGGCAAACAATACCGGAGCGCCCCAAGGTGAAGTGTTCGGTCTAATAAAGCCCTTGTCCAACAATTCTTGCAATTAGACCTTGAGTTCTTACAACTCTGCAGGTGTCATCCTATGCGAAGTCATACAGATTGGCGATGTACCGGGGTGTAGCTCAATGGTGAAGTCAACATCCCTATGTGGAGGCAATCCTGGTAGTTCGTCCGGAAAAATATCCTCATACTCACAAATCACTCGAGGTAGACCCAACTCTTGTCTCGCCTCGTCCTCTAGGGTAAGGCTTGCTAGCCAACCCATCAACTGTCCGTGCCATCGAGAGTCATACACGGCTTGGGGTAGAGCATCGTGCTTTTCCCCTTGGAACTTGAAACAAACACCGTCCGACGTATAAGCAGTGACCCTCTTCCGATCACAATCAATGACGACTCGGTGTGCCACCAACCAATCCATTCCAAGGTTGACATCAAACTCCGACATGTCCATGACCCTAAGGTCCATGGTGAGTAAAATCCCCGAGATCTTTAACTCACAACCCCGACATATCTGATCAACACTCACCCTAGCCCCTAGGGGAGAGCTCACATGTAATGACTCTTCCAAGGTCTCAACCTCTAAGCCCAAATCTCTAACACATGATGCAGAAATGAATGAATGCGATGCACCAGAGTCAAATAATACTCTTGCCCATAAGCGAGAGAGTAGAAATGTACCCTGGATGACTGACTGATCCACTGGCTCAGTCTGAGGTGTGATGGCGTAGACACGCCCCTGAGTCCGCGAAGTCCCTACTTGTGAGTCCTGTCCTCGGCCTCGACCCATGCCCTAGCCCATTTGGCCTGATTGAGGAGTCCTTGCTCATGAAGTGGTAGGGACCTGTGCAGCACCCTGAAACTGGTACTGGCTTCCTTGGCCCATGGTGGGGTAGGGTGGAACAAAATAAGTCTGCGACTGTCCCACTGACGACTGAGACTGAGATGCCCCGTAGCTCTGGGATCCCTGCCTCTGAGGACAATTCCGCCTCACGTGACCCGACTGGTGGCAATGATAGCAAGTCATTTGACCTACCTAATATGTGGTCCTAAAATTTCCACCGCCTTGGGAGAATCGACCTTGGTCTTGGCCTTGATTGTCGCGGCCCTGTCCTTGCTGTCTCTGTGGAGTAGAAGTTCTCTGCTTCTTCCCCGAACTAGAAGAAAAGGATTAGCCCTCCTTCTTTTTGTCCTTAGCACCCGCCTCCCGGATGCTTCGTGCGTCATCAACCTCTCTCTCAGTGGCCATAGTTGTCTCGACCATTGAGTCCAAGTCTTGTAGGCAGTGGCCCATAATTTTACACCGAATGGGCAACTTCAACCCATCCTCAAACCTCCTCACTTTGGCCAAGTCAGTGGCCACATAGTTGTCGGCGAAACGGGCTAAGTCGGTGAACTTAGCCATATACTTCATCACCGTCATAGTCCCTTGCTTCAAGTCTAAGAATTCTCGGGCCTTTGCATGTCGAATGGCTGCTGGGAAGTACTTGCCCATGAAGAGCTCCCGGAACTCTCCCCATGTCATTGCCTCTAAGTTCTTCGAGGCTCTTGCCCAATCTCACCACAGATGGGCTTCTCCTTCTAGTTGGAATGCGGCTAGCCTTATCTTAGTGGCATCAGAGGTGATCTCCATAGCCTCTAAAATCATTTCGACTTGTTGGAACCAACAGTCGGCCACCATCGGATCCCCCTCCTAGAAAAGTCGGAGGTTTGTGCGCCTTGAATCTTTAAAGGTTACTTGAGCCTCCTTGCCCCACATTTGCACTAGTCTGTGCAATGGTGGCTTTCATCGTGCCAATAGCCTCCATGAAGCTTGTTGGTCAAAGGCCGGTGGTGGTTGGTTGTTGTTCTGCCCACCGCCTTGGCCGCATCCTCTTCCTCTATTTGCCATTTACACACATGTCAAGTAGCAATAAAGCACTAACTTAGTATCCCAAGATAGGGATCAAGTTAAAACATTGAGATTTCTCACCTTGTCTCACTAACGGAGCATGTGCCACCCATTAGTAGACATCTATACCATGAATCCGTCCCGTTCATTCTCTTTTCGACCCCCAATGTTATATTTTCTAACCTTAGTGTCCCTTTCCATATACATTTCAACATGCATATAGTTTTAATCATTCATATTTTTCACATAACATATAACATATAACATGTATCAATTAAAACACATAACATGAAATGCACAATGAATGCAATGGTCTAAACCCATAACCCTCAAGCCCTAGGTAAATCGTATACCTAAGCTCTGATACCAAGCTGTGACACCCACCCCTAAAACCGGAGGTCCTTTATCAACCGTTGACCTTCCATCAACCCGCGGAAGTGCCCGTGACTGTTGTCTAACTCGACATCACGTCAATAGTATCCCATTACCGGGATCTTAACCCACATGTGCAACCCGTGTACATTTTTTCTTTTGACCCAACCAAGGTCATTTACACATCATTTTATACTTCATTATTGTCCATTTATATCATTTGAACAAAAGAACCCAAAGTCCAAAAGTGTGGCACAACATTCTTAAAATTTGAGATTTTTGGAAAACCTATCGGTAGGTCAATGTTCTACCGGTAGGTTTTGCCTACTGGACAAAATTCTACCGTTAGGTTAATGTTCTACCGGTAAGTTAAAGTTCTACTGGTAGGTTGATTTTCTACCGGTAGGTTTTGCCTACTGGACAAAGTTCTACTGGTAGGTTTTGCCTAGATTTACCTGTTTCACCTGTTTTTAATTTCCAATCCCATCAAATCCATCCCACTACCATTCAATACATGTTTAATAAATTTTTTCACGTGAAACATGATACAACAAGTTCTATTACAAGCAATTTCATATTTTTACATGCCAAAATGAAATTTTCACAAAAGTTATACAAAATGAGTTATAAAAGCCACAAGTCGGCCTTCTTCACCCCTGAGGCTCGAATTGGGAGCCGTCCTCCGGTGTGAACCCCACACCTGAAATGTTTTCCCACGAATGGTGAGCCACGCTCAATAGGGTATCTCCTAAAGAGGCTACTCCCCAACCTAGATGCATATGAAATGTTCACATGCAACAATCAACCATTCAAAACATTCCCATCAAGAATATGCATTCAATGACAAGAATCCTATGCCATACCATGAAATGAGATGAAACTCACTCACGCACCTCAACCCGAGCCCTTCCCGGCTCCTCAACACATGTTAGTGCCAATGTGTATGAATTCGTCATTTATGTGGCACATCAAATGACATTTATAAATCTAGGGTCTTTGTTGGGGTGGATATTCATGGACTTACACCAAGGGTAACCCAACCCACACGGAATTTATGGACTTCCACCGAGGGTTCCGCGTATACCCACACACTTTATGGACCGAACCAAGGGAGTGCGTATCCCAATCACCGGGTCTTACACCCGAGGGATCTTCTAGCTCTTCTTGCTAACCCCGACCCTATTTACCATGCAAACTGTGCGACTCAGCCAAGACTTCGACCCAACTTTCCCGAGCCCACCCGTCATCCACCAAGTGTGGTGTTGACTACAACCATGCACACACACCCTCATGATGCGATATCCCCGTGCATATGCAATGTGATGCACCATTGCAACAACAATATAATGTCCAATATGCTATGAATGACCTATGAACTATTTCAACACATTTCATGGTCAATTATATCCAAGCATACAATTCCTGTAATCCATCGATGCCAATATATCACAAGTATGTATATATATCAACATTTCCTACAACACAATTTCCAAGCATGTTATCACACAATCATGCTATCAACACACTAAATTCATCTAAGCATAAAGTAAACACATAACATGCCCACAAATCACATAACTCAAGAATCGCATTAGGTCAATCCCATATACCCAATTCGAGCTAAACTTCATTCTTCCTATTTTCCATACCCATTTCACCAATTTCATCACCATAGACAAGTGTTAAAATTATCCAACCACCTACCCATTCCATATAAACATTCTAGGTTGTAAGTGAACTTAATTAGGAGGGAAATCTACCTCTTGAAGCATAAAACGAAGGTAGAAGGCTCCCAAGACCTAAAACAAGCTCCAATCTTTGATTTTTCCAAAATCTCGTTTCTTGAACTTCGTAAAAAATCGGCCTTCTTGGTATGGTTTTGTAGCTCTCGACGAGTAGAAAATTTTTCGTTCTTGGTCCAAGGGGATTCGACCAAAGCTTGACCCTAGATCGCAAGAAGAGGGGCTTGAAGAACCCTTGTTTCTCCCTCTTCTTCTCTCTCTCTTTCTATTGGGAATACCCAGCAGAATTTGGGGACGAAAATCTGATTTTCTTCCCCTTTTTATACTCCCCTAATACTTGGCCCACAACGCGCCACACGACCCTCTTTTCCAGGATTCGTTTTCGCCCCAAAACGATTAATTTTGTCCCGGTTCAAGTTTAAAATATTTTTAAATCAACTTGCTTTAAATTATTTTCCAACTTTCAAAATTTTATTAAAAATTTCATTTTTGGGCCACCCGAGACTCAACCTCCTCGTAAAACGTGAAAATCCGAGTATCTCAGAATTTCACGAAATTTGACAGGGTAACTAGATTTCACGAGAAAAATCCAACAGTGAGGTCCGTTTCGTCATCCGCGTTCTGGAAAAATTCAGGTTTTCAACCCGTACCGAAATAACAATTTACCGTTTTGCCCTTTTTCATCAAAGTTCAAATTTATCCTGGTTTTACAATTGCTCTCAAATGAGATTATTTCTATTGATTATATAAAATCAAAGGATAATTTAGAAGATTCACTTACCAAAGGTTTGATGAGAGAGCAAGTAAATTACATATCGAGGAGAATGCGGCTAAAGCCTATGACTTACGAGTTACCTTAATGACAATCCAAACTAGTTGACTGGAGATCTCAAGATCTAGGTTTAAAGGGACAACCGAATTATGCGTGATTCAAAAGAAGCACTAAGGAGATAATCTCTCCTACCTATTCCTATGATAAACTAGTGCTGCTTGCAGAGTTTATTAGGGTAAGCTATGTATTTAATGACTTTTATACCTTGAAAATTCAAGTGGGATATTACAAGATATTCCTAATATGAGTCACCTATATGGGTGTGAATGGGCCATTTCTATGAGAATTTATAAAAAGACTGAATTCTCTAAAGCACTTATGAAAATCAGAAGTTGTTCAGGGCCAAAATGAACACAATCAAGAGAACCAATTTTGTTAGGAAAGAGACTGTGTGAAATCTATTCGATCTGATTTATCAAATAGCTGAATAGTTCAAAACATCATGTTCACTATTTAGCTGGTAAGTCCGATGGGCTTTCACTAGGGAAGGTTCAAGGCCAAAAGTTACATATCTCGTTGCACGATCTTTCCAATGATATAATCTCTATAGTGTGTCAGCATTATCATTTGCATACTAACAACTAATTTTTCATTCACGTGGGAGATTGTTTGACTAAAACAGATTTTAAGAATTAAAATCTGATTTTTGGTCGACTTTGAACCTAAATTAAAGTGGGACCAATTCGTTGTTTCGAGTAAACTTTCTTGGGTTCGTGTTTTACTACGTGGGGAGAATAACGTAGTATATTCACTTGCTCACTTCGAGTAAGAAATGAATGAGAAAATAGGCTCCAAAGTGACCATCTTAAAATGTGAAAATAGAGGTTTTGTAATGTGAAATTTGACATCAATCCCACATTGGTTGAGGAAGAAGTTCTATATGAGCATATATAGACTAAGTTTGCTCTATGGGATTGGGCTCCAAGGGGTACCATAAGTTTATGAGCAGAGCGAGCGCCTACATGCCTTCGGTTCAACCACACACGACCTAGCCGGGCTCGGACTCTGGTACGGGTGTAGTTTAGACCAAGTCTTATCTTTTTTGGAGAAAATTCGTTTAATGAATTTGGCGAGAATTTCTGAATCATAATTTAATTTCGGTACCCGTTGGATTTGAATTTGCACTAGTTCGGATTTTGTCTTCCTTCCAGTCCATAGTGTTTGTTCATAGAGAACAGTTACACGTTGGTTTCTTCTAGTTGTATGTGTGTCTATTGGGTTGTGTCTTTTCGCATGATGACTCTCCGGAACAGTCACCAGTTTGTCTTTATAAACCCAGACTCATTACCATTATGCATAAATTATTTTTTCGGACTTAAGGCAGACATTAGTATATTACATTTTGCATTAAGACAGTTTGCATTTGAAGAGTACACAACATGATTTTTGGTTCACTGAGAAAGTAAATTGGAGTGTTACTTCTACTCGCGTGAAGATCATTGTATCCTGGGAGACAGATGCTTTGATTTTCATAAGCACCGTGTATGGAGGCAAAATCTGTCTTAAGTATATAGTGTTAAACACTAGCCTTGATCAACTTAAAGTTCAATAACAGTTCATGTTCTGGAAACGGGTCAGTTTTTATATTGTTTAAACACAGATTTATTGTGTTACTGTTTTGTTCGTATCTGTTACTGTTTCATATCTGTAACTGTTTCGTACATACTACTGTAACTATTTTGTTCTTCACTATTACTGTTTTTGTTTTACATTACATATTTCAAATCAGAAATTTCAATAAATGATTTTACTATATTTGAAATACCACAAACAACAGGAGTTTATGGTGAGTCTTTAGTATAACCTCACACCACCCAGACTCGAGCGACTTAAAATGTCAAAAGAATAAGATTCAAAAGAAATTAACACATTATTGTATACTCATACTTTTGAACCTCTCCCTCCCCTTTTCCCTTCCCCCTCCCCCAAAAAAAAAAAAAAAACTTTTGAACAACATTGTCATATGAAACTTGAACAAAAAGAAATTCATGGCCGCATCGATCAAATCTTTTGCCTACACGCCATACTGTAGATGAACACGAAGATGAACATGGGTCCAACAGGTCCCAATCTTTTATTAACGTCACTCAAAATCAATCACTCTCTTTCAAAAAAAAAAAATCAATCACTCATTGTATAAATTTTGGGCTTGCTTCGGCATTCCACGCGGCTATCTTGAGAAAACGTGTGGTTTTCAAGAAACAAAAAAGCCGAACCCATCCATTTCATAGTACAATTCTAGAATTCAAGATATATTCCCGCGTTGAATTGGAAAGAATTGAAATTTAATGCAGTGAAAGCGTTATCATATCATAAAAAACAACGTTGTTAATAGGGTCAAGTTGCATCTCAAGAAATTATGCTCGGTCATATATGTCGTGTCGTGAACAGGGGAAGAGAGAGACTTAACAAAATATGGACAAGAAAGACACAAAATAACTTTAACTTTATATATTTTACCTTGGCCACATTAAAGTGGAACATGACGATCTGTCAAATCTTAAAAATTATCTATACTTGATTAGTTTAATGTTAAATTTCATAGCAATTTGTCCTTCATTTTATTATAAAGTTTAGTTGAGATATTTTTATCTTGTTGAGAAATTAATTTTATTGGAAGAGCAACAAATGTTTTTGAGTTAGGATATTTTATGCTTTGCATCTAATTGTGTTATTGGGTTATGTAACACTAATAAATTACCAAAAAAGGGCGACGGTCAACTATAAATTTTGTTTATCAAAATGGGGGTAATGTACTAAATTAATTACTGTCTTTGATAAATATATGGGTCAAGATATTTCACATCTTTTATACTCGGTCCAAAAACAAAATATTTGTTTTATTTGGTTAGGGGACACTAAGCCACTTCTTACCGAAAAAACTAGCTGAAAAATCTAGCTATTATACAACCTTTTCAAAAAGGGTAAATTACACAGGATCCCCTCAAACTTCGGGTTAGTAGCATGTCACTACCCTAGACTTTTTTGAGTTACACTTAATCCTCTCCTACTTATAAAGAAACTGTAAATTGTAAAAGAGCTAACGGTGTTTGTAAAATGTCTAAAATACCCTCTAATTTTGTTCTAATTTTCTTAGATTAATTGTAAATTGCACCCCAAAAGATCGTTCGAATCTCAATTTGTACCTTCAAAGATAAAAAATCTCAATTTACACCCTCAAAAGATATAAATTTATATCAATGCGCACCTGAAACTAACAACCATCAGTTTGCCGTTTAAAACTAAATAGATAAATTATACTTAGATCTCTTCATACTTGTCACTTAATCATTTAGACTCCCTCACATTTAGAATATTACTCCCACATCTCCTGACGTTTGTACATTTGTAATACATAACCCATTGTCGTTGATATCTGTTAATATAACTGTTAAAAAATATAATTTCATCCTAATAAAAAATTATAATTTCATACTACCCTTTATTTTGTGGACCTATTATATTATAAAATTCAAAATCAAGCTTACCATTTGAATGCTCAATATAATGTAAATATTTATATAATGTTCTTTATATCCAATGCAATATATCACTTAAATAGAATTATTTGAATGCCCAATTGAGGGAACATTTTTAATTATATTTGGATTCTCAAGGGATGTAGCTGTAATATTTTAAATGTAAAGGGTCTAGATGATTAAGTGACAAACATAAGAAAGTTTAGGTAAAATTTATTTATTTAGTTTTAGACCGTACACTGACAAGTGTTAATTTGAGGTGTGTATTGATACAAATTTATATCTTTAATGGTTCAAATTGAATCTAGTTGATTTTATTATCTTTTACGTAGTAATTAAAATGGTTTCGGTAGAGCCAAGCGAGATTTGTGCTAGGTTAGATGCTTCTTTGTCAAATAAGCAGGAAAAAACTCATGGTTAAGATAAGATATGGATAATGACAAGAAAGCTGATATGCTTTCTCTTTTTATTAACCAACATTTTTAGGTGGGGAAATACTATATAACTCAAATCTGTAATCCAAATTTGGATCCCAAATTAAGGGGAGAATTGAATCAATGGATCCCATGCTATTCCCACCCCTTAAATATCTTTTTTCAACCCCATTTAATTCTCTTATTTCAAACTACTAAGTTGACCCTATACCCATTCAATTAAACTATTAATTATATGTCGAAGAAATCGAAGCAAAAATAGTAATTAAAGCAAAATTTCAATGTTCCGATGTGATTTATATTATTTCGAGATGTTTTGAGATATTTTGACCAATGTCTTTGAAATATTTTGAAGTGTTTTAAGATATTTTGACTAATATTTTAATTAGTGAATATATATGAGGTGGATTTAATAACTAATGAGGTGAGTATAGATAATATAAACTTAGTAGTTTGAAGTAAGAGAATTAAATGGGGTGAGAATAGTCCCACCCATATTTAATTCGATCTAAATAATATATCATATATTTGAATTGTTCCAGGCCAAAATAAGCAAATATTGAGGTCTTGACATCTCATTACCTTCTCTACCACAAAGTTTCTCTATACCATAATACTAAACGTCTGCTATAGTTTTGACAAAAAATTAAAAATAAAATCGATTTGTCATTATATAGTGGGTAAAATGAGATAAAATGAGTGATCAATAGCTGTAGGGGTTAAAGTATAATCTATAATATAAAATTGGGTAAGTTTTAATAAGTCTATCTGATGGTATCAAATATACCCATCTAACAGTCACCAACATCCTTCTCAAAATCATTTACATTAATTTACGTTGCATCGTACATTCAGACACGAATTATCCCTAATTTATCTATATATAATATCACAATACTAAATACGCCAGTAATGAAAAAAAGACAAAATGAACTATTTCTCGGAAAGTGACAAAATGAACTATTTCGTCACAATTATTAACGCGTCCTTGTGGAAGTTAAGAGTAAAGAACAGTGTTGACAAGAACCACGTAATTGGCACAAGGGATAAGCTCACACGGTCATGTCCAACATCAAATGCGTATGGCCGATTCCCATGCATTGTTTTATCCTCAACTAAACTTTGTAATTAACTCTAATCTCATGTTAGATTGAATTGGAGTCAATCAACAACCCCATTGGATAAAAAAAAATCGGGGATTATTGTCTGGAGGTTAACTTAGTTCTCATTAGAAAGTCTTGATTTTCATGAGGTGCATAATTTACAAGTGATTGTGTGCATTCAAGATTTGTATTATAGTCACGAATTTAAAATGCGCAATTGAGATGATTTTTTGTGTTAACAAATTAGAGCCAATTGAAAATTCTATGTAATATTAAAGACCATTTTAGGGATGGATCCATTATATAATGTTAATGGATTTAAAATGTGAACTTAAAATGTATACTTAATCAATAATTGTCATTGATTTCACTGCAGGTCCAAATATTTATTGGGACCTACTACTTATTCAATGATTTTGTTTGATCAAGTTTCATTAGCAATGCCGTTAAAAAATGTTTTTCGTTAAATAAGTAATCAGGTTATCTATTATCTATTGATCACTCATTTGATTATGCAACTTAATTTTTGCAATCTTTATTGCTGAAAATGCTCTCTCGACAGTAATGCTGTAATTGTTGATATCAACGTCAAAGTCACAAATAAATAAATTAGTGAATATACTAAATATTTTTCGATCTTAATTATTTTTTGAGCAAGATCACCATTCACTAAGATATCGACCTTATTTGTTTGACACTAATATGTTTTGCATGAGCCTAAATTTTTTTTTTCGCACTTAGGGTAAGTCCCAATTCAATAGAAATAAAAAAATATGACAAAAAAGGGTATGTACCCCTTCTGGCCCCTTAGTACCTCGGCCCATTACTATCAATGAAAGTCAAGAAAGAGCATGGCTATTGAAATATTTTTGCCAAGAATTATTAAGGCGTGTCCGTCCTTGTAGAAGTGAAGATTAAAGAACATGGTCGACAAGATCGACAAGAACATTTCAATAGCGAAGTAATTCTATAGGACAACATTACATTGACCACAAAAGGGATCAAAATCAAATGACCAAATGATATAGTAGGTGACATGGTAAGTAAAATTTTAATTTTAATGAATAAAAATAAGACCAAAAGTATCATTATTACAGTACCACATTATTTGATATAAACTGATGAGGTCATATCCAATTGGGTTTGGGCCCACTCTTTGGGTTAAGGCCAAATCATCTAGACTTAGTTCATAGCCTCAATCCAGTCCAAATCTCAAGAGTCCAGGAAATGTCAACATACATGGGAGAGCGATCATCGGGATAGCCATGACTCTAAGATGACGCCTATCCCCAATTGTAGCTATTCTCTCCGGAAGATTAGTAGCTTGACCTTCACGTCACCGTTTCATATGAGGTTCTGTGCCTATAAATTGTAGACCCCTTACATAGGGGACACATACTACACATTGAGCATATTCTTATTCTTTCTCTCTCTCTCCCCTACTATCATATATTCTCTTATTAATAGAGTTCTCCGGCCATCATTGCAGCTTTCAGTGGTTAGGTCACCCAGACCTAACCACCTAATCTTCGTCTCCTATTATTAATTGTTTCATTAATTACCTTACACTACACACTCGGCTGATTTGATTATGCATAATCAATTTTGTGCATCATCAGTTTGACGTCGTCTGTGGGAAACGAATAAGTTTTCTACTATCATTTATCTGTCCCTACTTTCTCCATAGCAATTACAACTAGGTTAATGAATCAGCAAGTGGAAGATAACGACCCAGCATGTCGGGAGGAGGTCCTGCCTCGGCCTGCAGAACCCTTCGCTATGGCAAACCCTATGGTCGGACAACAGTTTTTGGAGACAACACAGCTGTTGGTGAGTCAAAACCAGTAGATTCTCCAGCTGATACTCATTGCAGGAAGAGTCATACCCCAACCCGCAGGAGGGGAAGCGCCACAGCCCGTTGATTATCCCTAATTAGTGCATACAACAACCAACTACCTTAGCAAACCAAAAGGTGCAAATAACCATCCAGTGATATGACTAGACTTAACCTGCCTATACCCAATCTCCCAATCTTCACATAATGCCCAACTTAGTAAGTCATTGAATTATGCATTAAAGTACATGAAATAATAAAGATGGAATGAAAATGAAAATGAAACCTAGCTCAGTACTTGCATGAACAATGAGCATAACCTAAGTTATACACTAGTGATACAAAGTAGAAAACATTAAAGGAAAGTACCATCCTTCATTTAAGGGCGGCTTACAACAATAAAGCATAAAAAGAGTGCAAAATATCATATCTCAAGCAATATTAGACAAGTCATTGCCCCCTCACTAAAGAGCAAATGAGAAACTACCCACTCTTCATAGTTATGGACAAACTAGAAAAGTGGGAGAACCTCATCCCTCCATGCAAGATACAATCTTCAAAATGCAAAGATAAAAAGCTCAGACAAACTCTTCCCAAAGGTGTAATTGAAACACCCCTACTCTTCCTTGCTAAGAGAAAGTTAGAGAAGTGAGAGAGGTTCAACCCCCAAGTAGAAAGAATGTTTACAACAAGAAATGTAGAAGGGAGATGTTTAGAGAGGTGTAAATGAGAGAAATTCTCTTCCAAAAATGGCATATCCTAACTAGGAAATGGGTACTTATAGAGCTCCATGGGCGGCAGAGGTGGCAAGAAGAACCAATGAGAGGCATCCTTCATGACTTGGTGGAGAAGCAAAAAACAAGGCGGTTTAGGACCGTTCGGACGGTGGTGGCTAGCATCGGGATGATGGTGATCCATTGGAATTCCTTCTTTTTAGCTATTAACCATGGAACTTGAGCCTATAGGTACATCCAGATGGTGGAGGAGTGTTCGGATGGTGGCAGTCTCCTTGGAATTTTTCATTTTTTGCTCCTTGGTCCTTAAGCTTTCCAATTTCATTCATTTGGTCCTGTAATTTCAAAATATCAACTTTTCACCAATTAATAATAATATAATATACTTTCAACTTATTAACTTATTTAATTAATGTAATTAACCCTTAATATATGTAGGAAATGTAGTTTTTTAGGGTTAATCATAGGGTACCATAAAACTCTTGTACTCCATGCTCCCATTCACTATGTTTCCATCTAAGCTATTCTCCTGCATGAACGACTCATGACATGGCATAGCTCGAGACATGCATGACCCTATTTACCCAGGATCCACCCGTGAGCCCAAAGACGCTCATCTCAATCTCCTCAATGTAAAATCACAACCTTCTCATGTCAATTTGAGCACTAGCTTTTACCCTTAGCAACACTCCACACCACTAAAGAACTTTACAAAAGTTCTAGAAACTCTCGTTAGGCTTCATTCTATAATATCCAATCCTATGGACAATCATAAGTCTTGGTGGTTCGGTGGACACCACGAGGTTCTCAATAGTTATAATCATCAAACTAAACACCTAGTTATCAAAGAGGTCATTTCTCACTTTTGAAGTTTATACTTTTACATTCACCGGTGTAACCATAACTAATAGTTAGTCTCAAAGATATTAATTTGAACCAAAACTTTCGTTGCGCAGTCTAACTTCAATTATAGTTAGCAAAGTCCACTCTCCAATTCAACATTATTGGAGTTAACAATAGATAAGGATTATCCAAAGGTTCGAAGGGTTTTGTAAAGATATGCCGGATTTTTCCAAAGTATACAAATGGAACCTAACCATAAATGTATTTTTCATATATCTTCCAAATTTTCCACACTTACAATCCATCATTTCCCTCCATAGGGGATTTTAGTAAATAGCCAAATATAATACTTGGGCTAAAGGTCGAGTTGGTAATTTTTTTTTATCTTACATCTCCCCTGCCACGGTCCACATGCATATACTTTTAGATCAATCTTATTATTTTTGCATTATTCACTAACTCGAGTAAAACTAATTATTTTCTTCATCTCTCAAGTATTCATTCTCAATCTCCAACCTTTAGCTAGAATCATCAAGCCCTGTAGTTTATCCCTATTGACTTTCACAAATGACTCTATTCTATTTACGTTATATATAATCTTGAATCCCCATGATTCGGTCCGGTACAAATATATTTCTTGTAGTATACCAAAAAGTAAAGATAGGCTACCAAGGATCCCAATAATATCTCTCAATTCAATACCAACAATCCTCAACTCTAAGCAATTTAGATATATCATAATATGGATTAACAGAGACAGAAAAAATAACTTCATATTCCCACAATGCAACGCTATTGACAGTAAAAGATCCCACACCACTTAAAAGTTCACACCAAACATAGTGTGTCATCCTTGTTCAAATAATTGTCTACTATATTTGATCTCAAACTTTTAAAAATCTATAGTCTTTAGTCTAGCAATATTAAGTGTCAAAGATGACTACCAATAATTAATTAAGCTTCCTAGGTTTCCTTGCCATAAGTTTAATCAGGAAACTTCACGAATGGCACTTGCTGAAATAATTATTAGGGATGAGTTGTCTTTTCGAGCTGTGTAAGCTCATGGGTTTAGAAGGTTTTGTAGGACACTGGAGCCAAAGTTTCAAGTTTCATCTCGCACGACAATTGTTAGAGACTACATCAAACTTTATCAAAATGAAAATGATAAATTAAATAAAATCTTTGGGTCCTCGTCTGCTAGGGTTTGTTTAATAACTGATACATGGACTTCTATTCAACACCTTAACTATATGTGTCTTACTACTCACTTCATCAATGATAATTGGAAGTTAAACAAAACACTTATAAAATTTTGTCTAATTCCTAATCATAGAGGGGACACAATTGGAAAACAATTGGAGGCCTGTTTACTTTCATGGGGCATTGATCAGATTTGTACAATTTGACATTCTTAATTGGTGGAAATTAAATTCGGCGAAGTCTCCTATCCTTTCCCATGTTGCAAAAGATGTGTTTTCTATTCTCATATCTAAAGTTGTTTTTAAGTATTCATTTTGTACAGGGGCCATTGTTTGTGCACAAAAATTGGTTAATGGATCTAATTCCTTTTGATGGTCGAGATGCAATGGATTTCATTGCTTTCACTTTAAAATAGGTAAGATATATATGGAAATATATATTATTTTCATTATTAAAAAATTATATTATTCTTATTATACAATGTTAGATTTGTAATCAATAGTTTTTTATTTTTGATCTTATAATTGGATGGGAGTGCAACACATGCTAATGTTATTGATTATTGAATTTAGCGAATGTTTCGGCAAAAATCATTCTACTCTTTGGTATTTTTTAAACACTTTTGTATGTTCTTTGTGTTGTAAATTTTATTTCTATTTGATACTTACAAGTTATAAGATTTTGGAAGGCTTACTATTGATTTTTAAATCCTAACTGTTGATATGTGGAATGGTGCATCACTACTTATTTTTGGAATGGCTAACTTTTCTTTATGATTCTTTTTGTTTAGCAAACATTATCCTATGTGGTGTATAACTTTATTTGGTTGAGGGATTACCACTTTTGGTTGTTTAAACAATACAATACAGACCTGTTAGGCTCATTTTATAATTTTCTCTTGGTGCTCTAAACAGGTTGTTTATGGATTGGCTATGTGCCATGCTTTGTTTGATTTTCTTGTTATTGTTTTTATTTGTTCCTAGTTCTAGTTGATTCAATTACAGGTTATAAACTATACAAAATAACAAATGAATTTGGGCCTATTAATGATTAAAATTATGGGCCAAGTGATTTACAAAATAAAAAATGGGTTTGGGCTAGAAAATGATGAATTTGTTTTTATCAATTTAGGTCAATTAGTTGGCTGTGAAAATTAATTGGGCTTGAGCCAAAGCATATTTTAGGTTTGACTATATGGGACTCAAGCCCACCTGATATCGGTTCAGGTGGTTGTGTGGATAGATTTGGTTTGATTTATCCTTCCCACTTTCGACTGCTAATGGATCGGCTGACGGAAATTGGCACTTCCGACCCTACTTGTCGGTTGAACACCCCAAACATTAAACCTATGGCTACTTGAGTTTTTGACTCTACTTTCCTAGTCACGTTCTTCTATTTGTGACCTTTTTGTCCCTTAGGCACTTGTGTTGGCCTATATGCAACATGAGTAGATGATGTGTTTTATACCTTAACAACCACTATCTTGGAAGAAGAAGATGCAAAAGTGTTAATAAAACCTAAATCACTTATATTTCCTGCATCCTTCCCTATAGACAACTGCATATCAAGTTTATCTGATCCTAAGGAGAGTCTTTTGGGAACTTCCTTAGACTCGATTAGGTTTTTAGCAAGTTTCTCAGTTTTAACCTCTAGACCCTTAGTTCTTAACCATTGTATGAACCTCTTGTTCCAACAAGCTAACCTTGTCCATCAATGATATCTTCTCTTTACTAAGCCCACTAACTAGTGACTTAGTTTCCTAAAACTCATTCTTCAAGGAGTCCTTTTCCTTCTCTAGGGATTTTAATTTAATAATTAAATTCACATGATTTTTCTTTTGCTCCAAACATTTTGTATAGAGCTCATCTTAAGCCTTATGAATTGCATCCTCAGGATTGGACTCTACCTCACTTCCTGAGTACACTTCTTCCTCCACTTCATTACCATTAGCATATATGTCACATGCATCACAATTCAAGGAATGTATATCAACAATATGGGAATCTGAGGGAGGTGCAACAAATACAATAAAATTACCTAGGTCCTCCTTAAATGATTAGCCATCGAAGGCACTATCAATCCATGTGGCATTATTGGTTTACCCTTCTCAAGGTTCACTTTCTTTTTAGCACCAGCACTGGGACACTAAACTGCTACATTTCAATAGCCTTGGCATTCATAAAAATGTATCTTTTTACTTTTTTTTTTCTCTAGAAGACTGACCCTGTTTCATAGACTTAGGTTCACTTAAGGAATTGGTCTTTTCAAATCACTTGTCTTTCTTACTGCCCGAGGAATTTTCCTTGTCAATCTTTGTATATTTTTGAAATTGTTTAACAAACATGACAAGTTCCTCACCCCCACCTGATGAATCTGAATCTCCTCCGCACTCTTTGATAGAATTAAGTGCAATGCCCTTCAATTTTTTGTGCTAAGGAATATTCAATTCATAGGTCAAGAGAGATCTAATTAGGTACTCTATCTTCATTACCTCAACCTCCTTGCTGGTTTCTATAGCAATCACTTTAGGTTGAAACCTCTCCGCTAAAGATCTCATGATTTTCTGTAGCAAGGCTGGGTTGTCATATTTCTTGCCAAGATTAAAAGAGGCATTGATGATGTCATGGAAACAAAGATAAAATTCGGACAATGTCACATGATCCTCCTTTCACAGTGCTTTAAACTCGAAAACAAGTTGTTGATTAGACTTCACCATAGATGTCCCCTATTGGAATACCTCAAGAATGTCCCAAGCTTCTCTAGAAGTCTAACAAGTGGAGATCCTCCGAAACTCATTTTTTTTTATCATGGTATAAAAATAGAGCATTAAGACCCTTTGAATTCCAACTGCTGGAATCACGGTAATACTTGGTCTATGAGTTGTTAGGTTTTGGCTTAGTGACTGTATTCATACCTATAGTCGTGGGTTACATTGGTTTAGTCCATCCTATTGAACCTGAGGCCTAGACACATTCATTTATGGATTTAAGAAAGTCCCTCATGTGTGCCTTCACAATATTCATAATTAGATTCATCGATTTGAGGCGGTCGAGAGATAGAACCTACTTCCCTCTGCATGTCCATTTAACAGACTGGGGGTTTAAGACAACAATTTGGTTTAAGAATCGTATTAAAGTGAACTTCGCTCTATACCAATTGAGATTGCACAAATTGATGTCTAGTTAAACCCTAAATAGATCTAGAGGGTGGTGAATAGGCCTTGTACAAAAAGAATTAAAAAAATAAAAAAATCTAATGACCTAATTCATCCAACAATCACAAAGCATATGCCAAACAATCAAAACAGATCGTCCAATGCACCTATAATCAATATATGGCGATATATTGATCTAGCATGTTTTAAGATCTAATAATAAGTGATCACACACAAATAAGATACACTATCTTTATGTAGAACGGGAAAAATCACGGGACCTAGTCCAACCTAACCCTCTACTCTTCCAGTCAATAGTAAAATACTAAGAAGTGTGTTTTAGATCGTCCCGCACATGATTATACATGTGGAATCACATAGGGCATGACCTAAAGGGGTGTGAATAAGTCTTTTACACTTGAAGCAGAAATCAACGTTGGATTTGACCTATTAACCACAACTACAAATTGATTAATAAAATAAACCCATTTTGAATGAACAAACCCTTACAATGAATGCAAGATGCCCAATTCAACAATCTCAATCAATCAATGCAAATCCACCATCCTTATCCATGCAATAGCCCTTTCACAGATCCAACAACCACAATGATAATAATTCAAGATATAACAATCGAACAAGCATATCGTCAAACACATGTTGCGAGTGTGTGTGGAATTGTACGTGTGTGTGCAAAACATGTAAATCAACAACAACCACAACACAAGGTAATTTTAAAGTGGAAACCCTTACATTAAAAATGACGGGACTACTTTTGGTCCACTTAAACCTAATCCACACACTCAAAATTAGATTATATGGTCCAAAGTCTTACAACTCAAACAAGCACTTGGTTAGATGCCTTCCTCGTTGCATATTGCCTTTGGATTCACCACTGCAAGGTTTTGAGTACTACCTTAAAAGGGAATCGAGCTCCACGATCAAACTTTTCCTTGTTCGATGTTCAAGGACTCCTCCCAATACCTACTCCTTCATACAACAATGTGGGTTTCGTGGGTTCTACAAGAATTCTCTCTTCTTTAAAATTTAGAATTTAAGTATGAGATTAATGAAGGTAGATTTTGCATTGGATGCTTAGAGATCTGTAGGGTTTGTTCTTGGCTCTCTAGATGATATAAGAAGTTGTTAGAGGCTTTGTAGAGGGTCACCCTAGTCAGAAAACGTTTGCCATATATATAGGTCCTGTAAATAGAGAGTTCAATTGGGGATAAAAAACTCAAATTTGTGAGGGATCACTCGAGTTATCAGAGGGAGCTTCTCACTAGAATGAAACAAGGATCAATTCTAGGTTAGTTATGTAGGGGGACTGCGTGAGCCATCTGCTGTTGCTCAAGTAGCCAACAAGCCATCTCCACTGCCAACTGTTCATCTTTTTCCTAAATTTTCCATAAGTATTTCAGAGATCGCTTAATTCCTAGGCCTGCTAGCAAAGGGCAGTCCTTATTGATTTTTAATCCTAAAACCAAGCAAAATCTTTTCCTATTGAGCACTAAGTGGAGTTCAACAAGGATCCGATCCATGACTCAATCTATGTTTCAAAATAATTTTTGATGTTTCAAATGTATTTTCAATAGAAACCTTAAAAGTCATGTACCGATTCATCCTAAATCTAATTATTAGAACCGAAGTAACTAAAGTAAAAATACTAAGGGTAGCTTTCCTAAGTTTTGAAGGATCTTGAGAAATCTTCATGAAGTGACTTTGTAGCTTGGACTTCTTATAGCTTTGAATCTTTATCTTGGTAGCTTTATGACCATGGATCTAGGTGAGATTTACATTGTGACCTCACAAATTTAGTCAATTACAATAATCAATTTTCTAACAATCTCCCCCTTTGGCAATTCCGTGACAAAATACAAGAGTAATAAATTTAAGATTACAACTTGAAAACCACAATCAAAATAGACCGATAGCAAACTAATCTCAAGACTCAAGGACATAGTTACTCAATCTCACAATTAAGTACAAAACTATCTTCTTGATGTAGGTTTGCAGTATCATAGTCTTGGACATTGCAACTCAACCAAATACCTCGTGAAAAACATTATATGTAACAATGAAAAAACATAATAACAGCTATAAAAGCACAAAGAGAATCAACAAGGTGTGTGTATATATATAAAACATGCAATCAATCCAAACACAGTTGTGCTTGAGAACTTTTAGATTCATCAACATTAGTTCACCAAACTAGTTCTTCGCATCAGTTAGTGCTATACAAATAAAACTTACAAATGTAAAATAACAAGTACAAAACAAACAAGTGTAAAACATGACAAATGAAAAACATGTGACTTCATGCCATGTTCGTAAATGTACTCCTCCTGAGTAATTATATTAACCCCTATTCTTTATCCTCCATTCAACTAATCCCTAAGCTACTCAACAAATTTCTCCAAAAACTCTCCAAAATTCTCCCCCTTTTTGTCACGAAGTGCCAAATACAACCTCACAACAAACTCAGTAGAGAATATGAGATTTTTTATAATTAAACATCTAGCATAATAGAGAAAAATGTAGGATAATAAACAAAAAGGGCTAAAACATGGCATACAACATCAAAATCAAACATATCCAATAAGAAAAAAGTATAAAACTGAATATATGTTACAAATACATCAAAATAGGAATACATAGACAAAGGAACAACGAATAAGTAAAACTTTTATCCTCCCATAAAGCCTTAAGTCTATCTCTAATGCTCAAACAACATTAGCGGCTATGGGCTGACTCTCAGGTTCCTCAGGGTGCCATTTCAAAAAATTCAGTCGGTGAAAATGTGTCAAAGTGTGTGGGAATCAAATATATAAAAGTTAATTACCACAAGGAACACCCTAGAATGGGATTTGGAGTATGGGTAGGTTCTAGGAAAGGGATTTGAGAGGTCTAGAGTTTGGAATAAAAATCAGTCGTCAAAATTTGATTTTAGAACCCTTGGCTCGACATTTAACAGAGGCTGCTCGAGCGGTCCCAGAAGCTGTTCAGCCTCCTAATTGTTCAGTTGTCCAATCCTCCTCTGGACCACTACGACTATTCCTACTTTCTCAAATTAACCCAATGGGCCCTCAAATTCATACATGTTGTATATACATGAATGAAAACAATCCAATGCACATGCATGGATGGAATTTTGATCAAATTAAATGCAATTTTAAAAATTGCAAGTTTAAATGCACAAATATCAATAATTATGAAAATTACACTAATTCATCAATTAACACATTCATCCTCATTTCATCATCTCACACATTATTCTAAGGTATATTAATGAATATAGAAATTAGCACTTATACATCATTAGAACAACTTCCTAAACCAAGTCTAGTTTCTACAATCACACACACATGTTCAAATTTTATCTTTCTTTGATCAACACATGTGTTAATTGTGTGAAACTAAGCTCCAACACAATTTAAAATCCATCTAGGTTAAGATTTTAATGTAGCTCTACATGAATTCCTAATACATCATCTAAGTGAATGCATAACTGATCAATGAATGTCGAATTTTCTTGTCATATTCGTTTTGGGCACTCCCCATATTTGTTTCATCCCTTCTACTCATTATGGCCTCAAATAAGCAAGATTGTGAACTCCATATTTCAAATTCTAGCTCGTCGACATTTAGAACATAACTCATTGACCTTTACATGAGCATTGACATTTAACACAGTACTCTCAACAATTCAATTGCTATTGATTTTAGCCATCTTTTTATGCCCCACTTTTATAATTGGGAAAGACACCAATGACTCATACTTTTTGTCACTAAAAACCGTTAGGTCCCATCATATTTCAATTAGTACAACTAAGTCCTATTTTTTATGATAATTTCTAAGTAGTCCAAAACTCCATAAATAATTTGTTTTGTTCCAATTCCATCCTTGCTTTAAAAACAACAATTAAATTTTTACCAATAATTTGTGTCAGTAGTGTCTCAAAGCAAGTTAAGTTTTTTTCTCTAGTTAGTGCATACTGGGGCGGCTTAAGAACATGTGAGGCCTAAAGTGATAATTGTTAATGAGACTTTGTTTTTATTTTTATTTTTTGAAACTCAAAATTACTAATTAATTTTTTTATCCAAATTATGCGAACATATTTTTTAAAATGATAGTATGGCATTTGAGCATAAATATTTTGATAATATTATAATCTATTACCTCATTAATATTTTTATTTTCTTCTTATTTGTTTTGACGTTTCACCAAAATTGTGGCATTACATGATTGACTATTTATTAGAAATACATTCATTTTTATCTTTTTGTTGAATTATTCCACTACTTTTTTAATTTTTTAGGATCTTTTACTTGTTTATGTTTGTAACTTTCAACTAAATTTTTGTTCTATTTTGTTTGTTACAAGTAACAACTTTATCAAAAGATTTTTTTTTGAAATTAAATCAGTTTTTATTTTGAATCCTTTATGAGAATGAATAGTTTTATTGATGTTTTGTGCTTCAATGACAACAAAATCAAGTTTGAGAGAAGTAGAGAATGTGTTGAGTTTGTTTTTATTTTTCTACAAAAGAGAGAAAAATTGATGCTCATTATATTATTTTTGATAGGAGAAAATCAAAAAAAGATTGATGATGTCAGACTTTCTTGTTAACCTTTTTTTTCCTTCAACAAATGTCATTGTGTGAAGTGGGTTGGACTTTAGAGCCCAAATTTTAAAATTATTTTGTTGGTTGCTCTTTCATGAGCTTTTTTGCTAGACAAAATTGTATTAAGTTTTAACTTTTGACCTATACTACATTATCAACCTCTTAAATTTGGAGCCTAACGCCCACATTTTTTTTCCTCTGCTATTGAGCTGGCACTAAGTTCATAACATCCGGAACACATAATTTAATAATAAAGATTTCTATAATTGATAAAGTAAACAAGTCCATCTGCTTTTATATTTACTTGTGTTAAGCATATGAATTTCAATTCTCTTCACTAAACCTCAACCATAAAGACATACATTACATAAATCAACAATTTAGAAATTAAAATATAAATGCAATCATTGAGACGTCAAATTATATATTTTTCTTTTATTTCCCCTTCCACGTCTGAATTTATAATTACTATTTTAAGGTCTGCTTGAAAAAAAGAATTCAAATTCACAAAGCTACAATATTCTATTTAAGAGAGAGATAAAAAAAATAATAATATATACCTGGACTATCATCAAGAACTCTTACTTGTTAATAGTGTGCATGCTTTAATAATAAATGATGAGACTTAATTGGATATTAAATTATAAATAAAAACATAATTTGTATGTTGATGAGAGGGACAAAATTGGTACAAAATATACCATTAATGGAGCTTAGGAATTTTTTGGGAATAAATAATTAAAAGTAGGACTTCAATGTACAAAAATAAATATGATAGGACTTAATAATTTTTTGTGGGAAAAAATAAGATTTATTGGTGTTGTTTCCTATTTGGCATCTTTTTAAAGGATATGAGACTTTGCTAACCTTTAACTATGCAGTCATTAATCACTAACATTTAGAGTCATGTAAGGTCATTAAAAATCAAAAGCTAGCAAGTCTCTTAATCCATGAAGGTTGATTGCTTAAGTCTGCACTGGGTTTTTGATTGATTGGAAAAAACGTTGTTGTATCCTAACCTCTAAACATCACCCTCACCCTCAATGTGTGTATGTGGCTTATAGTGATGGGGGAGTGTCACTCTCCCTCCGGATAATGCAAGAGATATAGGAGCAACAACAAATGTGAATGGAAATGTGGAATGAACAAAATGTATGGAATGAAATGTGGAATGGAATGCGTGTGAACAAAAGTGCTCCCCAATCGTAAGGAGTCTCTTGTTGTCGGTGTTTTACTTGGAAAAGTATTCCAAGGTCGTCTCCTCAGGGAAGGAAATGGAGTTTTGTGAAAGTGATTTTGCAAAAAGAGAAAAGAAAGTGTAAAATCTTGTATTTGTGTTTTGTTGATTTTTGTTCAAAATGAAAATGCAAGAAAGCAAGTGTTGGCTAATCCAAGAGATTCATTCCAATGGGAATATCAAGCCAACTCAAAGCCTTCCTCCAATGGTGCCTAGAAGTACGATTGATTCATGGGAAGCTAGGGATAAAATGGTGAGTATCCAAGCATAAACCGTGACTAGGCCTACGGAATATCAAAGACTCACCAATTTATCCACCCTCAACCCAATCAAACCGAGCCAACATACACCGAGAGAAGGAATGAAAGAGAGTTGGAATGGAATCCCCAAATGGAATTCACCCTTGGACTAACCAACTTAAAAGCTAGCTACTTATGCATAAATGAAAGACAAGCATAATGTAAATAGACATATAAAGGAAATGGAGATTAAAGCATGAAACTTAACTTGACGCAATAAATCTAAAACTATGAAGAAAAACATTCAATACCCATTTTAAGCTAAAAATGAAGAACTTGAAAGCATAACAATGGTGAAAAGAAGAACATGTAATTAACTTGCAATATACTTGAAATAAAGGAGATTACAATGTAAGAAATGAAGATTACAAGAGGAATGTAGCTTACAGCAATGACATGGATGAAGAAAATGCAAAAACGAAATTACTATTCATCATCTTCAACCTTGGAGCTTTCTACATCTACTCCTAAGCTTAGGTAGCCAACTCCTTTTCTTGTGTGTTGAATGTTGAATGTATAATGGAGAGTGAGAGCCTTGAATTTCGTCCATGGAGGGTCCCCCTAGGTGTGTGCAGGTCTTACACCAAAGAGGGGCTGAGTTGATTGCCTTGGACAAGCTAGGACAACACCCCCATGGTAGCCCACTTCCCTCCCATGCCTTCTTCAATGCAAAGCCTCCAAAGTCCTCCAAATGTGTAAGGGAAGCATGTGCTTGTGTAAGATAATGTTGGGGAGCAAGTGGGAGAAGATTAGGTGGGACCCCCAAGCTGCAAAGTTGAGTTGCAGGCTGTTTTTCGCATTCTGGGCAAGACCTTCCGGAAGAACGATGACAACCTTCCGGAAGGTTTAACCTACTGGAATCTGGTGACAGCTCTGGACCAGTTTTGGTAGAAAAATAATAAATTTTGATCCAACCGTTGGATTGATCTGAAATTTTGACAAAATAAAAAAGACATCCATATCTACAACTTTCATGTTTTGCACTTTTTCAAATTCAAAGTAGATCATGGTCAAAATTTAGAAAAACAGTGGTGCAGTGTCAAAATTACGAAATTCCAGTGGGCTAAACCTTCCGGAAGGTCTTCATAAACTTTCCGGAAGGTATTCATCCAAAATGCATTTTTCTTGATTTCTTTACCTTCCAAGCCTCTCAATCCTCATTTCATGAGTCCACCACTTCACCTCACATCCAACATAGTTGCAAAGTCCTAAAATCCATCATTTAAGCTATCAAAACATGCAACATCAAAATATCAACATTATTCACAACTTTGGCTAACACTAAGTACTTAAATGCAAAAGTTGAGTTAAAATGCATATAATGAGGCCATCAAATATGCAATATTTTGCTCTCATCAGTTTTACGAATTTCACAAATATTATCACTATCCAAGCATGCAAAGGTGAAAGAAACTTAGTTTCAAGATCATGCTCCAAGACTTGTAAGTATTAAGAACTCTATCCCCTAATATGACTCGTAGTAATGCACTCAACTTTGATTTGATGATGTACAAGTTAAAATTTGAATAAAAGTGTGATTACCATGATTAACAACAAAAACTAACAAAGAATTCATTTTTTTTTCAAATTTCGATGTTGTATTTTCAATTCGAAAAATATAAAATATGCACAATAAAATGCAATAACAAAGAAAAAAAAAAGCAATAAAAAGTAAATCCTATAAAAACATCACAACTAGACACCTAACTATTTTTTAGATTTTATTCCTTTATATAATTTTTATGCTTTTTTTTAATGAAAGTAATATAAATCAAACAAAGAAAAATATTTACAATGCATGGACCTAGCTCATGTGATGCAATGCATGAAAGTGCATCTAAGTCCATGTTTCTCACCTCACCTACTTTTTAGGTGATTCAACCACTTTGGCTTGGAGGAGCCACCATTTCTAGCCTTTGCAAATTTTCTAAACTTCCTTGCAAAATAGACTGGCACATCATCTCCCAAGTAAGGTGACTCGAAACTATCATTCTTCTGTTATAGAGCTCAATTCAATTTCCTTAGACTCAAGAGTCGTCACCTTAGTTTGAAACCTCTCTGGTAGAGATCTTAAGATTTTTCATTAAGATGGAGTAATCATACTTTTGACCAAGAGCGAAAGATGAATTGACCATGTCACTCAATTTGGCATGTAAATCACCAAACGTCTCATTCTCTTCTATTCTCAAGGTCGCAAACTAAGAAGTTAATCTTTGAAGCTTGGACTTTTTCACCAACGAAGTCCATTTGTGGGAAACTTCCAAAACATTCCAAGCTTCCTTGGAGGTCTCACAAGTGGAAAACATTATGTGTCACGACATTGAATATTGCATTCAAACCATTTGGATTCTAACCCATGGGACTATAATCATCCTTTGTCCAAGACTTCTGAGGTTTGAGTTCGGTCAAGGTGTCACCACCAACCATAGTCGTCACAGTAGAATGGCTTCAACCCTCCTCAACCGTCAACAACACTTTTTTAGCTTTATGACTTGATATTTATCATACGCACCCAAGTATAAGTGGTCAAGTTGTAATATTCTAGGTGACGTCTGAGGTCGATTCCAGAGGGAGTTATCTGTTGAAAACTTGAATAGAAAGAAAGAGTGGATGAAACCTAGAAAAGTTGTGAAACAGTGGATTGTGGTGTGAGCTTAGTGATTTGAAAAGAGATTGTTTAAAACCAAGAGTTTGCAACAAATGAAAAAAGACACTCTTTAGTTTGGGGACCAAGACATGCATGCCATTACTTGAGTTTATGATATTTCTATCATACTACAATTAACCCCCATGTTAATGGTAAGTTAATCAAAAAATATTTAATATAAAACCATGACACAGTAACCATTAGGTTTAGCAGAAGGTATATGCATCATACCACAACCAATTACTGTAACACCCTGCATTTTCGTTTATATATGTATATAGATATATATTAAATAATAGTTGTAAAAATGCGGATATGTGTAGTGATGGTAGGAATAAAAAAAAAAAACTAGAGATGCAAATTAATTTGGAAGTTGAATTTTTGAAGGTGTGTAAGCTTGAGAAGAGGGATTAAGTAAGTTTCTAAATGGATTTAGGTCAAAATAAGGTTTCCATTGAGTCCGGAAGGTCGAAAAACCTTGGGAGAGGTGATATGGGGTGTATTAGAAGTTAGGAAGTATTTTGGAGTTAAAACACATTTTTAGAGAAAATTTGGGTATAAAGGATTTTGGACACTGTCTACTATTTCGATCATAAATTTTTATTCCTAACTCCAATTGCTCTGAAATTTGGAAATCAGATATTAGACATGTATGGCTACAAAAGTGTCTCTCATGAAAATTTTCCAATTCGACCTCTAAATGGGTCAAAACTGCACTTGAAGTTGAAGCAGAAAATCTGGGCAGTGACTACCGGTAGTCAACCGGTAGTCAATGGTCCAGTGTGCCCGAGCTACCGGTAGTCAACAAGTAGTCGAGTGTCCAGTGTACCCGAGCTACCGGTAGTCAACAGGTAGTCGAGTGCCAATGTACCCGAGCTACCGGTAGTCAAAATCAGCTACCGGTAGTCGCTGTAAAAATCCGAAATTTTCAACTCGCGAACAGTCGGTCCTAGCTCCACTATAAATACTTAATGTCAAATTTTTTAGCCTCATTTCACCCATCCAAACCCTAGGCACCCTTAGAGAGCAAAAGAGGTAGAGAAAAACACAAAAATTGGGAGAGATTTACAAGATCAAAGCCCTAGTTTTCAAGATTTCACTTCTCCATCCATTCCCTCTTCTATAATTTCACTTCACCCTCACTCAAACCTCTTAGAACCAAAAGAGAAAGTAGCAAGGGAGCAAGAAAAAGGGGAAAATGGAGTCTTTAAAGCTTGGGTTACTAGAGATACTTGGTTGAGGTAGGGGATTTCTTCCTAATCTCTTACATTGAGGCTAGGGTTTATGTATATATATATGTTTTTCACTCTCAACCTTATATACATGATAAGAAATACATGATTCTTGTTCCTCTTGAAATAAATGCCATGTTTTGAACATTGTGATGGTTGGGTAACTATTAAATTTCTCTTTTTCATCTTCAAACCTTGGTTCTAAAGAGAAATGAACTTTTCCCTCTATTTTTCCTTGGTATTGCTTTCAAAACTTTAGTGTTTGATATTGTACACCAAAATGTTACTTATGATGATCTCTTGCTCATTTTCTTCCATCATATTATGAAACATTATATTAGAAATTGTGGAATTTGGTAATTCCTTGAAATGTTGATGAATTGAGAATATTTTGGTTTCCTCAATTGTATGGTTGTTGTGAGGGACTTGGATTGCCTTCGAGAGATGCCGTAGAGTGTTAGAGGTTAGTCTATCCCAGTGGGGGTGATGGTTTCCTAACACTTGTAGTGGGTTGTCATGTGGTAATGCGACCACTATCGTTCACTGGAGTTCGAACAAGGGATGATATACTTTTCCTGGGAAGGGACTCGTCATTGCCAGAGGGATGGTAGACGCCTTTTCCTAAAGTGTTTGTGATTGTGATTGTAATTGGTGGACTAGGTATAATCGTTGGGTAGATTCATGAGAAGCAATCAACATACATGGTACGGGGATGAACCAATATACATGGGATGATGAGTTGGAACGTCTTGCCCGGTGCATTGGTATGGGACAATGCATCGGAAGACGCCCTTCCGAATTGGCCTAACTTTGGACACGGTGTATTGTTGTTCAATTTAATTTATTCTTTTACTTGATTGTTGTTATGACTTAAACTTGAGATCTCTTTAAACTGTCCTGTTTTTCCTTCAAAAAAATTGATATATATTATTTTCGAAATGTGACCGACCCATTTTATATTTTTATAAACCTTGTTTGAGTTGGGAAGATTTTGCTACAGAGCTTCGTGCTCATCCCCTACAAATTACATTTTTCAGATTTGGTGCTAGAGGAGGATCTCGGCATCGACGAGTCAGGGCATTGGGAGGCTCCACTCGAGGGGAACCTAGATCCCGAGGTGGATATGTAGAGATGTAGCTTCTTTTGTACTAGACTAGGTTATTCTTTTGGACACTGTAAGGTCTAGTTTCTTTTGCTATTCCGATGTGCTACTTTAATTAATTTTTGAGATGTAAATGCCATGGTTGGGCATATTCTTTTGGATAATGATGTAAACATTTTATGGATGATGAATGAAGTTTAATTTATTTATGGATGATATTAGTGCTCTCATGATGTAAATGGTTTTAGTATGTAATGCCGTTCAGGGTGTGTTTTGGGGCGTTACAGAATGGTATCAGGGCTTAGGCTTTAGGTCTTACATGGGAGCTGTAGGTTATGGATTACCACTTGAAAGGTAGGACTAGGTTGAAGGAACTGTAGGCTTGCATTTGTTTGAAGTTATGTGTTTATCAGATAGGTTAGATTCATGGTATATTTAGGTTAAGGGTTAATTATTTGTTCGAATTTGATGAGTTGTCTCGCTACGCAATCAAGTTTGTGGTCACTGAGGCAAGGAGGGCTAAACGCTTTGAACAAGATTTGAGGCCTTCCATCCGCGAGAAGCTGGTTACACCCGTAATTCGAGAATACAAGATCTCGTGAACGTGGACGTGGACGTGGACGCGGTTGAACAAAGACTTCAGACAGTTGGAGAAGATGGAGTTACTCAGACGAGAGCAGGCATGGACCCCGCCAATGCTTTGCATGCGAAGAGTATGGGCACTTCAAACATAGATGCCCCTCGTTTCCCCCAATGACTAAGGAAGCAACCGAGCAAGTACCAGCAAACAAGCCACCTCTACAAAGGCCAGCACAGCAAAGACCTCAGATAGCTCGAGGAGCGGGAGGCATACCAAAGAGAATAGGCACGGATGCACGCCGATGTTTTGCCTGTGGAGGTGTTGGGCACTTCATAGATAATTGTCCATTGCTTTCTACCAAGACCAACCAAGCAACTAGGCGAGTGAATGCAAACAGGCCACTGCTACGACAGCCATTACCACCACAGAGACCGTTACAAGCTCATGCCCCCAGCGGCGCCAATCAAGGAAGGGTTTTTGCTTTGACTCAACCGGAGGAAGATGCCTCCAATGCCGTTGTGGAAGGTATTGTTCTTCTCTACCATTCTTGGGCCCGAATTTTATTGGATTCCTATGCGACTCATTCTTCTATACGTACTGCGGACGTTGTGGAATTGGGATTGGGTTCCGAGGAGCTAGAACATGCTTTACATGTTGACTTGCCTATGGGAGAACAGGGGGATACCAGACTAGTCTGTAAGGGTTACGTGCAAGCGGATTACATTTCAGTTACCAGTAGGTTTACTTATATGTATTTCTTTGACTCTAATTTATATCTACTTGCTAGGGAATCAGCATGTCTTGCCATTCTGGATAATACTACCTTGTTCCAAAATATATTATGGTTGGGTAAACCCTAAATTTTTTCTTATGCCTTCAAACCCTAGTTTACAAAGGAGATGTGTTTTTCTCTTGATTTCTCCTTTGCTCTTGATTCCCGAACTTAAATATTATTTGTTCTAAGCTATGTTATGGGTGGTGACCACCAAAATCCTTTTGGTATGCCCTTGAAATCCTAGTTTTCAAGGGAGAGGTGTTTTCTCTTTATCTTGCCTTTGTCATTGATTTCAAACCTTGATAGTCGTTTGTTATCGATTCCAATATATGATTGTTACTTTATCTCTAATTCCAAGCTTGATATCCGTTGTTATTGATCTCGAGACTTGATTGTTTCCTTGTCCTTAATTTCCTAAGCTTAATGATCCATTTGTTCTTGGTATCGAAAATTTGATATTCGTTTGTTATTCATTCTACCCTTGTGACTCAATTATTTTCAATATTCAATACTCGATATTCTTTATTCTTGGTTCCAAGACTTGAGTGTTCTTTTGGTCTTGATTTCTAAGTTTCATAATCCTTTGTTCTTGATTCCACACCTTGATAGTCGTTTGTTATTGATTTCCATAAATGATTGTTCCGTTAAATCTTAATTTCTCCTTTGTTCATGACTTTCAAGCTTGATACGCTTTTATTCTTGATTTCCAAGCTTAATATTCATTTGCTCTTGATAGCCAAATTTGATATTCATTTGATTGATTCTAATTATTGTAATTCATGTATTCTTGATATTCAATATTTGTCATCCTTTGGTTCTTGATTTCAAGATTTGGTTGTTCCTTTGTTTTTAATTTCCCCAGGCTTGATGATCCATTGGTTCTTGATAGAAAAATTTAATATTCATTTGTTATTGATTCTAACCCTTGTGAATCATTTATTCTTGATATTCAATACTTGATATTCATTGGTTCTTGATTTCAAGACTTGACATTCAATTGCTCTTGATTTCAATACTTGATTTCTCCTTGTCCTTGAGTTCAAAACTTGATACTCTTTAGTTCTTGGTTACAAAGCTTGATATGCATATGTTATTGACTCCAAGACTCGATTGTTACTTTGTTCTTGATTTCAAGCTTTGATTGTTTCTTATTTTGATTCCAAAGCTTGATATGAGTTTGTTATGGAATTCGAGACTTTATTGTTCCTTTATTTTGGATTCCAAAAACTTGAGATTCGTGTGTTATTAATTTCAAACCTTGCTTGTTTTTTTGTTCTTGATTTCCAAGCTTGATAGCCATTTATTCTTGATTCCAAATCTTGATTATGTATTTGCTCATGAATTCAAAACTCTAGTGATTGGTAGTGACCACTAAAATGGTATTTTCGATGACATTATGTTAATTTTTCTTAAATTATTTCGTTAAAAAAAAAAAATTAATAATAATAAAATAAAATTTAAAAAAAAAAAAAATGTATATGGATTTGGAAGCTAAGATGGGAGGACAAGTCTGGTTAGGTTTCAACTGTAACCTTTGGTAGATTGTAATTTATATCAGAGTGCGCAGCGAACTAACGGAGTAAGGACTACAATGGGGAAACTACGGAGAAGATTCAACCCATCCGGGAGAGGCTACGCACGACGCAAAGTAGACAGAAAAACTATGCGGACCACAGACGAAGATCCTTGGAATTAAAAGTGGGAGATTACATGTTTCCCAAGGTGTCACACAAGAAGGGCGTGTTTCGATTCGGTAAGAAGGAAAAGTTAGCGCCAAGATATACCAGACCGTTTGAAGTGATCAAAGCAGTAAGCAATGCGGCGTATCAAATTCGACTACCAGCCCAGCTATCCGGAGTACATGGCGTGTTTCACGTGTCGATGTTGAGGACGTGTCACTCGGATGCAACTCCAGTCGTGAACTTGAAGGAGATTGAAATTCAAGATGGAGCCACCTATGAAGAACAACCGTTGAAGATTCTCGATGCCAAAGAAAAAGTACTCCGTAACAAAGTCATCCGACTAGTGAAGGTTTGGTGGCAACACCATGGAGTGGAGGAAGCTACATGGGAACCGGAGCAAGAAATGGGGGAGAAGTATCCCTTTTTGTTCACTACTTGAGGTAAGTTTCGAGGACGAAACTTTCTTTAAGGGGGGTGAATTGTAACACCCCGCATTTTCGTTTATATATGTATATAGATATATATTAAATAATAGTTGTAAAAATGCGGATATGTGTAGTGATGGTAGGAATAAAAAAAAAAAACTAGAGATGCAAATTAATTTGGAAGTTGAAGTTTTGAAGGTGTGTAAGCTTGAGAAGAGGGATTAAGTAAGTTTCTAAATGGATTTAGGTCAAAATAAGGTTTCCATTGAGTCCGGAAGGTTGAAAAACCTTGGGAGAGGTGATATGGGGTGTATTAGAAGTTAGGAAGTATTTTGGAGTTAAAACACATTTTTAGAGAAAATTTGGGTATAAAGGATTTTGGACACTGTCTACTATTTCGATCATAACTTTTTATTCCTAACTCCAATTGATCTGAAATTTGGAAAGCAGATATTAGACATCTAGGGCTACAAAAGTGTCTCTCATGAAAATTTTCCAATTCGACCTCTAAATGGGTCAAAACTGCACTTGAAGTTGAAGCAGAAAATCTGGGCAGTGACTACCGGTAGTCAACCGGTAGTCAATGGTCCAGTGTGCCCGAGCTACCGGTAGTCAACAGGTAGTCGAGTATCCAGTGTACCCGAGCTACCGGTAGTCAACAGGTAGTCGAGTGCCAATGTACCTGAGCTACCGGTAGTCAAAATCAGCTACCGGTAGTCGCTGTAAAAATCCGAAATTTTCAACTCGCGAACAGTCGGTCCTAGCTCCACTATAAATACTTAATGTCAAATTTTTTAGCCTCATTTCACCCATCCAAACCCTAGGCACCCTTAGAGAGCAAAAGAGGTAGAGAAAAACACAAAAATTGGGAGAGATTTACAAGATCAAAGCCCTAGTTTTCAAGATTTCACTTCTCCATCCATTCCCTCTTCTATAATTTCACTTCACCCTCACTCAAACCTCTTAGAACCAAAAGAGAAAGTAGCAAGGGAGCAAGAAAAAGGGGAAAATGGAGTCTTTAAAGCTTGGGTTACTAGAGATACTTGGTTGAGGTAGGGGATTTCTTCCTAATCTCTTACATTGAGGCTAGGGTTTATGTATATATATATGTTTTTCACTCTCAACCTTATATACATGATAAGAAATACATGATTCTTGTTCCTCTTGAAATAAATGCCATGTTTTGAACATTGTGATGGTTGGGTAACTATTAAATTTCTCTTTTTCATCTTCAAACCTTGGTTCTAAAGAGAAATGAACTTTTCCCTCTATTTTTCCTTGGTATTGCTTTCAAAACTTTAGTGTTTGATATTGTACACCAAAATGTTACTTATGATGATCTCTTGCTCATTTTCTTCCATCATATTATGAAACATTATATTAGAAATTGTGGAATTTGGTAATTCCTTGAAATGTTGATGAATTGAGAATATTTTGGTTTCCTCAATTGTATGGTTGTTGTGAGGGACTTGGATTGCCTTCGAGAGATGCCGTAGAGTGTTAGAGGTTAGTCTATCCCAGTGGGGGTGATGGTTTCCTAACACTTGTAGTGGGTTGTCATGTGGTAATGCGACCACTATCGTTCACTGGAGTTCGAACAAGGGATGGTATACTTTTCCTGGGAAGGGACTCGTCACTGCCAGAGGGATGGTAGACGCCTTTTTCTAAAGTGTTTGTGATTGTGATTGTAATTGGTGGACTAGGTATAATCGTTGGGTAGATTCATGAGAAGCAATCAACATACATGGTACGGGGATGAACCAATATACATGGGATGATGAGTTGGAACGTCTTGGCCGGTGCATTGGTATGGGACAATGCATCGGAAGACGCCCTTCCGAATTGGCCTAACTTTGGACACGGTGTATTGTTGTTCAATTTAATTTATTCTTTTACTTGATTGTTGTTATGGCTTAAACTTGCGATCTCTTTAAACTGTCCTGTTTTTCCTTCAAAAAAATTGATATATATTATTTTCGAAATGTGACCGACCCGTTTTATATTTTTATAAACCTTGTTTGAGTTGGGAAGATTTTGCTACAGAGCTTCGTGCTCATCCCCTACAAATTACATTTTTCAGATTTGGTGCTAGAGGAGGATCTCGACATCGACGAGTCAGGGCATTGGGAGGCTCCACTCGAGGGGAACCTAGATCCCGAGGTGGATATGTAGAGATGTAGCTTCTTTTGTACTAGACTAGGTTATTCTTTTGGACACTGTAAGGTCTAGTTTCTTTTGCTATTCCGCTGTGCTACTTTAATTAATTTTTAAGATGTAAATGTCATGGTTGGGCATATTCTTTTGGATAATGATGTAAATATTTTATGGATGATGAATGAAGTTTAATTTATTTATGGATGATATTAGTGCTCTCATGATGTAAATGGTTTTAGTATGTAATGCCGTCCAGGGTGTGTTTTGGGGCGTTACAATTACCCTAGCAAATCTGAAGGTATATAACTGTTCAAAAATTCACTTTGATAATTGATCGAAATGTTAATGATTTAATGAAAAACATAACTCTGGATTATGCATTGAATCAAAAGCATTGGATATGCCGAGACTTAACTTGTCTATAACCAATCTCTCGACTTTAACATAAAACCCATCTTAGTAATTCATTCAATCAAACATGAAGTACATAATATAAAAAGGATGGAATGGAAATAACAATAAACCTAGCTCAGTAGTTACATGAACCACGAGCATAAATTAAGTTACACATTAGGAATACAAAGTACAAAACATTAAAGGAAAGTACCCTTCAACACATTTTTCATTAAAATACCAAAATAAGCAATTTCACCCAAAATCCAATTCATGCAAAAATTGGTTTTAGCATATTTCTATACCATTTTTCATATTCTAGTTACACTAGAAATGCATTTAAATAAGATATTTCATCTCAAGTCATGCTACCCATTTCATACGAAACCCTAGGTTAAAAATAAACCTAGCTAGGAGAAGAACCGTACCTCTTGAAGCGTAATATACGTAGGAGAAGCTCCAAGAAACCCAAATCATGCTTCAAGCTTTGATTTATAAAAATACCGTCTTTCAGACTTCGGAAAAATTCCATATTTTTGGTACATAGACGTAGCTCTCGTCGCATAGATCAACTTTAATTCTTGGCCCGAGGCGTTTCGACAAACGGTTGACCTTAGATCGTAGAGAGAAGCTTGAAGAACTTTGGTTTTTCTCTTTCCTCTCTCCCTTCTCTCTTTTTTGGAAATCAGCTGGGTATTGGGAAGAAAAATCTTATTTTTCTCCCCTATTTATACCCCTTAGATACTTGGCCCTTTGCGCCACACGTCCACCTTTCCTGGGTCCGATTTCGTCCTGAATCAATTAAATCTCGTCCTGTTTCAAATTAAATATATTTTTATTTGAACTAAATTTAAATTATTCTCCACATTTCGCAATTTATTTCCAATCGCGTTTGTTTTGGTCACGTGACACCTGATCGCCTCGTAAAACGCATAAAATTTAACTGTCTCGAAATTCAACAAAAATTGACTGGGTAACTAGATTTCGCAACACGAATCCAACGATGAGGTCCATTTTATCATCAAAGTTCTAAAAAACTTTGGGTTTTCAACCCATACCGCATTTTGCCATTTTTTCATAAAAAAAATTCAATTTTTATCGGGTTTTACAATATGTGTTGAGAAAAAGAAATGGCTGAATAAAAGAAAAAATGAAATTGTGAAAAGCAAAGAAAGTATTGGAAAAGAAACAAATCAAGCAAATGAGTTGCGAATTGAAAAGGAAAAGAAATGAAAAGGGGTGAGTTATTCAAGGCAAAATGAATGAAAGAGGGATAAAATGTGCAAAATTATAGTATAATTGGATAGCCCTTTTGAACTCCTATTATTCGTCATTTCATTAAGCACTTACCCTGGCCACGTTAAAATCTTAAGGAAGTCATTTTTTATTCGAGGATATGTTTGCATAAGTGATTCTATTTCATCTAATGCATTAGGATGTTGATAATATTGGTTGATTTAGTATTGATATTTGTCCATGAGATTCTGTCAAAGTCCAGTTTTATTCTAAAACTGTTTATTGATTTTTAAATGCGTAATATTTTGCTTTGATTTACAATATTCATATCACATGTGGATTTTGTGCAACAAGTCACTAAAATCTGAGTGTGTTATTTGATGAGTAATTTCCAGGAAAGGATTGACATTGAGGCTAATTTTGATAAGCTATGAGAAGAGTTGTGTTATTCCCCCTATTTTTGAATAGTAAAGCATTACACACACACACACACACACACACAAGTTTTTCATAAAAATGAGGGGAATGATTTCACAACTAGGGTGTGTTATTCTTAAATTGGGATAAATAGGGAAGTATTTGAAAAAAAAAATGATGGAATGATTCTATAATTTCATTTGTGATAATTGTATAATATCTTGTCCTAACCATTGAAGTTTGTAGGTAACTTCACTGAAAACCATCACGAGACACAATTTGTCCACTAGGGTGACCTAGGGGTTTAAAGGCTTGTTTCATGCGCTAAATGCAACCGTAAAACCTATGAAATTAGTTATGTGTTTTGTTGTTTATATTACTAGGGACTACTAATTTTTGGCTGAGGGTTGTGATTAACCCAAGATATTGCATTGTTTATAAAGGTTGAAGGGTTAATTGCATTAATTAAATAGTTAAAGCGTTAAAATTTAAATGATATTTGTACTAATGGATGAAAACATGTTATTTTGAAATTATAGGGTCTAAAAAGTAAAATTGGAAAGCTAAGGGGCTAAGGTGCAAAAAGAAAAAAATTGAGGCAACATTGCTAGCATCCAGATGCCCTTGCACCATCCAAATGGTGGGGCCCAGTGTTAGCACAAGACCCAAAGGAGAAGACGGCCAAATTCTAGTGAAAGACCACCGTCTAGAAAATGGAAGTTGGAGTCCAGACTGTGGTTAAACAGACTTACCAGTTCCTCCCCCATTGGTTAGCTTTGGCAACACTTGAACCCGAGTGGCCCAGGAAGGAAACTGTCACCCCGTCTTTTCTTATAAATACCCCCTCTTGCCAGTTTTCAAATCATTCTTCATTTTTCATTCTTCAATTTTCAGTTTGGGGCTTTCCTAGCCTATTTTCTCTTCTACATTTATTGAATATCTCCTGCAACTTGGAGGGTGGAACCTCTCTCACTTGTCCTAGCTTGCCTTGGCAAAAGAAGTTGGCAGTATTTCAATCTAACATCGGGGAAGAATTAGGAGCTTTGTTTATGTTTTATTGTTTTGTATTGTAATTTTCAATCTTACTTGGAGGAATGAACATCACCCACTTTTCTAAGTTGGCTATGACTATGAAGAATGAGTAGTTTTTCATTAAATCTTTAGTGAGGAGGAAGTATTTTTTGTAAAATTTGATGTTATGTGAGTTTGGTGGATGTTGTATGAGTTGGAATTGAAAAAGGATTGAATCGGGGGCAAACTGAGCTCTTCTACCGGTAGAACGTTGATTATCTACCTGTAGAAAAATTCTAGAGAGCTCTTCTGCCGGTAGAACGTTGATTATCTACCAGTTAAAAAATTTCAGAGCTCTTCTACCAGCAGAACATTGATTATCTACCGGTATAAGAATTCCAGTGAGCTCTTCTACCGGTAGAACGTTGATTTTTTATCGGTAGGTCCTCTTAAATTTTCAAAAATTTAAAATGATCTTGTCAAGCCTTCGGGCCTTGATACCTTTTGTTCAAAGGATGTAAATGGAGTAATATTAAGGAAAAATTGATGTATATTGGACCTTGGAATGGTCAAGTGATTGAAATGTACACAGGTTATGCGTTTGGGAGTGCCTGGTACAAGGGAGACTCTGACCAAACTCTGTGTTGTTTTTGATCCCGGTGAATGGGATGTTATGCAGTGGTTTAGGGTTATGCAATATTCATTGTTACTTCTGCGGGTTGATGGGTGATCAACGGGTTGACAAAATACCCCCGGTTTTAGGGGTGTAACAACTTGGTATCAGAGCCTAGGTTCTCGATTTACCTAGGGTTTGCGGGGCATGAGTTTAGACCATTGCATCCATTGTGCATTACATGTGTATGTGCTCTAAATGCTACATATTATGTGTTATGTGAATAATATGCATGGTTAAATGTATATGAAAATGAGACACTAGGGTTAGAGAACATAACCTTAGGGGTCGGAAAAAGAAGGAACATGACGGTTCATGGTGTAAATGTCTACTAGTGGCGGCACATGCTCTGCTAGTAAGACAATGAGAGAAATCTCAATGTTTCGACTTTGATCCCTACCTTGGGATACTAAGTGCTCTATTGCTATTTGACATGTGTGTAGATGGAAAATAATGCGAGAGGACATCAGAACGGTCGAGGAGGTGGGCGGAACAACAACTAACCACCACCGGCCTTTGACCAACAAGCCTTCATGGAGGCTATAGGCACAATGGCGGCTACCTTTGTACAAGCTAGCGCCAATGTGGGCCAAGGAGGCTCAAGTAACCTCCAAATGTTTAAGGCACATAAGCCACCAACTCTCATGGGAGGGGTGGATCCGATGGTGGTCGACCATTGGTTCCAACAAGTAGATAAGATCTTAGAGGCTATGGAGATCACGTCTGATGCCACTAAGATAAGGCTAGCTGCATTCCAGCTTGAAGGAGAGGCCCATCTATGGTGGGATTGGGCAAAGGCCTCGAAGAACCTAGAGGCAATGACATGGGGAGAGTTCCCGGAGCTCTTCATGGGCATGTACTTCCCATCGGCTGTTCGACAAGTGAAAGTCCGAAAATTCTTGGATTTGAAATAAGGAAGTATAACAGTGATGGAATACGTGACTAAGTTCATTGAGTTAGCCCATTTTGTCAATTATGTAGCCACAGACTTGGCTAAAGTGAGGAGGTTCGAGGATGGTTTGAAGTTGTCCATCCGGGGAAGATTGTGGGCCACCGCCTACAAGATTTGGACTCGATGGTCGAGACGGCTATGGCCATTGAGAGAGAGATGGAAGACGTAAGGAGCATCTGGGAGGCGGGTGCTAAGGACAAGAAGAAGGAGGGCCAATCCTCTTCTTTTAGTTCGGGAAAGAAGCAAAAGACTTCTACTCCACAAGGGTATCAGGGACAGGGCCACGACTATAAAGGCCAAGGCCAAGGTCAATCCTCCCAAGACATGAGAAACTTTAGGACTTCCTACCAGGCAGGCCAGAGGATATGTTTCACATGCCACCAGCCAGGCTATATGAAACGGGATTGTCCTCAGAGGCAGGGATCCCAAAGCTATGAGGCATCTCAGTCCCAGTCATCGGTGGGGCATCCACATACTTTCTTCATTTATCCCTACCCCCACCATGGGCCAGGAAAACTAGTTTCAATTCTAGGTTGCTGCATAGGCCCCTATAACTTCACGAGTGGGGACTCCGCAATCAGGCCAGGGCATGGGCCAAGGCCGAGGATTGGGCTTATAGGTTGGGACTTCGGTTATTCAGAATGGGCCAGTGGATCATTCGGTTATTCAGCGTATATTTATACTCTCTCGCTTATGGACAAGCGTATTATTTGACTCTGGTGCATCGCATTCATTTATTTCTGCATCATGTGTAAGGGACTTGGGCTTAGAGGTTGAGACCTTGGAAGAGTCATTGCATATGAGTTCTCCCCTAGGAGCTAGGGTATGCATTGATCAGATATGTCAGGGTTATGAGCTAGAGATCTCGGGGATCCTACTCACGATGGACCTTAGGGTCATGGACATGTCGGAGTTTGATGTCATCCTCAGGATGGATTGGTTGGCGGCACACCAAGTCGTCATTGATTGTGATCGGAAGAGGGTCACTGCTTATACACCGGAGGGTGTTTGTTTCAAGTTTCAGAGGGAGAAACATGATGTTTTATCCCAAGTAGTGTATGATTCCCATTGGCACGAGCAATTGATAGGCTGACTTGCAAGCCTTACCCTAGAAGACATGGTGAGACAGAAATTGGGTCTATCTCGGGTGGTTTATGAGTGTGAGGATGTTTTTCTAGATGAATTACCGGGATTACCTCTACATCAGGATGTAGACTTCACCATTGAGTTGCACCCCGATACATCCCCTATTTTTATGACTCCGCATAGAATGACACCTGCAGAGTTGCAAGAACTCAAGGTCCAATTGCAAGAATTTTTGGACAAGGGCTTCATTAGACTGAGCACCTCACCTTGGGGCACTTCAGTGTTGTTTGCCAAGAAGAAGGACAAGACCCTTCAGCTATGTATAGATTATCGGTAGTTGAATCAGGTTACTATCAAGAATAAGTACCCTTTGCCGCAAATTGATGATTTGCTTGATCAACTGAGAAGGGCGCGGGTCTACTTCAAGATAGATCTACGCACGGGATACCATCAGTTGAGGATTAGGGAGGTAGATATCCCTAAGATGGCGTTTAGGACGTGATATGGGCATTTCGAGTTCACTATGATGCCTTTTGGGTTGACGAATGTCCCGATGGCATTCATGGACCTCATGCATAGGGTGTTCCAACCCTACCTAGATCAGTTTGTCGTGATTTTTGTTGATGACATCCTGATATACTCCAAGTCAGAGGATTGAGGGTTGTTCTCCAAACCTTGAGAGACTATAAGTTTTACGCCAAGTTCAACAAATGTGAATTTTGGCTGACAGAGGTTAAATTTCTGAGACATGTGTTATCGGCTTCGGGTGTATTTGTGGACCTGGAGAAAGTTGAGGTAGTCATGAGTTGGGAGAGGCCAAAGTCAGTCTTCAAGATATGCAGTTTCTTGGGATTGGTGGGGGTACTACATGAGGTTTATTGAAGACTTCTCCCGACTAACTGCACCTATGACTAGATTGATAAAGAAGGAGGTCAAGTTTTAGTGGGATAACTCGTGTGAGAAGGCATTCTAGGAGTTGAAGATGAGACTTACTTAAGCTCCCATTCTGATAGTTCTAGAGAGGGGACAAAGGTACACGGTGTATTATGATACCTCGAAAGACGGACTTGGATGTATATTGATGCAGTCCGAGAGTGTGGTAGCTTATGTTTTTCGGCAGTTAAAGAGCCACAAGCAGAACTACCCCACACATGGCATGAAGTTGGTGACCGTTGTCTTTGCCTTGAAGGAATGACACCACTATGTATATGGAGAGCAGTTTGAGGTGTTTTCGGACCATAAAATTTGAAGTACATCTTCACGCAGCGGGACCACAATATGAGGCAGCGCAGGTGGATGGAGTATTTGAAGAATTATGAATTCACTTTACATTACCATCCCGGTAAGACAAACGCGGTGGCTGATGCACTCAACCGAAAGTCACGGGGAGTCTTGGCCAGTGTGGCTTCTCGGGAGTGGTAGATGCTCGAGGCTGTGGGACAGTTCAGGCTATATTGCAGGGATAAGGCTCAGGGCACTTTGGGGAGTTTAGTGGCTACGCGTTCCCTACTGAGCAAGGTGATCGAGTCCCAGGGGGAGGACACAAAGATATTGTCTATCTAGGACTGGGTACAGTCGGGTATAGATGACGAGGGCTGGGTCATTCAAGCGGATGATAGTCTTCGATTCAGGAGAAGGGTTGTGATTCCCCAATCTGTGGATCTGAGAGAGGAGATCCTTAGGGAGTTCCATTACTTTCGTTTGCTGTACATCTAGGTGGCACGAAGATGTACCATGATCTTCGTCGCTAGTACTATTGGAGTGAGATGAAGAGGCACGTTGGTGACTTTATTAGTCGATGCCTCACATGTTAGTAGGTCAAGACTGAGCACCAAAGACCAGCAAGATTTCTCCAACCCTTGGAGGTGGCTGAGTGGAAGTGGGAGCATGTTGTTGTCCGAATTTGATATTGAAAATTTAACGTGCAAGTATACATGATCAACAAGTAATAAATTGATAAGTAGAGTATCGTTCCCACGGAGAATTATTACTAATAAATTCCAAGTACTAACTTTATATCAATTCAATTTTATTTAAACAATTGCAATGAACTATGAATTCACTAATTTAAAACTAAATCTAAATTTAATAATCAAGGATTGAATTTAACGGATAAAAGAATTTAAGATTACAACTTCCCCTAATGCTTCATATAAATCTTTCCACTATCTTTCCAGTTAATTGATCAAAATAAGTTGTTAACTGAGAACTCAAAACTATTTATCAAACCTCTTCCGATAGTTAGATAAAAATATCTCTCCCAATTAAATTATTAAATTCCTATGCAAAATAATTTGGAATAGATTCATGAAGTTCAAACTCTCATAAAAGTTACACATGACATATATGTATATTCCTATCCTATACACAACCCAGCTATTCAATCCTAAGAAGAATCAACCAGACGCATGTTATCATATTCCAATCTATCCCTATAATTCATCTCCCAATTTCATCTAGGGAATCAAATTAATTGGTGGCCACACAATCATAGATTAAGCACAAAATATGATAAACAACTCATATATGATCAATAATCTTAAATTCCTCTCTAGCCTTCTAGTCCAATTTTCTTCGTGTCGCTTCCTTCGATTCTTGCCTTCAATTTTCTATCAATCCTTGGTCTTTCTTGCTTGTAAGTAGCCCCCAAAATCAGTATATTTATATCCCAGCTCAAAACCTAGCATATATGTGGCATTAGAGTTCAATTTCGGCTAAAAAATAAGTCAGAATTCGCGTCCACATTAAAACAAGCGCTGCAGCCCTTAAAATCTGCGCTGGGGCGCTGACTTTCTACCCTCCTAGCACCTAGGCACAGGTTTGTAGCGCTGAGGCGCTGATCCCTTTTTAAGCCTAGAGCTTCCCTGGTTGTTTAGTCTTCAAAAATCCAACACTTAGGCTCCCAAATGACCTTGTTTCCTTCCAAATAATGATCCCTACAAAATAACATAAAAACACACAAAAAAAATAAAAAGAAACATAAAATACTTGAAAACTTGCAGTTTCATCAAGCCAATAATACTCAATTCGTAGGTATAAAACCCACTCATCAAATACCCTCAAGCTTAAATCTTTGCTATTCCTCAAGCAAAATACTAAGAAGAAAAACTATAAAAATTAACCCTAACAACCAACTACTCAAACAATGGATCAATATGAATCTGAATATGACCCCAAAAGTTACTACAAAAAATAATTCACGGGAAACTTCACAACAGTGCAAAGTCTATCAATTCAACATACTTCTTAGTTTTACCTCCGCTCATGACCCTTTAAATACATGTACATATCCGAACTGTTCAAGCTAGTCATCATCCAGATACATTTACTTAATCAAGCGCTCGATAGGAGATACTCAATATCAACTCTATGAACTTACATTTCACATCAACCTCTGCTAACTAGGGCAAACATATAACTAGAAGGTACAAAGGTTTTTTTTTTTCGTGAGTGCATTTTATGCTCCATCTCACCTCCTATTGAGCGAGTGCATTTTACACTCCATCTCGCCTTCTCTTGAACGAGTGCGTTTTACGCTCCATCTCGTTCTCAACATGTGTTTATGAGTGAGTGTGTTTTATGCTCCATCTCTACTCACCACATGCCCCTTTCTTATTTCTTGTCTTCCTATATATATATTTTTTTCTTTTCTTCTAACTCATAAAGGATCAAATCAAAATAGTTTTCCAAAAACTCTTATGGATATGTGTTCATGAATGAAAGGATCATAAACAGTGTAAAACCAACTAGTATGTCAAACTACAAACTCAACATGTTCATCAATTTTCCTAGAATTAACAATTAATCCCATTCATCATTGGCCATGATCAAATTCAATCAATTCATTGCTCAAGTTGTACTAAAACATGCAATTTAAATGCAAAACATACTATCTAAATGCATACCTAATAATGCAAACAAGAATACACCCCCAAACTTAAGCTAAACATTGTCCTCAATGTATAAAGTAGGAAAAATTAAGATAGAGGACTTCCCTGAGACTTGCTAGTTGGCATCATCGTCAGCGTCCTCATCGTCCGTTTGCAAAGCTTGATGTTGCCCATAGAGAATGGAGAAATCCTTGGTCCTAGTTGAGAGGTAATATTGTTATACAAAAGAGGTTGAAAGATTCAAGATGATTGAACGGAATTTTGGGTGAATAAGAGTTGGGGTGTATGTATTTTTAGAGGTTTGAAATTTTGGGAGTGGTAGGAGTTGATGTGGTGAGCTTCTTGTCCAAGAATGTAGAGCTGAATTCATTTATAGTGCTGATTTTTATTCGGGTACAAGGGCTGCTGCGCTGTGGAGGCCGAGAGGAAGCGACGAGGTGCTGATTTTAGCGCTTAGGCGTGATTTGAGCGCTTAGGCGCTAGGCTTCTGGTCTTTGCTTCGATCCTCGGTACCTGCAGGCTATTGACACAATAATTAAAATGCACAAACTTACTAATATCATTATTTTTCATCGAAAATACTTAATTGAAATAAAACTTAAAAACAAAAATTTGGGTTGCCTCCCAAGTAGCGCTTGTTTTATAGTCTTCAGCCTGACTAATTCCTGTTTCATCTCGGGTTGGCAAGGGTAATTGAGGTCTTTTGACGATCAATGTCGCCGCCCCAATAGTGCTTCAGTCTCTGCCCGTTCACCTTGAAAGTTCTCTTCGAATTGGCTTCTTCCACTTCAACCACTCCATGCGGGAACACCTTAGTAATAATGAATGGCCCTGGCCACCTTGATTTGAGTTTTCCTGGGAAGAGCTTTAACTACGAATTGAAAAGGAGTATAGCTTGACCTGGCTCAAACTTCTGCTCAATGATCATCTTATCATGCCACCTTTTTACCTTATCTTTATATAGCTTGGTGTTCTTAAGGAGATTTGAAATACAGCTTCCTACGAATACCTCATTCACTGCATCCTCCACAAAATCAACCCAAAAAAATTCTTCTGCTTCCTTTGGAAATTTCATAGCTGAAAATACATTGAATGTAACCTCTTGATCTTGGACTCGTATAGTTAGCTCACCCTTCTGTACATCAATAAGTGTTCTACCCGTTGCTAAGAATGGTCGCCCAAGAATAATAGGTATTTCCCTATCTTCCTCACAATCTAAGACTATGAAATCAGTTGAAAAAATGAACTTATCCACTTTAACTAGAACGTCCTCAACTATGCCCCTTCAATAAGTGAGTGATCTATCCGCAAGCTGTAATGTGATGTTAGTAGGCTTCGCTTCCTTCAAACCCAATTGCTGATAAATTGAGAGCGGCAATAAGTTAATACTAGCTCCCAAGTCACACAATGCTTTCCCGAAAAATTGACTGCCTATTGTGCATGGAATTGTAAAGCTACCCGGATCTTTGAGCTTTGGTGGTAGTTTCTTTTGAAGAATAGCACTACACTCCTCCGTAAGTGCCACTGTCTCAAAATCGCCTAGTTTTCTCTTCTTTGACAGAATTTTCTTCAAAAATTTCACATAGTTATGCATTTTCTCCACTGCTTCTGCGAAAATGATATTTATTTAGAGTTTCTTAAACACTTCCAAGAATTTAGAGAACTGTTTATCCCACTTCTATTTTTTCAAACGTTGTGGAAATGGCACGGGAGGCACAATAGGTCTCAGATTACCTCCATTAGAACATGCAACTAGATCTTCTTCTTTATTTTCATGTTCTACATTCTTGTTATCTTTTATTTTTTTACCCTCAATATCATCTCCGTGTGATTGTTTTGGAGTTCCACCAACAACCTCAGGTAACTCTTTTCCGCTTTGTAATGTAATAGCATTGTAGTGCTCTTTACCTTCCCTATTAGGATTGATCTCCGTATCGCTAGGTAGAGTGCCTTGAGGTCGGTTGTTAATGGCATTAGCAAGCTGACCCATTTAATTTTTCAGGTTTCGGATTGATACTTCCATACTGTTCATCCTTGTCTTATTTTGTGCTATGTACCTGCAAAACAGCTCCTCCAAATTTGACTTCTTTTCCTGTTGTGGTGGAGCTTGATTCTGAAAAAATTGTGGGTATGATTGTGTTGGAGCAGAAGTTTGGGTTTGATTATTATTCCAAGACAAGTTCAGATGAGTCTTTCAACCAGGGTTATAATTGTTGAAATTATTGCCATGTTGCTGCCTGTTGAAGTTACCAACATATTTTACCGACTTTGAACTAATTGCACATTGATTGCTCGGATGGTTCCCGACACACAATTCACAAACAACTGCCATACTCTGAATAAGTTGCACCCCTAAAACATCAATCTTCTTTGTCAACGTAGCAACTAGTGCAGCCAGTGCAGTAACCGCATCAACTTCATAAATCCTGGCTACCTTTGGCTGATTGATCCTTGCAGAGGGTCACTGATAATTGTTGGCAGCCATCGTCTCCATTAACTCGTAAGCTTTCATCAAAAATTTTCCCTATCAATGCCCCACCTACAGCTGCATCGATACTAGTCCTAGTAGCACTAAACAACCCGTTGTAGAACGTCTGAACTTGCAATCACTTAGGAATACCATGGTGAGGGCATTTTCGGAGTAAATCCTTGAATCGCTCCCAAGCTTCATATAGAGTCTCAGAATCATGTTTTACGAATGATGTGATGTCGTTCCTTATCCTTGCAGTTTTAGCAGGTGGAAAGAATTTAGCTAAAAATTTTTGAGCTAAATCTGTCCACGTAGTAATAGAACTCGACAGCAATGAATGCAACCAACTCTTTGCCTTATCACGAAGTGTGAAAGGGAAAAATCAGAGTCTAATCGCATCTTCAGAAACCCCATTATACTTGAACGTGTCGCAAATCTCCAGAAAACTCACCAAATGATCGTTTGAGTCATCATTAGGCAAACCCAAGCAAACCTCCAAACTGCACTGAATTCTGAATCATTTGGATGGTACCTGGCTTGATCTCGAAACTATTTGCTTGAATTGCGAGCCTTTGAATGCTCGATTGTATTTCTGTAACAAGCGGCATAGCATAATCCTTGAGCGATTTTTGTTCATCTTCAGCCATAGTTTCTTGATTTTTTACTTCTTGACAATGCTTTCGCAAGTTTCGGAACCTTCTTTCGATTTCGTCTTCGTTCGGTATTGGTTCCTGACCTATAGATCGTGTTTGCATACAACAATTCAAGAGCACATGCGAAAGCAATTAAAACAGCAAATTAAATAAGTTTAAACAAAGATCAAATTGATTGAAATTAATATTGAAATAATTATTAGAATAATTCTCCGGCAACGGAGCCAAAAAACTTGTTGTCCGAATTTGATATTGACAATTTAATGTGCAAGTATACACGATCAACAAGTAATAAAGTGATAAGTAGAGTATCGTTCCCATGGAGAATTATTACTAATAAATTCCAAGTACTAACTTTATATCAATTCAATTTTATTTAAACAATTGCAATCAACTATGAATTCACTAATTTAAAACTAAATCTAAATTTAATAATCAATGATTGAATTTAACGGATAAAAGAATTTAAGATTACAACTTCCCCTAATGCTTCGTATAAATATTTTCACTCTCTTTCCAGTTAATTGATCAAAATTAGTTGTTAACTGAGAACTCAAAACTATTTATCAAACCTCTTCCGATAGTTAGATAAAAATATCTCTCCCAATTAAATTACTATATTCCTATGCAAAATAATTTGGAATAGATTCATTAAGTTCAAACTCTCATAAAAGTTACACACGGCATATAGGTATATTCATATCCTATACACAACCCAGCTATTCAATCCTAAGAAGAATCAACCAGACGCATGTTATCATATTCCGATCTATCTCTAGAATTCATCTCCCAATTTCATCTAGGGAATCAAATTAATTGGTGGCCACACAATCATAGATTAAGCACAAAATATGATAAACAACTCATATATGATCAATAAGAACTAGAAATGAGAGTAGATCAATTTAACTATATATTAGGTTCCGTTGCAATCTTAATAAAAATTTAGTTCATAATGTAATTGAAAAACATCATCCTCAAATTAATAAACATCTCAGAAAATCAAAACTAAAAGTAAGAGAAAAGAATAAAAATTTAGTTGCAATCTTCAATTCCTCTTTAGCCTTCAAGTCCAATTTTCTTCGTGTCACTTCCTTCAATTCTTGCCTTCAATTTTCTATCAATCCTTGGTCTTTCTTGCTTGTAAGAATCCCCCAAAATTAGTATATTTATATCCCAGCTCAAACCCTAGCATATTTCTGGCATTAGAGTTCAATTTCGGCTAAAAGACAAGTCAGAATTCGCGTCCACATTAAAACAAGCGCTGCAGCCCTTAAAATCTGCCCAGGGGCGCTGACTTTCTGCCCTCCTAGCGCCTAGGCGCTGGTTTGTAGCGCTAAGGCGCTGATCCCTTTTTAAGCCTAGAGCTTCTCTTGTTGCTTAGTCTTCAAAAATCCAACACTTAGGCTCCCAAATGACCTTGTTTCCTTCCAAATGGCCTTGTTTCCTTCCAAATGATGATCCCTACAAAATAACATAAAAACACAAAAAAAAAATAAAAATGAACATAAAATACTTGAAAACTTGCAATTTCATCAAGCATAGAATACTCAATTCGTAGGTATAAAACCCACTCATCAAATACCCCAAACTTAAATCTTTGCTTGGCATCAAGCAAAATACTAAGAACAAACATTATAAAAATTAACCCTAACAACCAACTACTCAAACAATGGATCAATATGAATCTGAATAATGGCCCCAAAAGTTACTACAAAAAATAATTCACGAGAAACTTCAAAACAGTGCAAAGTCTATCAATTCAACATACTTCTTAGTTTTACCTCCGCTTATAACCCTTTAAATACATGTACATATCCGAACTGTTCAAGCTAGTCATCACCTAGATACATTTACGTAATCAAGCGCTCGATAGGAGATACTCAATATCAACTCTATGAACTTACGTTTCACATCAACCTCTGCTAACTAGGGCAAACATATAACTAGAAGGTACAAAGGTTTTTTTTTTTTTTTCGTGAGTGCATTTTATGCTCCATCTCACCTCCTATTGAGCGAGTGCGTTTTACGTTCCATCTCGCCTTCTCTTGAACAAGTGCATTTTACGCTCCATCTCGTTCTCAACATGTGTTTATGAGTGAGTGTGTTTTAAACTCCATCTCTACTCACCACGTGCCCCTTTCTTATTTCTTGTCTTCCTATATATATATTTTTTTCTTTTCTTCTAATTCATGAAGGATCAAATCAAAATAGTTTTTCAAAAACTCTTTTTTTTTTTTATATTAACCCATCATAACCAATATTTCCCCCAAAACTTATATGAATACCTCAATTTGCTTTGAATGATGCTTAAATAAGTTTTCTAGAGTTTCACTGATAACTTGCACAAACACTTAACCAAATAAATTCTCTAAATAATAACTAACCAAACAGATGGATATGTGTTCATGAATGAAAGGATCATAAATAGTGTAAAACCAACTAGTATGTCAAACTACAAACTCAACATGTTCATCAGAAACTCAACTCTTGCACGAGAAATGATCACTTCCCTTTGCCGCTGGACACTTGTTTTATTGTTTCTTCGATGGCTATTCCGGCTACAATCAAATTGAGATCGCTTTGGAAGACCAAGAGAAGACTACATTCACGTGTCCCTTCGACACCTTCGCCTATCGCCGAATGCCATTCGGGTTATGTAATGCCCCAGGGAGATTTCAAAGATGTGTAATGGGAATCTTCAGTGACATGGTGGAGAAAATTGTGGAATTCATCATGGATGATTTTTCCATATTTGGGGATTCATTTGGAGGTTGTTTGGAGAACTTAGAGAGAGTACTTGAAAGATGTCAGGAGAAAAATTTTGTTCTCAACTGGGAGAAGTGCCACTTCATGGTGACACAAGGGATAGTGCTCAGACATATCGTTACAACAAAGGGGATTAAAGTCGACAAATCCAAGGTTGATGCAATTTCCAACCTCCCCACATCGAAATTTGTCAAAGACATCAGGTTGTTTCTTGGCCATGCCGGTTTTTACCGTCGTTTTATAAAAGATTTTAGTGCATTGACACGAACTTTGACCAATTTACTTTCCAAAGATGTCCCATTTGTGTGGTCGGATAATTGTGAGGCATCATTTAAAAAACTCAAAAGCATGCTCACTATACCTCCAATTATGCGACTACCCAAGTGGGATTTACCATTTGAGTTCATGTGCGACGCGAGTGATTATGCGGTCGGCACTGTGCTTGGTCAACGGGAAGACAAGAGACCATATGTAATATACTCCGCTGGTAAGACTCTAAATAAGGCACAAATGAATTACACAACCACCAAAAAAGAGTTGCTAGCCGTAGTATTTGCATTGGATAAATTTCGGTCTTACATCATTGGTTCACCTATTGTAGTCTACACTGATCACTCTGCTTTGAAGTATCTTTTGTCTAATCAGGACGCAAAATCGAGACTCATTAGGTGGATCCTCCTCCTACAAGAATTCAACTTGACAATCAAAGACAAAAAGGGAGTTGAGAACGTGGTGGCAGACCATTTGTCCTGACTTGTAGTTCAAGATACCGAAGAGCATATTCCTATCCTTGACTCTTTTCCTGATGAGCATTTATTTTCCATTCATTCTGTTTGTCCTTGGTATGCTGACATTTGCAATTATCTTGCTACAGGACAAATTCCACCGCACTGGAGCTTAGAAGATAGACGGAGATTTATGGCAGATGTGAAATACTTTTACTTCGACAACCCGTACTTATTCAAATACTGCCCTGACCAAGTTATGAGGAGGTGCGTTCCTGAAAATGAACAACGGGACGTCCTTGAATTCTGCCATTCCGAAGCGTGCGGTGGCCACTTCTCTTCAAAGAAGACTTCGGCAAAGGTTTTACAATCAGATTTTTATTGGCCCTCATTAATTAAGGATTGTGTTTCATTTTGCACGGAATGCGATAGGTGCCAAAGATTAGGTAGTGTGACCCGTAGGAATATGATGCCCTTGTCCCTCGTGTTAGTAATTGAGATATTCGATTGTTGGGCCATTTTCATGGGTCCATTCTCTATGTCGTTTGACCACCTTTATATTTTGTTGGCAGTGGACTATGTGTCCAAGTAGGTAGAGGCCATCCCAACCAAGACCAATGACCATCGGGTCGTGGTCAAGTTCTTAAAAGAAAACATCTTTTCGAGGTTCGGGATTCCTCGTGCAATGATAAGCGACGGTGGCTCTCATTTCTGTAATAGGTTATTTGCATCCTTAATGCATAAGTATGGCGTCACACACAAAGTGTCCACCGCTTATCACCCACAGACCAATGGCCAAGCCGAGTTGGCCAATAGGGAGATCAAGAACATCTTAGAGAAAACGATGAACCCTAATAGGAAGGATTGGTCACTTAGGTTGACCGATGACCTATGGGCTTACCGCACTGCTTACAAGACTATTCTAGGTATGTCAACCTATAGGCTAGTCTATGGCAAGACTTGCTATTTGCCGGTAAAAATGGAACAAGACTTATTGGGCCATCAAGACCTTGAACTTCAACTTGAGAATAGCTGAAGAAAATAGGAAATTGGAGTTGAATGAGTTGGAGGAGATCTGTAGAGATGCATACGAGAGCTCAAGAATTTCAAAAGAAAGGGCTATGATTTTTCATGACAAATCCATTTTAAGGAAAACATTTGAGCCCATACAAAAAGTGCTCTTGTATAATTCTCGACTTTTCACCTTCCAAGGAAAACTTCGATCCCGTTGGGATGGTCCCTATCTTGTCAAGGTGGCGTACCCCAATGGATTCGTGGAAATCACAAACCCCGAGAATGGTAAAACATTCAAGATCAATGGCCAAAGACTTAAGCCATTCTTCGAGGGTTTTGAGGGTCAAAAGGTGGAGGAAGAATTAGTGGATCCGGTTTACCCGGACCTTTTGGAGGATTAACTGTTAATGTATATTTTAATGTATAGTTGTTTTCTTTTATCATTTACCTTTTCAAGTTATTTTGTTTATTTATTTTCATTCATGTGTAGTCTTCTTTCGTTAGATGTGCAGATTACGGTGTTTTTGTCAAAGCTCAATGCGAGGTGTTCTCTAACCCTACTTATCTTTTTAAGTCCATCATTGCATATCATATCTTTTTTGTTGCATTGAGGACAATGCATGAATCAAGTTGGGGGGTGAGGTGCACCATTTGTATGATACACCAATTTTTGTTGTGAAATTCACCTTTCACATGTTCTACAGATTTTTGGTTAAGAATAGTTGAGAAATATGTGAAAATTTTGAAAATTTTTGTGAAAAATATTTGAATGTTGACCTATATTCCCCCATTCAAGTGTTATGGATTTATTGATATGATGATCTTTGCTTTGAATTATGAATATATGAGCACATTATAGAAGTTTATCCTATGCTAAGAGTATCACATACCTGTTTTCTTTTGAACTCAACCATAAGTGCACCTTGAACGTGTAATTTTGACAATTTACGGATTGGATTCACATTTTAGTGCTTGACATGAATAGTGGAGATGAGTAAGTAACCATGAGAGTTTAGTGTCAATCCTTGTTGGAGGGAACTTACATTGACTCAAAGAACAATTTTTCAAATTCAAATCTGTTCAATAATCTCATTATGCTTGTTTTGGTTAGAGTGCAGTTGGGTAGTTGATTGACTTTGTTTTGAAATGCAAAATGTTCTCTCATGCTTATCTGGAAATGATATTAGGCCATTTTTTTATTTCTTTGAGCCTTAGCCTTTTTCTTGTGAAATTCTATCCGTAGTTCCATGTTTGATCCTTGTTGAAAATTCGTTTCCATGCCACACATTTAACCAAGCCGGTGCAAAATGATAAAAATTTGCCACACCTTGGCTGTTCCGAGAGCTGACCATGATTGATCATAAAAGAGAAGGAATAGTGGTGTAGAAACCCAACAAAAGGGATGAATGATGCGGATTTCAAAAATGTTGAATGAAAAAGAATGAGAAATCCAAGAACAAGGAGAGAGAAAGGGGTGAAAGAAGAAAAGAATGAGAAAAGAAAAAGGAAAATGTTAAGGAAAAGAAAGAAAAAGAAACAAAAAGTGAAGTGATGGTGTTAGACTGAAAATCCCATAAAAAGGGAAATCGTTTTGAAATAAAGGTCATTTACCCAGAACAACCCTCTTTGTTATCCTCTATCATTCGTTTCACTTGCCTCAATATCACCCCAAGGCATCATTACAACCCTTGAAAGTCCTAAATGATTTGGAGAAAGCATGGGGAAAGCATATCCTTAAAGAAAAAGAAAGGTTGATTTAACTATCTAGTGCCCTAGCATTCCTTTCATGAGATTATGCCAAAGTTGTTTCATTTTTATGCATGTATCTCATTTTTGGATTATATGTTAGCATACTTCGTTTTTTGCACAAAATTCTATCCCACATATACACATGGAGCCCATGCTAGGAATATTTCTAGTGTGATTCATTGTTGAGAGAAACCCTCGGTGAGTTTTGCATCGAAGCTGAATTTGGATAGCTAAGTGAATGTGAATTCCATTAAGTAAATGCTTAAATTACATGTTCCCACCACACTCACACGAATTTGAAAATGAATGTGTAGCTGCATACTCTAGAATAGCATTTAAAGCCATGGTGATGCTCATGTGTGCTTAGTTTGGGTATTTGAACAATGTCGTCATGTAGCCCTATGCTTGTGGGATGGGGGAATATTCTTCAATTTTTCGATATTGGGAAGATTTCTCTTGATGCTTTTGATCCGTTTGATGGGCTCTTGATGTGGTTTTTGTCATTTTTGGGTATTGGGGCACTGTTGATCTTCATGGCCCGAACCAAACGACCGGGGCTGGGTCCTACACAACCCGCGGGCACTAGTTCCCACAAAAGGAGTAAGGAGGAAAAAGCAAGAAATGATGCCTGAAACCAAAGGATAGATGAGAAAAATGTCACATGTGAGCGTTTTGTGGATATGATCACTCTTGGGCCGAATAATGAAGTGGTGAGGATCATAGAAGGTCATGGGCTTGGAATTTGGTTTGAGCCAGTTAGCGGCTATAACCTGGCATTGCGTAGGGAGTTCTATAGGAAGTTGAATGTGGTGGACGAGGATGGTTGTATTCTTAGGACAAATGTGAGGGGGAGAAAAACACTCCTTGAGTATATACAGCTTACCTATGAGGACCCGACCCAATTCAAAGGGACAACTCTAGTCAGGGGCCTCAAGCACTCTTACGGGGTCATAAACAAGATCCTGAACTACAATCTGAGCCCTCAGGGTGCGGAGAAGAACCCGAATGTGGAGAAGCTCGCCCTCCTCCACACATTTGTGACTGGGAAGACTATGGATGTAGCTTTGTTGATCTGGGAGTTCATAAAGGAGTTCGCTCAGGATACAAAGCCAAAGGCGAATCTCCCTTTCGCCAATCTTGTCACTAAGATGTGCTATCATTGCAAGGTCAAGGGTTACCCCTCCAATGTGCTGCTGCCTCCTGAGGTTGGCGCTATTGGGGAATCGAGTAGCAATAAGAGGGCAGCAAGGACTAGGGGTGAGAGAGCTAGAGCCTCGGGACCTAAGCCATCCTCTGCTGGGCCGTCTACTTCTGGGCCTTCCACCTCTGTCCCGATCTGTAAAGTTCCACAGCGCTTAGACGCCTCGGAGAGGACGATGTATGGGCTTTCACTGATGGTGACCCGGATCTTTGAGCACACCTTTTCGGGCGAGCCGATCCCCGATGGACCACCACCTCCTCCAGCCAGACCCTCTACCTCTACACCTATAGCTTCTACTGTCGTCGACGTGGAGAGTTTCGACGAGGACGACTAGGGCGACGAGGAGGAGGAGAGTGATGATGAGAGTGATGAGGAGGAAATTGGAGACGAGGACGACAAGTAGTTGTGTCATTGTGTTTTGTTTGTTTTAGTTTTTGGTGTTGCACATATAGGATTAGAATTATCGGCCTAGTAGAAGAGTCTCTAGGATTTTTGGGCCGTTTTGTGTTTGAATTCTAAATCCTTGTAAGAAGGAATCAATGAAAAGAACCACCTTCGTTCGCTTCATCTTGCCCAATGTCATTACTTTAATTGCCTTGTGATTTTTGCGTTTTGATTTTTTTCCGTTTTGTTTTTCATGAATGGATTTTTGTAGCTTTATGCTTTGAGGTTTGAAAATAAGGTTTCTTAGGGACTAGCAAAACTCAAGTTGGGGGGGTGTAATAAGCACAAAATATTGCACATCATGTATACATTTGCACCCTTTTTATACTTGCTTTTCTGGTGAAAATGGGAGAAAATGCTACTAATCTAACCATTAATGAAGTTTATGTGCGATTGCAGGTAAGGAATATGAAATTGCTTAATTTAAGCCCTCATCATAATGCTTAAAGACAATGGAGAAGAAGGGGTGGCTTAACGGGAGGTTTGGAAGGTGAAGAAATTAAGAAAAAAGCAAATCAAGAGAAAACCTCCCGGAAGGTTTGGTCATCGACCTTTCGGAAGGTTTGCACACTGGACAACTTCTACCTCTACCCCTGCCAAAACCTTCAGGAAGGATTTGCACACTGGAGAAGACCTTCCGAAAGGTTTTGCTTCGACCTTCTGGAAGGTTTGGCCCAGAAACGCCAGATTCTAAAAATCAAGTTCTCTTTGCTTGTGGGGGCCCACCTTTGCTTCTCATATACATCCCTGACATGTTATACATCTCAGCATGCCTCCCTACACCTAGGGTTGGACTTTGGAGAAAAATGCATTTATGAGGGAGAGAATGAGGGAGCCTGGTGGGTTGCAGGCTAGGCTTGTCCTAGCCTGTCCAGGCCATCAACTCACCTCCCATTGATGGGAGGCCTACACACACAGGCTATAGGAGCCTCATGGATGAAAATGCAAATGAGTTACATCATTCTAGATCATTATTCAGCATTGTAGAGAGAGAAGCTCAAGGAAGATGACATAGTTTTAGAGAGAGAAGTTAGATTTTTGCTTCTTTTACCCATTTCACTTGTAGTAAGTTGTAATACTCTTTTAATCTTCATTTCTTGCTCTTTAATGTCATTTATTTAAAGTGTATTTCAAGTTTAGTTATGTATCTTTGAATCTACCACTGTTACATTTGAGTTTTTCACTTCAAGCTTTTTAGTTAGGTATTAAATGCACTTATCTTTGTACTTTAACTTTTCTTTGCATTAATACAAGTTTTAATCTAAAGTTTTAATCTTCATTTAATTATCATGTCTCTTTCCATTGTGTATGCCTTTGCATTAAATATGAGTAGCTAAGTTTTATGTTGGCTAATCCAAGGGAGATTTCCTCTTATGTATGCTACATCAACTCTCCTCTATTCTACCTCATAGTGTAAAGTGTTTGGTTTGACTAGGTTGAGTGCGGACGTGGTTGTGAGCTCTTGATACACCGTAGATTTGTCACGGGGTATGCTTCAGCATACACCTCTATTCTAGTCCCTCAGTTCCTACGAATAAATCGAACACCTAGGCACCATTGGAATGACCTCTTCAGATTAGCCAACCTTATTTCCATTACATTTTAATCAAAAAATTCACTCACCAAAACACAAATTCACAAGATTTTACACTTTTTATTTTTCACAAAATCACATTCACACAATTCAACCTTCCTTCCCTGAGGAGACGACATTGGAATACCCATTCCAAGTAAAACACAACACTCGAAAGTCTCTCTACGCTTGGGGAGCACTTTTGCACAGACACACACACACACACACACACACACATTTTCATCCACACACGTTTTCCCCATTTCTAGCACCAAAGCCGAGGAGAGTGACACTCACCTATCATTATAAGCAATATACACTTGGTCCGGGTTAGTGTTTGGAGATTAGGGTGAACGCTATCAAGCACCACTGTTGTAACACCCCAAAACACACCTTGGACGACATTACATTCTAAGACCATTCACAACATGAGAGCACTAATATAATTCCATCAATAAGAAAAATTTTCCATTCATCCTCCATAAAATTTACAATATCATCCCAAAAGAATAAGCCAAACTATGGCATTTACATCTCAAAAATCAACTAATGTAGCGCGGCGGAAATAACAAAAGAAAACTAAACTTCACATGATTTCAAAATAAATTCTCAAGTCTATTACAAAGGAAGCTATGTCTCTACAGGTCCATCTCGGGATCTACGTTCCCTTCTATGGGAGCTTCCCAATGTCCCGGCTCGTCAGTTCTGAGCTCCTCCTCTAGACAAAGACCTGAAATATGTTGTTTGTAGGGGGTGAGCACTAAGCTCTGTAGCAACATTCCTCCCAATCCCGAACAAGGTTTATAAAAGCATATAAAATGGCCGGTCTCATTTCGAAAATAACATACATAATCTTTGAAGTAAAACAGGGACATTTTAAAATGGATCTCAAGTTTAAGTAGCAACAGTAATTTAAATGAACAGTAAAATAAACCAAGATCCATTACATATCCATTTTCCAAAATATAAACCATTTTCCCACAAGACCTTGTGGAATCTCATACTCCCACAAGTTCTTGTAGGAAACCATTTTCCACAATAATACAATAATCCATACTTGAATATTCCACAACCGTATGTATGTGTATCTTATCAAAGATATCCATCCTTTAGGAAGGGCGTATGCCATACCAATGGCAGTGACGTATCCAACCCATCATCCCATGTATTTTGGTTCATCCCCGTACCATGTATGTTGATTGCTTCTCATGAATCCACCCAACGATTATACATAGTCCACCAATCACAATCACAATCACAAACACTTTAGGAAAGGGCGTCTACCATCCCAATGGCAGTGACGAGTCCCTTCCCAGGAAAAGTATACCATCCCTTGTTCGAACTCCAGTGAACGATAGTGGTAGCATTACCAAATGACAACCCACTACAAGTGCTAGGAAACCATCTCCCCCCACTGGGATAGACTAACCTCTAACACTCTACGACATCTCTCGATGGCAATCCAAGTCCATCACAACAACCATACCAATGAGGAAACCAAAATATTCTCAATTCCAAATAAAGATAAAATCCACAATTTCTCATTTTACAAGCATATCTCAAAAATTCCCAAATTTATAATGTGACAACTCCACAACCAACAAAGAAAAATACATGAGATCACAATAACATCATTTTTCTACCCAACACAAAACACTAAGGTTTCGAAAATCCATAATAAAGAAAGCATTCATGAAGGAAATACATCACTCTAAAAAATGAGGGTTTTAAAACTAGAGAAGAGATTTCATGGGTATTAAATCCTAACTTTGATCAAAACATGTAATCTTTGCCAAAAAGCCTAAGAGAGGATGATTCCATAGCATATATATACCATTGATAGTCAAAACATACATATATAAATATCCTAGCCTCAATGTAAGTGAGTGAGAGAAAACCCCTACCTTCTTCTTCCTTAGAGTTCTTGAAGAACTTGAGATTTTGATCCTCTTCAATGTGTAAATCCTCTCTTGATCTTGTGTTTTCCCTTTCCTTTCTCCTCTCTAAGTCTTCCTAGGGTTAGAAATGTTGAAATGGGGCAAAGAGAGGCGTCCTTATGTATTTATAGGGAAAGAAATAGCCTCATGTGCGCGATTCTGAAGTTCAGAATTCGTCATTGGCGTTCGAACGTCACTGGCGTTCGAACGTCACTGGCGTTCGAACGGTTGTTGCTCCCAGTACTTTGGTTTTTCCATCAGACAAGAGTACTGGAACGCACTTTCGTTCGAACGTTTATTCACGTTCGAACGTCGATTCACGTTCGAACGGAATTCCTGTTTCTGCTGCAACTTCCAGTGAAGTTTTGGCCTATTTAGAGATTGATTTGGAAATTTTTCGTGAAGTACACGTTTGTAGCTCTGGATGTCTACTATCTACTGTTAAAATTTCAGATCAATTGGACATAAGGATAAAAAGTTATGACCAAAATACTAGAAGATGTCCTAACTCCTTTTTACCCAAATTCTCTCTAAGTGTGTCTTTTCTCCAAAATACTTTCTAACTTCCAATACACCTCATATTACCTCTCCCAATGTTGTTCGACCTTCCGGATTCAATGGACACCTTATTTTGACCTAAAAATATTTAGAAATTCATCTAATCACTCTTTCCAAGTTTAAACGTCTTTGAAACTCAAACTTCCCAATTAATATGCATCTCTAGCATTTCTCCTACTATTACAACCTATATAGTTCATTCTTACATCATTATACATATCCACATTTTTACAAAAAAATTATTTACTATATATCTATATACATATATTAAAGAAAATGCGGGGTGTTACAATCCACCTTCCTTAAAGAAAGTTTCGTCCTCGAAACTTACCTCAAGTAGCGAACAAAAATGGATATTTCTCCCGCATTTCTTGCTCCGGTTCCCATGTAGCTTCTTCCACTCCATGGTGTTGCCACAAAACCTTCACCAATCTGATAACTTGTTGCGAAGCACTTTTTCCTTGACGTCGAGAATTTCTACCGGTTGTTCTTCGTAGGTTGCTCCGTCTTGAATTTCAATCTCCTCCAAGTTCACGACTGGAGTTGCATCCGAGTGACACGTCCTCAACATCGACACGTGAAACACGCCATGTACTCCGGATAGCTGGGCTGGTAGTCGAAGTTGATACGCCGCATTGCCTACCGCTTTGATCACTTCAAACGGTCCGGTATATCTTTGCGCTAACTTCTCCTTCTTGCCGAATCGAAACACGCCATTCTTGTGTGACACCTTGGGAAACATGTAATCTTCCACTTTGAATTCCAAGGATCTTCGTCTGTGGTCCGCATAGCTCTTCTGTCTACTTTGCGCCGTGCGTAGCCTCTCTCGGATGAGTTGAATCTTCTCCGTAGTTTCCCCATTGTAGTCCTTACTCTGTTAGTTCGCTGCGCACTCTGATATAAATTACAATCCACCAAAGGTTACAGTTGAAACCTAACCAGACTTGTCCTCCCATTTTAGCTTCCAAATCCATATACATTTTTTTTTTTTAACGAAATAATTTAAGAAAAATTAACATAATATCATCGAAAATACCATTTTAGTGGTCACTACCAATCACTAGAGTTTTGAATTCATGAGCAAATAAATAATCAAGCTTTGGAATCAAGAATAAATGGCTATCGAGCTTGGAAATCAAGAACAAAAGAACAAGCAAGGTTTGAAATTAATAACAAACGAATCTCAAGTTTTTGGAATTCAAAATAAAAGAACAATCAAGTCTCGAATTCCATAACAAACCCATATCAAGCTTTGGAATCAAAATAAGAAACAATCAAGGCTTGAAATCAAGAACAAAGTAACAATCGAGTCTTGGAGTCAATAACAGATGCATATCAAGCTTTGTAACCAAGAACTAAAGAGTATCAAGTTTTGAACTCAAGGACAAGGAGAAATCAAGTATTGAAATCAAGAGCAATTGAATGTCAAGTCTTGAAATCAAAAACCAATGAATATCAAGTATTGAATATCAAGAATAAATGAATCACAAGGGTTAGAATCAATAACAAATGAATATTAAATTTGGCTATCCAGAACCAATGGATCCTCAAGCCTGGGGAAATTAAAAACAAAGGAACAACCAAGTCTTGAAATCAAGAACCAAAGGATGTCAAATATTGAATATCAAGAATACATGAATTACAATAGTTAGAATCAATCAAATGAATATCAAATTTTGCTATCAAGAGCAAATGAATATTAAGCTTGGAAATCAAGAATAAAGGCGTATCAAGCTTGAAAGTCATGAACAAAGGAGAAATTAAGATTTAACGGAACAATCATGTATGGAAATCAATAACAAACAACTATCAAGGTGTGAAATCAAGAACAAAGGATTATGAAGCTTAGAAATCAAGACCAAAAGAACACTCAAGTCTTGGAACCAAGAATAAAGAATATCAAGTATTGAATATTGAGAATAATTGAATCACAAAGGTTATAGTCACTACCAAGTGCATATCAAATTTAGATATCAAGGACAAATGAATATTAAGGTTGGAAATCAAGAATAAAGGAACAATCACTTCTTGAAATCCATAACAACGAATATCAAGCTTAGAATTAAAAATAAGGAACAATCAGGTATTGAAATCAATAACAAACAAATATCAAGGGTGGAAATCAAGAACAAAGGAGAAATCAAGAGAAAAACACATCTCCTTTGTAAACTAGGGTTTGAAGGCATAAGAAAAGATTTAGGGTTTACCCAAACATAATATATTTTAGAACAAGGTAGTATTATCCAGAATGGAAAGACCTGATGATTCCCTAGCAATTAGATATAAATTAGAATCAAAGATTACATATAAATAAACCCTACTGGTATCCCCTTATTTTCCCGTAGGCAAGTCAACATATAAAGCATGTTCTAACTCCTCGGAACCCAATCCCAATTCCATAGCGTCCGCAGTACGTATAAAAGAATGAGTCGCATAGGAATCCAATAAAATTTGGGCCCAAGAATGATAGAAAAGAACAATATCTTCCACAACGGCGTTGGAGGCATCTTCGTCCGGTTGAGTCAAAGCAAAAACCCTTCCTTGATTGGTGCCGCCGGGGGCATGAGCTTGTAACGGTCTCTGTGGTGGTAATGGCTGTCGTAGCGGTGGCCTGTTTGCATTCACTCGCCCAGTTGCTTGGTTGGTCTTGGTAGAAAGCAATGGACAATTATCTTTGAAGTGCCCAACACCTCCACAAGCGAAGCATCAGCGTGCATCCATGCCTACTCTTTCTGGTACGCCTCCCGCTCCTCGAGCTATCTGAGGTATCTGCTGTGCTGGCCTTTGTAGAGGTGGCTTGTTTGCTGGTACTTGCTTGGTTGCTTGTTTGGTCCTTGGGGGAAACGAGGGGCATCTATGTTTGAAGTGCCCATACTCTCCGCATGCAAAGCATTGGCGCGGGTCAGTTCTTGTTCTAGTCTGAGTCACTTCATCTCCTCGAGCTGTCAGAAGTCTCTGTCCACCTGCCTGGTCTGGACTTCGGTATGGTGTTGCTCGCTGCACTCCACTGGTGCCAGGGTCCGTCCTGATCGGACCTCCTCTCGCGAAGCTATGTCGCCGCTGGCTGTCCTCTATATCTCTCTCCACCAATGCAGCTCGGTCAACTAGGTCCCCATACTCCTGGATCTTGAGAGCCACCAGCTTCTCCCGGATAGCATGCCTCAAGCCCTGTTCAAAGCGCTTGGCCCTGCTGGCCCCAGTAGATATAAACTCTGTAGCATAACGGGATAGCTCATCGAAACTCCTCTCGTACTCGGTCACTGTCATGCTGCCCTGTCGGAGAGCAAGGAAATTGGACTTCATTCTGTCTCTTACTGATTCCGGAAAGTACTTGTCTTGGAAAATTTGGTCAAATTCCTCCCAAGTGAGTGCATCTGTGGTCCTCCTTCTTTTCACTGAGTCCCACCAATGGTCGGCCTCCCCCTCGAATAGATAAGTCACCAAGCCGACCCGAAGATCCTCGGCTATCCCCATGCCATCACATATCTTCTTCACTTGGCGGATCCATTTATCCGCATCCAAGGGGTTAGATCTCCCTTGGAAAGTAGGCGGGTGTTGCCTCAGAAACTCTCGGAGAACTACCATTCTCCTATTCTCCTCTCCGTTGCCCGGTACTTGGGCTAGTGGATGAGCCCCACCGTTATGGTTGTTCCCATTCTGGCGTTGTACCAGAGTGGTGAGCTCCCTCAAACACTGATAGATGCCATTAATTGCATCGGGAGGTGGTGGCGGTGGTGGGTTTGTTTGACCTCCACGACCACGACCACGCCCTCGTCCACGTACACGTTCACCGTCCATCCTACACATCAATTTACAATTTAGTTTCATTGATGTACAAGACATCCTAATAGTAAATTTAATCCCAAGTATACAACTCGTGTAAAATCTAGATCAAAAGTTTCGTCCGACCTAGTAATACTTTTCTAGTGAGAATCCATGACCTACAGCTCCCATGTAAGACCTAAAGCCTAAGCTCTGATACCATTTTGTAACACCCAAAAACACACCCTGGACGGCATTACATTCTAAGACCATTCACAACATGAGAGCACTAATATAATTCCATCAATAAGAAAAAATTTCCATTCATCCTCCATAAAATTTACAATATCATCCCAAAAGAATAAGCCAAGCTATGACATTTACATCTCAAAAATCAACTAATGTAGCGCAGCGGAAATAACAAAAGAAACCTAAACTTCACATGATTTCAAAATAAATTCTCAAGTCTATTACAAAGGAAGCTATGTCTCTACAGGTCCATCTCGGGATCTACGTTCCCTTCTATGGGAGCTTCCCAATGTCCCGGCTCGTCAGTTCCGAGCTCCTCCTCTAGACAAAGACCTGAAATATGTTGTTTGTAGGGGGTGAGCACTAAGCTCTGTAGCAACATTCCTCCCAATCCCGAACAAGGTTTGTAAAAGCATATAAAATGGTCGGTCTCATTTCGAAAATAACATACATAATCTTTGAAGTAAAACAGGGACATTTTAAAATGGATCTCAAGTTTAAGTAGCAACAGTAATCTAAATGAACAGTAAAATAAACCAAGATCCATTACATATCCATTTTCCAAAATATAAACCATTTTCCCACAAGACCTTGTGGAATCCCATACTCCCACAAGTTCTTGTAGGAAACCATTTTCCACAATAATACAATAATCCATACTTGAATATTCCACAACCGTATGTATGTGTATCTTATCAAAGATATCCATCCTTTAGGAAGGGCGTATGTCATACCAATGGCAGTGACGTATCCAACCCATCATCCCATGTATTTTGGTTCATCCCCGTACCATGTATGTTGATTGCTTCTCATGAATCCACCCAACGATTATACCTAGTCCACCAATCACAATCACAATCACAAACACTTTAGGAAAGGGCGTCTACCATCCCAATGGCAGTGACGAGTCCCTTCCCAGGAAAAGTATACCATCTCTTGTTCGAACTCCAGTGAACGATAGTGGTAGCATTACCAAATGACAACCCACTACAAGTGCTAGGAAACCATCTCCCCCCACTGGGATAGACTAACCTCTAACACTCTACGGCATCTCTCGATGGCAATCCAAGTCCATCACAACAACCATACCAATGAGGAAACCAAAATATTCTCAATTCCAAATAAAGATAAAATCCACAATTTCTCATTTTACAAGCATATCTCAAAAATTCCCAAATTTATAATGTGACAACTCCACAACCAACAAAGAAAAATACATGAGATCACAATAACATCATTTTTCTACCCAACACAAAACACTAAGGTTTCGAAAATCCATAATAAAGAAAGCATTCAAGAAGGAAATACATCACTCTAAAAAATGAGGGTTTTAAAACTAGAGAAGAGATTTCATGGGTATTAAACCCTAACTTTGATCAAAACATGTAATCTTTGCCAAAAAGCCTAAGAGAGGATGATTCCATAGCATATATATACCATTGATAGTCAAAACATACATATATAAATATCCTAGCCTCAATGTAAGTGAGTGAGAGAAAACCCCTACCTTCTTCTTCCTTAGAGTTCTTGAAGAACTTGAGATTTTGATCCTCTTCAATGTGTAAATCCTCTCTTGATCTTGTGTTTTCCCTTTCCTTTCTCCTCTCTAAGTCTTCCTAGGGTTAGAAATGTTGAAATGAGGCAAAGAGAGGCGTCCTTATGTATTTATAGGGAAAGAAATAGCCTCATGTGCGCGATTCTGAAGTTCAGAATTCGTCATTGGCGTTCGAACGGTTGTTGCTCCCAGTACTTTGGTTTTTCCATCAGACAAGAGTACTGGAAAGCACTTTCGTTCGAACGTTTATTCACGTTCGAACGTCGATTCACGTTCGAACGGAATTCCTGTTTCTGCTGCAACTTCCAGTGAAGTTTTGGCCTATTTAGAGATTTATTTGGAAATTTTTCGTGAAATACACTTTTGTAGCTCTAGATGTCTACTATTTACTGTTGAAATTTCAGATCAATTGGACATAAGAATAAAAAGTTATGACCAAAATACTAGAAGATGTCCCAACTCCTTTTTACCCAAATTCTCTCTAAGTGTCTTTTCTCCAAAATACTTCCTAACTTCCAATACACCTCATATTACCTCTCCCAAGGTTGTTCGACCTTCCGGATTCAATGGACACCTTATTTTGACCTAAAAATATTTAGAAATTCATCTAATCACTCTTTCCAGGTTTAAACGTCTTTGAAACTCAAACTTCCCAATTAATATGCATCTCTAGCATTTCTCCTACTATTACAACCTATATAGTTCATTCTTACATCATTATACATATCCACATTTTTACAAAAAAATTATTTACTATATATCTATATACATATATTAAAGAAAATGCGGGGTGTTACAACTGTAGTCCAAGTTGGATCTGTAATAACACCTTTGCTTCTACAGAGATTAGTCACCAAAATAGCAAAAGGCAGTGAAGGTTTCTTGTTATCAATAATCAAAATCATCCGATCCATAATCATTGTGGAGAGATTAATAGTAAGGCTAACCCCAAAGGTATAGAGAAATCGAGCCTTGTCAATAAAAATCTGATTTTTCTGAGACTGGGGCATCAGATTAGCAACCACAATTAAATTCACAGTGCGATACTTATAAGTTAAATCCCCTTGCTTAATAAACTTCGCATTCCTACCCAAAACATAATTAGGATCACCAGTCAATTCAACACCAATGTCAGTCATTCCAGAAGGTTGACTAAAAGGAAACTGGGCATCAAGTTCTCCTTTAACAGGCTTTATCAGATCAAAAATAGTAGCCACCGTGACTTGAAATACTCTTCCTCTAACAAAAGTCTCAAACATCCTATTTTCAAAAATCTGTGCGTTATTGTAAAAATCCTTAACCAAACATTTATATGCAACACCCACCATTCTCATGTATTTAGTTCAACTCTTTGTCTCTAAATTTTGCCTAATGTTCAAGTGCACAAAATCTTTATAAATCACAGTCCATTCAATAATAATAGATTTACTTTCAAAATAACGTTCATGCTAGAGCTGTTTCTCAATATTCTGAAACATATCATTATCAAATTCAGATTGAACCTGGGGTTGTTCTTCTAGAATCTGTGGTTTTGGAATCACATGGGGTGGTTAATGTGCTCCCCGTGTAGGATGATTTGATGAACTCTCCCCTTTGTGAGCAATAGACTTCTTTCTTGACCCATGAATTTTCTTGAAAAATCTTAATAAAAAGTGGATTTGGAGTGATTTCAATCGGTGACACTGCTTAAAAACCTTTGGGCTTGTGTTTAATCAGCTTAAAATCAAAGAAAAGTTGATGGGTATTGAAGATTTGGGGCTAGGGATGAATTTCAGGACTGTTTTTTTTTTTTTTCGAAAAAACTACTACGAGGTAAAAATTTTGATTTGAAATCACGATTGATCTATTTATACTGGGCAATATCGTTCGGACGGTGCAGTAGCATCTGAGCGCTGCTATCTTTCTCCTTTCTACTACAACCTAGATCCTATAATTAAAAATCAACAATTAGTTTTTAATTTGTCCTTGAAATACACTTTAAAAATCCTAATTAACTTAACAAATCTAACAAAATACAAAATCAAGACATAAAACATTCCTAATAACACACAAAATTAAAAATAACGCATCAATTTAAAAAGAAAAAAAGAGAAAATTTTCAATCCAAATCCTCTAAATCCAATGAATTAGTGAATTAACCAATCTCACGTTGTACATATCTTGTAAGCATTGGACTAAAATAAGATGGCATCTCAGGAAAATCCTTGCTCTACCCATACTTAATCTAGTCAAGACAATCTAATGCACGACCTGAGATTGGTTTAGAACATTGATTGAATTCTCTCATATGCATTAATCGACCACACTTCACACAACCACCAAGTTGTTTCACTCTACGGCGTTTGGCGTATAAACTTTTTCTGCACAAAGGTCTTGCTTGGCTATCTAGCAATTCTAGCTTTCTTACACTCCTAAGGTAAACCAAAAAAAAATTTCATCAATTTTTTAAAATTTCTGAAAGTTAAAAGACTCACTATCCGGTTCTTTAACATCTTCCAATCACAAAAGACAATTTTCAATTTTTTTTCAAGAGATTCCAAAAACTCAAAAACATGGGAATTTATTCCCACCAATCCTAAACTTAACATTTTCCTCAATGTGAAAAACATGTAAGTAAAATCTTAAGAGGAATAGATGTATAAATAGGTGACAGTAAGGAACATTATTCGCAATTTAACTTAATCTGCAAAATTAACTAACCATTAGTACAACTATTTACAAATATTTTACAAAAGAGATGTATTTAAAGAGAATATTGTGATTCCATTAGGATGATGGAATTCACATTCCTAACAAATCCATCATAAAATGGTTTGAGTCTCTGAGCATTCACTTTAAACATGTTACCATTTGACGGATTTTCAATCTCAACCGCCCCATGTCCAAATACTTGTTTGACAATGTATAGTCCCGTCCACCTAGACGTCAACTTTCCAGGAAACAGGTGGAGCCTCATGTTGTATAACAGGACTTTTTGGAATGGTACAACAATGTTTTTATCATGAAAAATTTTCATTCTAGCCTTCGCAATTTTGGCATTTTCATATGCCTCATTTCTCAGCTCTTCCAATTCAACAATCTGAAGTTTCCAGGATGCACTTGCTTTGTCTTTATCAAAATTCATCATTTTGATTGGCCAATATGCTTGATGTTTCAATTCCACAGACAAGTGACATGGTTTGCCATAAACCAGTCGATAATGAGACATTACCAAAATTATTTTATAAGCAGTGCGGTATGCCCAAAACACATAAGTTAGTCTCAAGAACCAATCTTTGTAGTCTAGGTTCACCGTTTTTTCTAAAATATATTTTATCTCCTAATTGGCTGATTCAACTTGTCAACTTGTCTGAGGATGATAAGTGGTAGATAATTTATGTGAAATCAAATATTTTTTCATTAGATTTTCAAAAGATTTGTTGCAAAAATGTGCACCTCCATCACTTAAAATAGCTTGAGGAGTTTCAAATCGGGACAAAATATTTTCTTTTAAAAATCTGACCACTGTGTGGTGATCATTATTTCAACACAGAATTGCCACAACCCATTGTGAAACATAATAAATAGCAGCCAGAATATACAGATATCCAAATGAGGGAGGGAATGGTCCAATAAAATCAATGTCCCAACAATAAAAAATTTCAATAATCAAAAGAGGGTTTAAGGGCATCATGTTTCTTTTTGAAATACTCCCCAACCTTTGACATCTATCACAGTTTAGACAAAAAACATGTACGTCTTTAAAAAGAGTGGGCTAGTAAAATCCACATTGCAAAATTTTAGTAGCGATTTTCTTTAAAGAAAAGTGCTCACCACAAACTCCAGAATGGAAAAAAGAAAGAACCTGACCAACTTCATGGTTAGGTACATAACGTCTTTGATCTGATCCTTGCATTATTCAAATACATAGGGATCTTCCCAAAAGAAATTGCGTACCTCTCTCAAAAACTTTTGCTTGTTAGTCAACGTGTAGTGAAGAGGAATGGTACCTGTGGCCAAGTAATTGACAATATATGCATACCATGGTACCTCAGTTATTGTAAAAATTTGCTCATCTAGAAAGTTTCTTTGATTGGTAATGGCTCTTTTTTTATATCATAATTCAGCCTTGACAGATGATTGGCCACCGCATTCTCAACCCCCTCTTTGTTTTTTATAATGAGATCAAACTCCTGGAGTAGGAGTATCTATCGGAGGTGGCGTGGTTTGGCATCCTTGTTCGTGAGCAAGTACTTCATAGCTGCTTGATCAATAAACACAACAATTGAGGACCAACTAAATATGATCTGTTTTTATCCAAAGCAAACAATACAACAAACAATTCTTTTTCTGTTGTGGAATAATTTATATGTGCATCATTCAAAATTTTACTTGCATAGTAAATCGCATAAGGTCTCTTATCTTTCCTTTTTCCTAAGAAAACTCCTACAACATAATCACTAGCATCAAACATAAGTTCAAAAGGCAAAGACTAGTCAAGAGGTTGCATAATTGGTGTAGAAATAAGCATGCCTTTAAGTGTATCAAAAGCCTTCTGACATACGTCATTGTAAAACCCGGGCAAATTTGAACTTTTTTCCGAATAAGAGCAAAATGGTAATTTATCATTATAATGCGGATTTAAAATCAGTATTTCTATAGAGCTCGGATGACGAAACGGACTTCACCGTTGGATTCGTCTCGCGAAATCTAGTTTCCCTGTCAAATTTCATCAAAATCCGAGATAGTCGGATTTTGCACGTATTTCGAGATGACTGGGTGGCGGCTGACCTCATAAAGGTCCCCACAAATAAATTTTATAAAATTTCCTTAGAACTAGATTAAAGTTCAAATAAAATTAATTTGAACTTAAACCGGGATGTAATGAATCGTTTCGGGGCGAAAAACGGACCTAGAAGTAGGAAATATGCGGTGCGATGTGGACCGCACAATTAAGGACTATAAATAGGGCCAAAAATCTGAAAAATCAGATATTCTTCCCTATTATTCAGCTGAACCCACACGTTTGAGAGAGATGAGAGGGAAGAGAGGAGAAAAAAATCAAAAATCCAAGCCTTCTTCTTCGATTCCCGGAGATCCGTCGGTCGGAATCTGTCGGACCAAGAACTAAAGTCGATCACCGCGACAAGGGCTACGCGTACGTACCAAGAACGAGGGATTTCACCGAATATCCAAGAGGAGATTTTGGGAAATCGAGGATTTTTGGAGCTTGGGAGGTGTTCTTGAAGTTCTAGCCTTCATTTTACGCTCCAAGAGGTAGGGTTCCCTCCTACTTTGGTTTATTTCCTACCTAGAATGTCCAGAAGGAAGGGTTTGGTGTATGGGGTTATATACCACTTGCCTATAGTTATGGAAATGAGGAAATGGGTATAGAAATGGTTTAAATCAACTTCTAGCTTGATTTTGATATGTGGAAGTTCCATGTGAAACTTCTTGGAATTTGATATTTGGTGGGCATGCTATATGTTTACATTGTGCATTGTGAATGATGTGGACAAAATTGTGTGACATATGTGAGAATTTAGTTGTTATGGCATGATTATGTATAACAAGCTTGCAAATTGTTGTTAATATATGTTTATTGATATATTGACATTATGAAAAAGTTGGTGATTATATGCATTGATATAAATTGCCATGGAACATGTGGACATGTGGTTAATTTGTTCATTTCGCATTATTGCATATTGGGCATGGTGTTGGCATCGCATTCATGGGCTTATTGCATAAGTGTGGGTGTGTGAGTGCATGGAGTACTAAATACCTATGTGAGAATTTAGTTGTTATGGCATGATTATGTATAACAAGCTTGCAAATTGTTGTTAATATATGTTTATTGATATATTGACATTATGAAAAAGTTGGTGATTATATGCATTGATATAAATTGCCATGGAACATGTGGACATGTGGATAATTTGCTCATTTGGCATTATTGCATATTGGGCATGGTGTTGGCATCGCATTCATGGGCTTATTGCATGAGTGTGGGTGTGTGAGTGCATGGAGTACTAAATACCTATGTGAGAATTTAGTTGTTATGGCATGATTATGTATAACAAGCTTGCAAATTGTTGTTAATATATGTTTATTGATATATTGACATTATGAAAAAGTTGGTGATTATATGCATTGATATAAATTGCCATGGAACATGTGGACATGTGGTTAATTTGCTCATTTGGCATTATTGCATATTGGGCATGGTGTTGGCATCGCATTCATGAGCTTATTGCATGAGTGTGGGTGTGTGAGTGCATGGAGTAATCAACACCATACTTGGTGCTTGATGAGTGGGCTCGGGAGAGTGGGATTGAAAATCCTACTGAGTCGCACGGTTGCATGCATGAGAAACTTGTGTCAGGTATGGCAAGAAGGGCTAGATTCTCCCTCGGGTGCAAGACCCGGCTACTTGGTTTATACATTTCCCTGTGGTGCAATTCCGGAAAAGTGTAACGGCGTACGGAGCCGGCGGCGTGATTCCAAAATCCGATACCCAACAAAAACACATGATTTTGTTTTACAAAAAATTAAAGTTTCATTGCATGTATAACATCAATGACGGATTTATTACACAATTGCATTACATTGTGTTCTAGGAGCCAGTGAGGGCTCGGGTTAAAGTGCATGAGTGAGTCTCATCTCATTTCAAGGCATGACATTGAACTCTTATCATTGGATACATATTCTTGATGGGAATGTTTTAAATGTTGAATGTGGCATGTGAGCACTTCATATGCATCTAGGTTAGGCGAGTAGCCTCTGTATGAAATAATCTACTGGGCATGGCTCACCCTATACGGGAAAATATTTCAGGTGCAGGATACACACCGGTGGAAGGCTCCCAATTCGAGCCCCATTGATGAAGAAAGCCGGATTGTGGCTTTTGTTTTGAAGTTTTGTAAAACTCTTGTTAAAACTACGTTTTGACATGTAAATGTATTCAATCACATGTGATAAAACTTGTATGGGTTATGTATAATGTACAAACATTATTGTGCATATTTTGGATGGCATTGGAATGGTTTTGAAATGAAAAAGAGGTGAAAAAGGGGAAAACTGGACATAGTGTACCGGTACGGTTCTGTCCAGTGGGCAGAGCGTACCGGTACGGTACTGTCCAGAGAGTTCACCGTACCGGTACACTCCCCAAAATCTTGAAAATTTTAAATTGTTTCCCATGCTATTGGGCTTTGGTTTCTTTGGTTTCAACAATACAAATGGACCTTAAATGAGATATATTAGGGTATATTGAATCTCGATTGGATTTAATGATTAAAGGAACACGAGTTATACGTGTGAGTTATAATCCCGGGTAAAGGGATACTATGAGTATGTTGTCGGATTTGTGCGGCACTTACGGGTGCTTCCACAGGTTGACGGGTCGGTCAACGATTGACAAAGGACACCTGGATTTTGGGGCGTCACAGCTTGGTATCAGAGCTTAGGTATACGATTTACCTAGGGCTCGATGGGCATGGGTCTAGACCATTGCATTCATTGTGCATTGCATGTTATGTGCTTATATTGCTACATGTTATGTGCTATGTGTTATGTGGATTATATGCATGGTTAAATGTATATGGAAATGGACACACTAGGGTTAGAAAACATAACCTTGGGAGTGGGAAAGTGAATGAACGGAATAGTTCAGGGTATGAATGCCTACTTGTGGGTGACACATGCATTACTTGTGAGACAATGAGAGAATTCTCAACGTTTAAATTTTGATCCCTATCTTGGGACACTATGTGAGGCTCTATTGCTATCTTACTTGTGTGTAGATGGCAAGTAGAGGGAGTGGATGTCGAGGCAGTGGACGGAACAATAATCAACCACCACCGGCCTTCGACCAACAAGCCTTTATGGAAACTATGGGCATGATGGCGACTACTGTTGCACAAGCAAGTGCCAGTGCAAACCGGGGAGGCACAAGTAACCTCCAACAGTTCAAGGCATATAAGCCTCCAGTTTTTAAGGGAGGGGCGGATCCGATGGTGGCTGACCATTGGTTCCGGCAAGTCACCAAGATCTTAAAGGCGATGGAAATCACTTCCGACGCCACTAAGATAACGCTAGCTGCATTCCAGCTAGAGGAAGAATCCCAGTTGTGGTGGGATTGGGTCTCGGGCACAAAAAATTTAGAGACCATGCCATGGGAGGAGTTCCGGGAGCTCTTTATGGGCAAGTATTTCCCACCGGTCGTACGACATGTAAAGGCCCGAGAATTTCTAGATTTGAAACACGGGTCAATGACGGTGATGGAGTACGTGGCTAAGTTCACAGAGCTAGCCCTTTTCGCCTACGATTACGTGGCCACAGACATGGCCAAAGTAAGAAGGTTTGAGGATGGTTTAAAACTATCTATCCGGGGAAAGATTGTGGGTCTTCTTCTACAAGATTTGGATACGATGGTCACGACAGCAATGGCCATTGAACGAGAAGTGGACGATGCGAGAAATATTCGAGAAACTAGGGCTAAGTATAGGAAGAAGTAGGGTCAATCCTCTTCTTCTAGCTCCGAAAAGAGGCAGAGGGCTTCTGCTTCACAAGGGTTTCAGGGACAGGGCCGCGGTTATCAAGGCCAAGGCCAACCTTCCCAAGGAGGGAGAAATCAAAAGCCTTCCTACCAGGCAGGCCAAAGAACTTGCTACCATTGCAACCAACTGGGTCACATGAAGCGAGATTGCCCTTAGAGGCAGAGATCCCAGAGTTATGGGACACCTCAGTCCCAGTCATCGGTGGCCCACTCACAGACTCAGTTTATTCCTACCTACCCCACCATGGGCCAGAGAAGCTAGTATCAATTTCAAGGTGCTGCACAAGCCCTTACTACTTCACGTGCGGGGGGTCCGCAATCAGGCCAGATGGGCCAGAGCATGGGTCGAGGTCGGGGACAGGGCTCACAAGCTGGGACTTCAGGGACCCAGGGGCGTGTCTACGCCATCACTTCTCAGACTGAGCCGACAGATCAGTCGGTTATCCATGGTACATTTCTACTCTCTCGCTTATAGGCAAGGGTATTATTTGACTCTGGTGCATCTCATTCATTCATTGCTGCATCATGTGTGAAAGATCTGGGCTTAGAGGTTGAAACCTTGGAAAATCCATTGCATGTGAGTTCTCCCCTAGGAGTTAGGGTGAGCGTTGATCAGATATGTCGGGGTTGTGAGTTAGAGATCTCGGGGATTCTACTCACCGTGGACCTTAGGGTCATGGACATGTCGGAGTTTGATGTCATCCTTGGGATGGACTGGTTGACGGCACATCGAGTCGTCATTGATTCTGATCGTAAGAGGGTCACTGCCTACACACCAGACGATATTTGTTTTATGTTTCAGGGGGATAAGCACGATGCTTTATCCCAAGCCGTGTACGACTCTAGATGGCACGAGCAGTTGATGGGTTGGCTAGCAAGCCTTACCCTAGAGGACGAGGTGAGACAGGAGTTAGGTCTGTCTCGGGTTGTTTGTGAATATGAGGATGTTTTTTCGGATGAACTATTGGGATTACCTCCACATCGGGATGTAGACTTCACCATTTAGTTGCATCCTGGTACATCGCCTATTTCTATGACTCCACATAGGATGGGGCCTGCTGAGTTGCAAGAACTCAAGGTCCAATTGCAGGAATTGTTGGACAAGGGTTTTATCAGACCGAGCACTTCACCTTGGGGCGCTCCGGTATTGTTTGCCAAGAAGAAAGATAAGACTCTTCGGCTATGTATAGACTATCGGCAGTTGAACCGGGTCACCATCAAGAATAGGTACCCTTTGCCGAGGATTGATGATCTGTTTGATCAGCTGAGGGGAGCGCGGGTCTACTTCAAGATAGATCTACGCACGGGTTACCATCAACTGAGGGTTAGGGAGGAAGATATCCCTAAGACGGCGTTTAGAACGCGGTATGGGCATTTCGAGTTCACTGTCATGCCCTTTGGATTGACAAATGCCCCAGCGGCATTCATGGATCTCATGCATAGGGTGTTCCAACCCAACCTTGATCAGTTTGTTGTGGTTTTTGTTGACGACATCTTGATCTACTCCAAGTCTGAGGAGGAGCATGAGGGTCACTTGAGGGTTGTTCTCCAGACATTGAGAGACCATCAGTTGTACGCCAAGTTCAGCAAATGTGAATTTTGGCTTACGGAGGTGAAATTTTTAGGGCACGTGGTATCAGCTACATGTGTATTCGTGGACCCGAAGAAGGTGGAGGCGGTTATGAATTGGGAGAGACCGAAGTCAGTCTTCGAGATACGTAGTTTCTTGGGATTGGCAGGGTACTACCGGAGGTTCATTGAGGACTTCTCTCGATTAGCTGCTCCTACGACGATATTGACCCGGAAGGAGGTCAAGTTTGAGTGGAATGATTCTTGTGAGAAGGCATTCCAGGAGTTGAAGATGAGACTTACCTCAGCTCCTATTTTGATTGTTTCGGAAAGGGGACTGAGGTACACAGTTTATTGTGATGCCTCGAAGGATGGACTCGGGTGTGTTTTGATGCAGTCCGGGAGGGTAGTGGCTTATGGTTCTCGGCAGTTAAAGAACCACGAGTAGAACTATCCCACACATGACATGGAGTTGGCGGCCATTGTCTTTGCCTTGAAGGCTTGGCGCCACTATCTATACGGTGAGCAGTTCGAGGTGTTTTCGGATCACAAGAGTCTGAAATATATCTTCACACAGCGGGACCTCAACATGAGGCAACGCAGGTGGATGGAATATTTGGAGGATTATGACTTCATTTTGCATTACCATCCCGGTAAGGCAAATGTGGTGGCTGATGCACTTAGCCGGAAGTCACAGAGAGTATTAGCTAGTGTGGCTTCCCGAGAGTGGCAGATGCTCGAGACTGTGGGATAGTTCGGACTACGCTATATGGGGCAGGTTCAGGGTACTTTGGGAAGTTTGGTGGCTACGTCTTCCCTACTGAACAGGGTGATTGAGTCCCATGAGCAAGACCCAGAGATATTTTCCATCAAGGACCGAGTGTAGACGGGTACAGGTGATGAGGGTTGGGCCATTCACTCGGATGGTAGTCTTCGGTACAAGGGACGGGTTGTGGTTCCCTAGTCTGTTGATCTGAGAAAGGAGATCCTTAGGGAGTTTCATTGCTCCCGTTTTGCTATTCATCCAGGTGGCACGAAGATGTACCATGATCTTCGTCTCCAGTATTACTGGAGTGGGATGAAGAGGCACGTGGGAGACTTTGTCAGTAGATGTCTCACATGTCAACAAGTCAAGGCTGAACACCAGAGACCAGCAGGGTTACTCCAGCCCTTGGAGGTAGCTGAGCGGAAGTGGGAGCATGTCACGATGGATTTTGTGACCCACTTGCCACGGACATCTCGGGGACATAACGCGGTGTGGGTGATAGTAGACCGACTCACCAAGTCGGCACACTTTTTGGCGATGCGGATGACCTTTACACTAGAGGAATTCTGTAGGTTGTACATACGGGAGATTGTCCGGTTGCATGGGGTACCCGTATCGATAGTATCGGATCGGGATCCCAGGTTTACGACTCATATTTGGGAGAGTTTTCAGCGAGCCATGGGGACACAATTGATGATGAGCACTGCTTTTCATCCCCAGACGGACGGTCAGTCAAAGAGGACCATCTAGACTTTAGAGGACATGCTACGGACATGCGTCCTAGATCTCAAGGGTAGCTGGGAAGAGCACTTACCCTTAGTGGAATTCGCCTACAACAACAGTTATCAGGCGAGTATACAGATGACACCCTATGAGGCACTATATGGGAGGCCTTGTCAATCTCCGGTTTGTTAGACGGAGGTGGGAGAGAGACCCTCTACGGGTCCGGATTTGGTTAGAGACACCTCTGAGAAAGTGGGCTTGATACGGAAACATCTTCTCACGGCACAGAGCTGACAGAAGAACTACGCCGACAGACGGCAGCGACCTCTAGAGTTTGAGGTGGGAGATCATGTCTTCTTCAAGGTGATGCCTAATAGAGGAGCGGTCAGGTTCGGCAAGCGGGAAAAGCTGTCGCCGAGATATATCGGACCCTTCAAAGTACTTGAGAGGGTTGGTACAGTTGCTTACCGGTTGGCATTACCACCAAATCTATCGGGTGTTCACGTAGTATTCCATGTCTCCATGCTCCGGAAATACACCCCAGATCCGACTCATGTGGTGGATTGGGGCGAGCTTGTTGTTGATGCTGATGAGACATTCGAGGAGGAACCGGTGCGTATCATGGATAACCGGGATCAGGTTTTGTGAGGCAAGACCGTGAGGCTAGTGAAGGTGTTGTGGCAGCATCGAGGAGTGGAGGAGGCGACATGGGAGCGTGAGGACACTATACGTACCAATTATCCCTTCTTATTCGAGAATGGAGGTACATTTTTATAGTCATTTAGCATTAGATAACTGCTGCATATGCATGTGAGTTTATGTGTATGTGTATGTGAATTTCGGGGACGAAATTCTTTTAAGGGGGGAAGAATGTAAAATCCGGGCAAATTTGAACTTTTTCGGAATAAGGGCAAAATGGTAATTTACCATTATAATGCGGATTTAAAATCAGTATTTTTCTAGAGCTCGGATGACGAAACGGACTTCACCGTTAGATTCGTCTCGCGAAATCTAGTTGCCCTGTCAAATTTCATCAAAATCCGAGATAGTTGGATTTTGCACGTATTTTGATGTGACTGGGTGGCGGCTGACCTCACAAAGGTCCGCCCAAATAAATTTTATAAAATTTCCTTAGAATTGGATTAAAGTTCAAATAAAATTAATTTGAACTTAAACCGGGATGTAATTAATCGTTTCGGGGCGAAAAACGGACCCGGAAGTAGGAAATATGCGGTGCGATGTGGACCGCACAATTAAGGACTATAAATAGGGGCAAAAATCTGAAAAATCAGATATTCTTCCCTATTATTCATCTGAACCCACACGTTTGAGAGAGAAGAGAGGAGAAAAAAATCAAAAATCCAAGTCTTCTTCTTCGATTCCCGGAGATTCGTCGGTCGAAATCCGTCGGACCAAGAACTAAAGTCGATCACCGCGACAAGGGCTATGGGTACGTACCAAGAACAAGAGATTTCACCGAATATCCAAGAGGAGATTTTGGGAAATCGAGGATTTTTGGAGCTTGGGAGGTGTTCTTGAAGTTCTAGCCTTCATTTGATGCTCCAAGAGGTAGGGTTCCCTCATACTTTGGTTTATTTCTTACCTAGAATGTCCATAAGGAATGGTTAGGTGTATGGGGTTATATACCACTTGCCTATAGTTATGGAAATGAGGAAATGGGTATAGAAATCGTTTAAATCAACTTCTAGCTTGATTTTGATATGTGGAAGTTCCTTGTGAAACTTCTTGGAATTTGATATTTGGTGGGCATGCTATATGTTTACATTGTGCATTGTGAATGATGTGGACAAAATTGTGTGACAACATGAATTGTTGCCTTGTGGGTGTTGTACTAAATACCTATGTGAGAATTTAGTTGTTATGGCATGATTATGTATAACAAGCTTGCAAATTGTTGTTAATATATGTTTATTGATATATTGACATTATGAAAAAGTTGGTGATTATATGCATTGATATAAATTGCCATGGAACATGTGGACATGTGGTTAATTTGCTCATTTGGCATTATTGCATATTGGGCTTGGTGTTGACATCGCATTCATGGGCTTATTGCATGAGTGTGGGTGTGTGAGTGCATGTAGTAATCAACACCATATTTGGTGCTTGATGAGTGGGCTCGGGAGAGTGGGATTGAAAATCCTACTGAGTCGCACGGTTGCATGCATGAGAAACTTGTGTCGGGTATGGCAAGAAGGGCTAGATTCTCCCACAGGTGCAAGACCCGACTACTTGGTTCATACACTTCCCTGTGGTGCAATTCCGGAAAAGTGTAACGGCGTACGGAGCCGGCGGTGTGATTCCAAAATCTGATACCCAACAAAAACACATGATTTTTTTTTACAAAAATTAAAGTGTCATTGCATGTATAACATCAATGACGGATTTATTACACAATTGCATTACATTGTGTTGTGGGAGCCGGTGAGGGCTCGGGTTAAAGTGCATAAGTGAGTCTCATCTCATTTCATGGCATGACATTGAACTCTTATCATTGGATACATATTCTTGATGAGAATGTTTTAAATGTTGAATGTGGCATGTGAGCACTTCATATGCATCTAGGTTGGGCGAGTAGCCTCTGTAGGAAATACTCTACTAGGCATGGCTCACCCTATACGGGAAAATATTTCAGGTGCGGGATACACACCGGTGGAAGGCTCCCAATTCGAGCCCCATGGATGAAGAAAGCCGGATTGTGGCTTTTGTTTTGAAGTTTTGTAAAACTCTTGTTAAAACTACGTTTTGACATGTAAATGTATTCAATCACATGTGATAAAACTTGTATGGGTTATGTATAATGTACAAACATTATTGTGCATGTTTTGGATGGCATTGGAATGGTTTTGAATGGATTTGAAATGAAAAAGAAGTGAAAAAGGGGAAAACTGGACAGAGTGTACTGATACGCTCAAACCGTACCGGTACGGTACTGTCCAGAGAGTTCACCGTACCGGTACATAATACCGGTACACTCCCTAAAATCTTGAAAATTTTAAATTGTTTCCCATGCTATTGGGCTTTGGTTTCTTTGGTTTCAACAATACAAATGGACCTTAAATGAGATATATTAGGGTATATTGAATCTCGATAGGATTAAATGATTAAAGGAACACGGGTTATACGTGTTAGTTATAATCCCGGGTAAGGGGATACTATGAGCGTGATGTCGGATTTGTGCGGCACTCACGGGTACTTCCGCGGGTTGACGGGTCGGTCAACGATTGACAAAGGACACCCGGATTTTGGGGCGTCACAGTCATTCCAAACAAATAATACATCATGACATAGAAGATTACACATTGGTTTGGATATTAAACTGAAATATTTTATGAATCTCCTGTTGAACCCTACATGACCTAAGAATGATCGAACATCTTTCACATTTTTTGGTGGAGGGAGATTTCCTCTCAAATCAATTTTTGACCTATCAACTTCAATTCTCTTAGCAAAAATAACATGACCTAGGATAATATATTTTGTTATCATGACATGATATTTTTCTCAATTTAAAATAATATTTGTTTCCTCACACCGAATAAGGACTTTTTCAAGATTTTCTAAACCCAATTCAAATGAATCACAATAGATCGAAAAATCATCCATAAAGACTTCTAAAAATCACTCCATCATGTCACTAAAAATACTCAACATACAATGCTGAAAAGTGGCTGAAGTATTACACAATTCAAAAGACATTCTTTTACAAGCAAAAGTGCCAAAATGACTTGTAAAAGTGGTTTTTTCCTGGTCATCAATTGCTATTTCAATTTGGTTGTAGCTGGAGTACTCATCCAAAAAATAATAAAATGCATGTCCAACTATCCTCTCAAGAACTTGATCTAGAAAGGGTAGAGGAAAATGGTCTTTCTTGGCAAGAGAATTTAACTTTCGTTAGTCAAAACACATACGTCAACCGGTGACTGTACGCATAGAGACCAATTCATTTTCTTGATTTTGCACTACCGTAACACCAGAATTTTTGGATACTACTTGTGTATGACTGAACCATTTACTATTAGAGATGTGATATATGATTCTTGCATCTAACAGTTTAAGTACTTCAGTCTTGAAAACTTCTTTAAGATGTGGGTTTAACCAATATTGTGGCTGTCGGGAAGGTTTAGAATCTTCTTCCAAGTATATGCAATGAGTACAGAGAAGAGGACTTATTCCCTTAATATCTGATACTATCCAACCAATTGCACATTGATGATTTTTTATGACCCTTATCAATTTACTTTCTTGTGATTCTAACAACTTTGAAGATAGCACCACTGGGTAAGTTTCATCCTCTCTCATGAAGACATATTTCAAGTTATCTGAAAGATGTTTCAACTCTAGCTTAGGAGTCATGACACTAGATTCAACAAACTTTGTTCCATTAGATGATAACTCTTCAAATTTTGGAACCCATGTTCCAACAGTGGACATATCTACAACAGAATCAAAAGATGTATGTAACTCTTTTTCTCTCTTACTACAGGCATTTTCAAACAGACTCTGAATCAATGACTCAATGGAATTCACTTCTTATAAATCTTCCTCCTCCCTGGGCTGATTAAGAATATCAAACACATTCAATTCCAATGTCATGTTACCAAATGAAAGTTTTATGATTCCATTCCTACAATTAATCAAAGCATTAGATGTAACAAGGAATGGATGACCCAAAATGACAGGAATTTGTATAGTGACATGCAAAACTAGTTGTGTATCTAAAACAATAAAATCCATTGGAAAATAGAATTTATCAACTTGAACGAGAATATACTCAACAACTCCTCGTAGAATTTTCACAGACCAGTCAACCAACCTTAATGTGACATTTGTGGGGTTTAAATTCACGCAACCCTAACTGCTCATAGACTATGTATGAGAGTAAATTGACACTTGCTCCAAGATCAAACAAAACTTGCTCAATTATGAAACTTTTCAATTATGCATGAGACTGTGAGACTCCCAAGATCTTTGTACTTCAGAGAGGCTTTGTATTGAATGATAGCACTAGCCTGTTCAGTCAAAAATGCTCGTTTCGGTACATTTTTCCTTCTTTTCACTGTGTAAAGATCTTTTAAAAACTTAGCATATGATGGGACTTGCTTAATTGCACTTGATAGGGGGATATTAATCTTTACTTGCTTAAACAATTCAAAAATTTATGCATGATTGTTTAATGGTTGAGGTCTCATGACTCGTTGAGGAAAAGGTAAGGAACAGAATTTGATTTGTCTTTTACATTATGTAACTCAGTTTCCTTTTGAATATTAGGTTCAGACTCAATTGGTTCATTTACAGGGATAGACTCAGCTACTGGTTCAATGATTTTGGCTTTGATGGTCTTGTCAATCACTTTACCACTTCTCGATGGGGTAACTGCTTGGACTTGGCCCTGAGAAGATTCAAATGATGAAACATTAGCATAAGTTTGACCTTGTGGAGGTTTAGGTTGAGATGAGAATTTTTCCTTCTCCGTTGTGCTCAAAGAATGAGTCAACTTAGCTATATGACGTTTGATATCATCAATGTTATGTGATGTTTGGGGCCTTAAAGTCATTGAATGCATGGGTAGATTGAGTGTTGAAAATCATCTGAATTTGAATGAACTGATTAATGGTATCTTCCAGAATTTTTTTGTGTGGTGGATGGTAAGGTGAATATGATTGCAGGGCCTAAGGTTGTGGTGGAGGTGGACCTTGTTGTTGATTCATAGGTTGTGTGTTCCTCCAGCTGAAGTTCGGGTGATTCCACCACCCTGGATTATAGATATCAGAATATGGGTTAGAATAAGGCTTGTTAAAGTTGGAAATAATATTAGACTGTTCCAATCAGACTTCTTTAAATGCTGGGATGGTAGGACACTCCCCTATGGGATATCCTGATAAAGCACAAGTTCCACACAACTGATCAGTAGGAGACACAATAGAAAGTTCATTGACATTTTTCATCTCTAGAACATCTAGCTTTTGAGACAAAGTAGTCATTCTGGCCCTCAAGTCATCATCCTCTTTCAATACAAATTTCCTTCCCTGGGATGTGTATGGTCTGGTTTCAACAATGTTTGGTGAGGTCAAATCCCACATCTGGGAACTCTCAGAAATGGTGTCAAAAAACTTAAATGCCTCATTTGGATTCTTTCCCATGAACTCTCCCTAGGCCATCATTTCTACAAACTAACGCAATGCAGAGAGATGAGCATCATAAAAGAAACCAACTAGGGTCCAATTTTCAAATGCATGATCTGGGCAAGCTTAGAGAAGATCCTCAAATCTCTCCCAACACTGGTAAAAAATTTCTTCCTCTTTTACCAAAAAATTCATGATTTGGCGTCTCAATGTATTGGTTCCATGGACAAGGAAAAATTTCTTAAAAAAATCAGTTTGTAAGTCCTGCTAGCTTGGAATGGATTGAGCTTTCAAAGAATTTAGCCACTACTTACCTTTATCCTTCAAAGAAAAAGAAAAAGTTTCAATCGGGCCGTTTTAGAATTACCCTGCAATGCACCACATACTTCCTCAAAATCTTTCATCTGCAGATAAGAATTTTCAGACTTAAGACCATGAAATTGTGGTAAAAGCTATATTGTTCCTGGTATGATGTTAAAATTTGGAGTATTTATGGGAAAAACAAAACATGAGGGAACACTAGTGCATGTGGAATGCAAATATTTTCTGAAAAGCCTCGCATTCTAAACTACCTCTTGATCTCTTCGATTATTATTAGTCATGCTTAATTCTAAAGAGCCTGTGGATGCTTGTGATTATGATGATGATGAAGATAATGAACTAGACTGATTTACAGACCCTACTGAATTGGCAATCAGAAATAAAGATGATAGCAAGATAAATGAAACAATAAATACATATAACACAATCTAGGAAAATTTTCTTTCTCTGTTCCACAAACTAGCGTAACTCCTCAGCAACAACGTCAAAAACTTGACTAGATCTTTATCCTACACACCCAAGTATAAGTGGTAAAGTTGTAAAATTCTCGGTGAAGTCTGAGGTCGATTCAATGGGGAGTTATCTGTTGTCAACTTGAATAGAAAGAAAGAGCGGATGAAACCTAGAAAAGATGTGCAACAGTGGATTGTGGTGTGAGCTTAGTGATTTGAAAAGAGATTGTTTAAAAACACGAGTTTGCAACAAATGGAAAAAGACACTCTTTAGTTCGGGGACCATGACATGCATGCCATTGCTTGAGTTTATGATATTGCTACCATGCTACAATTAACCCCCACGTTAATAGTAAGTTAATCGAAAGGTATTTAATATAAAATTATAACATAGTAACCATTAGGTTTATCGGAAGGTATATGCACCATACGAACAGTGGTCTTCCACTGGAATTTGGTCGTCTTCTTCTTTATGTCTTGTGTTGATGCTGGGCCCCACCATTCGGATGGTACAAAGGCATTCGGAAGCTAATAGTGCTACCTCAATTTTTCCTTTTTGCACCTTATCCCCTTAGCTTTCCAATTTTTGTTTTTAGACCTTGTAATTTCAAAATAAAATGTTTACTATATCATTTATCTTTTAGCCCTTTAACTATTTAATTAATGCAATTAACCCTTAAACCTTTATAAACAATGCAAAATTTTAGGATTAATCACTTTAGATTTTAGCAAAGAACTCATTCAAGCCTTCCAATATAGATAATTCATTCAATCAAATATTTTGGTTTCATAACTAATTCTCCTTCGCTTTGAGAATCCATCAATGACAAACTAGTTGTTATAAGGAATCTCAATCAACCAAAAAACTGGGTCACATAAGCAAAAACTCAAAGATGCCAACAAAGTGCTCAAGTGAAACTGCTCTAATACAAATTGAGAAGTGTGTTTTAGATTGTTCCCAATATAATTATAGACGTGGAATCACACAATGCACGACCAAGAGGGGGTGGATAGCTCTTTTAAGCGTCAAGCAAAAATCAATGCCCAATTTGGCCTATTAACCACAATTATGAATTGATTAATGAAATTAACCCCCATTTGAATGAAAAAACCCTCTCAATGAATTCACGGATACAAGATACCCAATTCAACAATCACAATCATTCACCGCAAAATCCACCATCCTTAGTCCTCCAATAGTCCTTCCACCAATTCAACAACCACAATGATGAGAATTCAAGGTTAACATTCAAATAATCATATCATCAAACACATGATGTGCGTGTGCGAGGAAATGCATGTACGCAGGAAAATATATAAATGAACAACAATAACAAAGAAATTGTAACGTGGAAACCCTTCCAAGAAAAACCACGGGACCACTCTTAGTCCACCTAAACCCAATCCAATATACTCAAAATCGAATTGCAAGGTTCAAATTTTTATACCTTTCTCAGGTCAGTGGTTAGATGATTTCCTCCTTGTATATTCCCTTCGAATTCACCACAAGGCCTTGAGTACTAGTTTCAAAGGGTGAATCGAGCGCCACGATTTGACTTCTCCTCTATTGATTTTAAAGGAATCCTCCTAAGATCTAATCCTTCACACACCAATGTGAGTTTGGTGGGTTCTAAGATATTTCACTCTTCTTTAAGATTTAGAAATGAAGTATAGGCATGCCCATATATATAGGTTCTGTAAATAGGATTTAATTGAAAACAACAAAACATAATGTCAGTTCAATAGGGACCGCCTAAGCAGTGATCAGGAGCTGTCTGTTAGCCACTTAAGTGGCTAGTGAGCAGCCAAAGAGATATCTCCATTACCAACTATTCATCCTTTTTTAGAATTTTTCCTAAGTGTTTAACAGACTACTCAAGCCATAGATCAGTGAGTAAAGGGCATTCCCTACTAGTTTTTATGCCTAAAACCAATCAAAAACTTTCCCTATTACGCACTAAGGGGTGCTGCTCAACAAGGATCCAATCCATGACTCAATTTATGTTTTCAAAATAATACTTGATTTTTATACGGATTAATCCAAAATCCAATTATTAAAACCTAAATAGTCAAAGTAAAAATACCAAGGTTAACTTAAAGTCTCTAAGGTCTTTACCATTCCTAAACTTTGAAGGTTCTTAAGTCTTTCTAATGCGACTTTGTAGCTTGGACTTCGTCCTTCTTCTGGCTTTGGATCTTCATCTTTCTAGTTTCATGGCAATGGATCTAGTTGATATTTATGATATTGATTAGAAATTGTATTATTCTATTGGTTTAGATAAATATTATTCTACTTTTTTTAGAATAATGTTTCATTTTAAGTGAGTGTTGGTGTTTTGATCTCATTTCAGCTTGATTGGATGTAATCCTTAGAAAGTATGCTTATGGCAGTACTTTGTTTTGTAGGAAATGAGCGACTATTATTGATTGAGATATTAGTAATTCAAGGTGAATCCCAAGTGTTCCAAGTCCACCCAAGATGATTTTAGAGGTTTGAAGTTGAAGAAAAGAAGTTTAAAGGTACTCCAGAGCTTAAACTCATTTTAAAGAAAATTTGGGAAGAAAAGAATTTGATACTATTCTAGTATTTTGGCCATAATTGTTTACCCCTGTTAGATCATATTTGTAATTGGCTAATTTTGAATCTCAACCTATTCTATGGTCATGATGTTATCAAGTTCAAGATCCGTAAGCGTCATTGAAGGGAGGAGATCAAGCGTCAAAGCTACATCATTCAATCTCCATATGCACCTTCATGCTTAGGACAAAAGTAATGACTTGGACACCAAAGATGAACCCTTTTTTAATTTAACTTAGGAATATTATGATGAAAATTGAATTGGAAGCGAGCCGATTATGACTCTTAGGTGATTTTAAAAGAAAAGTTTTTCCAAACCATTATGAGTTTTGAAAACATAGTTTGAGTCACAATCGGGCCCTCTTTAAGCAACACCCTTTAGTGCTCAAGAGGACAAGATTTTGCGTGGTTTTAAGCTCAAAAACCTACAGGGATTGATCTATGCTCGCTAGTCTTTCCTAGAGCGATCTCTTTATGACTTAGGAAATGAAATAAGAAAAGGTCACGAGAATCAGAACAAGGCTCTCTCTATAAGCTCGCTCGAGCGGTCTCATGGTCGTTCAAGCGGTGCCCATGGTTTCTTGAGTGGTGCTTGTCTTAGTCGTGCTTGAAACATTATTTTCATTCCAGCGACAACCACCCTATGACCAACCTCCCACTGATTAAGCAGTTGTTCGCAAATTTGAGTTTTCTTATTTACTAGGACTACCCTTATTCCGGACCTATAAATAGGAAGAGCCTTTTCTAGAGATTTCAAAGAGAGAAATCCATTCCTCTATCTTGAGAACTTCCACCACAACCTAGATCCCTTAGATCCAAAGGCTACCACTAGTGATTCTATCCAACCTCACAAATTAGTATTAAAGAACTTGTTAGTTGAAAACCCCATTGGTGTGTGCATACCAAGGATTGTTGGCATGCCCATAATCGCTCAAGGCCTAGATGAACCATGTGGTAGGGAGGTCCAAGTGAAGCTACACCAGCTGTCAGAGAAAGACTTTCAGCGGAGAGACATAGCAAGGAAATGAGCATCTAATCATGGTATTAGTTGAGGTATAAGTCTCGAATACTTGTATTTTAACTTGGAGAGTAGTGGATTAGGCTTTGGCGAACCCAGCATGGTTCCTCGCAGTTTTTCCCGGAAAGGGTTTTTCGCGTCAACAAATTGCTTATGTCTCTTATTGATTATCATGCACACTTGCACTTATTAGCACACACGCGCACTATGTGTTTGTGAATTGATTGATTGAATATTCATCCATACATTGTTTTCCATTGGCTTTGGGGATTTGGGATCGATGTGAGATTGATTATGAGTAATTAATTGAATATTAATTTAATCAATCATTATGTGTGTTAAGGGTTATGGTGACTAAAGGGGTTCTCATATTCTTTGCTTGATATTTATGGGAAGAGATAATTATGGTAGATACAGGTTTTAATTTGAAATAAATTTAGTCTAAAATTAAAAAAAACCAATTCAACCCCTAGGTATAATGTCTTGGTCTCCATGTGTATAATCGTGAGGGAAGACCCATATCGGGTTCCCCCTCCCGGAACAACAATTTGTACCAAGGTGTTGTTGCCCTAAGATCATAAGACACTTAGTAAACATATTTTGGTTTTTCTTACTTGCCTAGTTTACCTCTAAGAAATCTATCATTACTACAAGCTTGTTTTGAATGGAGTCCCAAACTTTGCTTATTGAAAAGCTCGCATGAGAGCATGAACATTTCTAAAATCAATTGATAGGAGAGTATGGTTATCTATGCAAGAGGGTTGGAGCATCCCATTGCCACCACGCAAGTTGAAGGTGGTGAAGCAGTGGTTGAATTGAAATCTCCAATGACTTGGTTGAAGACCGAGATCAAATTGGCGGGCTGGAACTAAAAAGGCTTGAATGTGATATTCAATGTTGTCATACCCAATGAGTTTCAAAGGATCATTAATTGTGAGACTTTGAAGGAGGCATGTGATATTCTTGTGGTTTCACATCAAGGAACTATAATGGTCAAGATATCCCGTCTCCAAAGGTACACCTCACAATTCAAGATGTTGAGGATGCAAGAGGAAAATTGGCGATTTTTATGCCAAATTATGCGATACTATAAATTCTTTCTTTGCATTAGGTACCAAGATTAACGATGCTACAATTAATTGAAAAATATTGAGATCTCTATCGGAGAGATTTCTTACCAAAGTGACCTTGCTCGAGACGAGTGTCTACATTTCCACGATGTTGGTCGAAGACCTTGTTGGGTCAATTTTGACTTTCGAGAAGAACCTTCTTCCACCCAAGAAAGTGAAGGGTTTGGCATAACTGAAGATGAAAAGAAAGCACTTCATGTGGACTTAGTTAATTCCAATGTGACAAGGTGAGCTTCCTTGAGAGAGATCACAATGGACTTTTAGAGTCTAAGAAAGGTCTAGAGTTTAAAATTATCAAACTTGATAGACCTATATGAATCACAAGAGCTTTCAAAAAGACTTTTTCAAAGCACTGAAAAGCTTGATAAAATGTTGGCTATAGGGAAAAGTGTTGGTGACAAAATAGGATTATGTTTCACTAATGAATACAACACCTCCACTTCTTCCAAGACTGTGTTTGTAAAGGGTGACCCAAACCCTATACCTCCATGAGCAAGCACAAGTCCTAAAAAGACTAATAATGGTAAGGGTAAGCTTGAAACGAAGCTGGTAAGAAAAAACCCCAAACCAAATCATTTGTGTGTTTCACTTGTGGTGAGCATGGTCACCATAGAGCACATTGCATACAATATAGGGAGTTCTTAGACAAAAAACTCATGCCTCTAGCACACCAATCTAAAGCTTTGAGCAACAAAGTTGTCAATCTTTCCAAGCTTTTAGATAAGCCATGTGAGTCCAAGATTAGTAATGCATCATCATTTAATGGACCAAAGGCTAGAATGCTCAAGGCTCCTTCTAACCCCAAGGTCAAGGTTGATCTACACACTTCCGGGGAGAAGAGAGCTAGTCCTCCACCCATTCCCTGACCTAACCTGAGTTTTATTAAGAGAAAATAAGTTTGGGTGTCTAGAGAGGACTTTGAGAAACTCACCATCTCAACCAAGTTAGAGGCCTCGAGTGCTTCTAGCAAGGTCATGGCTCCTAAGAAGTAGGAGATGTAAGAGTATGGACCTAGGTGATCTTTCATTCATTTCATTGAAAATTGCTCATTTGTAAAGCTCATAGAGCTCATGTTTATTATGTTTAGTAGCATACAATTAAATTACAAAATTTAAAATCGTGTTGATTGAAGCCATAGAGTAAAAAGGATAAAAGAAAGAGAGAGTTGTTAAAAAGAGAATATTTTGGACGCTCACTAACTGGTCATATTTTCACTTAGACAATGCATTAGGATTTCATCATGAGTTTATTAATGATTTAAATCTTATCAGATTCCTTTTTGTATTGGTGGTTGGTTTCACACACTATGCACTTGAATTTGTCAAAGTTAACAAAACTTAATCACACGTGTGTGAAATTGAACCAAGTGAGGAAACATTGCTCTAGGATGCATGAAATTGACTTTTATATCTTTGAATATGTCATATAGTAATGTATCGGGATGGTGAATTTTGGATGAAGCTATTAAAATGTAAATTGGTGCAATTTTCATGATTATTTGAATTTTTAAGCATTTAATGCTTAAATTTGAAAATTGCATTTGATTTTAATCGAAATTATCCATACATTGTATAGAAGTGTTTTGAGACTTAATTTACATCATGCATGCACATTGGGACTTGAAGGATAAGTGGATGAGTGAAAAGCTGGGACAAGTTGGTCAAGTGAGGAGCTGAATCTGATCAGTCATCAAAACTGAAGAGTTTTAGGAGTCGCTCGATTGGTCTCACTACTGCTTGAGCGACCTCGCATTAAATCAACACATGAGTTTTATAAACAATGTTTTGACACGACTCTTTGTATTCCAAACCCTCTCATTTACATCTCAAGCCTCCATAAACCCTAACCCTTTCTTTTAAAGCTCTCCCAAACACCTTTTCTACGAATCTTAGATTGATTCTTACTAGATTGAGTGAGTAATTGTCGAGATGACCCCCAATAGGAGAGAAAAGGCCAAGGGTTACGGATGCATATGAGGAAATCAAGGAGAACTCGATAAAACTACTCGATCTCAGACACCGGTGTACGTAGAGAGATTCAGATAGGAATTCTCTCTCAAGCCAGTATTGATCAAAAGGGGAGTAAATACCGCGGAGGTTAATCAGTCGATTGTTGCAAATCTAACCAACCGCGGATGAACTTGGATGTTTACAAACCCTATGACATGTGATGATAGCATGGTTAGAGAGTTTTATGCACAAATTCTTGATCCCGATCCTTAGGCTGATTACTTTGTTACTTATATTCGAGGTTTTGAGTTTACGTTTTCTACCACTCTCATCTCTTCCACACTTGGCCTGCCTAGGGTAGAGAATGACTATCTAGGTGCGACACTAGTAGATGACTTGCCTCATTTGCATGTTTTAGCTACTAAGCTATATGGTGTTGATCATCCTGAGAATTGGGTTTCTTTGAATTTTTAACAAAAATATTTAACCCCAGATTATAGGATGTTGAATCTAGTTGCCAACTGCAACATAGAACTAAAAACCCATATCTCTGACTTTCCTACCCAAAAGGCACACATGCTTTATGTTTTAGGGAAAAGGTTTGATCTTGATTTTTTGATTATTATATTTGAGTTTATTCAGCAAGCCTTTTAAGAGGGGAGAGTATCAGATAATCTGTCGTTTGGATCTCTAATTACTTGTATCTGCCAAGGGCAAGCAACGGTTATCTTGAGGAGTGACCAGTTATAGAACCCTGTAAGGGCCTTGAACAAGCGTTTGATGAAGCAGAGTCAGACACATGCTGAGCATATTATAGTGGTTGAGGAGCAAGCCCCACTTGGTCATCCTGAGACTGGTATGTCTAGGACACCATTACTTGAGTCTGGTTCCGAGATCCTTGCAGTCCAGATGGCATCATTTTTTAATATGATAACCAGGATTGAGCGCACCATGATAGAGTATCATCGCCTTACTTCTAAGAGGTTGGATGTGATTGATGACAAGATAGTGAGCTTTGAGGAGATCCAGCAGACTATGATGGGAGCAGTTGCATGTAGAGTTTGGCGACTCATGAAATTGCTGAAAGGGAAGTAGATTTTCAGTGATCCAGTGCCATATGACATGGATTCAGATTTAGAGATGCCCAGACGCGACAAAGGAGATGGTGGTAATGCAACCATTTGAGCTATGACTTTGGAGACTTAGGATAGGTCATATGTGATCTTGAGAGTGTTCTTACATTTATTCATGGCCTTTACTAAAGTACTCTGCTATTTTTATTTTCTTGTTGACTTTTTATCTTTTGTTGACTTTTATTTTTTTTAGGTCTAGTTTTTTTGCTGCTATGACATACTCCTAGTCTTGTTCATTGATGCTTAATCATATTTCACTTTGAGTAATATGCCTTGTTTGTCTCTTACTTGGTTTGCTTGAATGATTTGGCTAGTTGTTATGCATTCATACCTTCTTGTTATATTATGATTCTATGTCATGATTGTTATAGGTCATCATTGGATTGACATTTGTAGCAAATAAGATAAGAATATATTGGGAAACTTGATTCTGTAGACATTTGTGACAAAAAAGGGGGAATAATATTTCAGGTACATATGAGAGAAATCGAGGAGATTTACTCTTGACTAGGCTAGATATGTTGCATGTGAACATAGAAAGGGGAGTTTGTTCAAATACTCAAGGGGAGTAAAATTTATAAACTTGGCATGAAGTCACACATATTTTTATTTGTTTATTTTTCACTTGTTATTTTACTTGTGAGCACCAACTAAGGGGGAGAACTTAATGTGTTTTGTATTGATAAATCAATAGGTTCTCAAGTATATAGGGCAAGTTAGTTTCCAACATGTTACATATTTGTAGTTGATTGATGTATACATACTTATGCCTTATGCTTAACATTGTGCTTTCCATACCTATGATTATGTAATGTATTTCTCTAACATATGATGCTTTTCACGAGCTTTTAGTTTAAGTGGTGGTGTGCAGAACTACGATCTTTATGCTCCATCAAAAGAAGTAGATCCTTGTAGTGGATAGAAATTTAGGACGTATGCATAAGAGTTGAGATTAGTTTACAATTCTTTTGTTCAATAGTTTTGAGTTGTAATCTTAATTTCTAACTTGTGTGTTTTGTCACGAAATTGCCAAAGGGGAGATTGTTAGATCATATTTGTAATTGGCTAATTTCATGGAGTCAATTGTAAAATCTCAACCTATTCCACATTCATGATGCTATCAAGTTCAAAATCCTAAAGAGTCATTGAAGGGAGGAGATCAAGCATAAAAGCTACATCATTCAACCTCCATATGCACCTTTATGCTTAAGACAAACATAATGACCTATACAACTAAGTTGAACACTTTGTTAACTTAACTTAGAATGACTAGGATGATAATGGAATTGGAAGCAATCCGATTATGAATCCTAGGTGATTTAAAAAAAAAAAATTTCTAAACCATTTATGAGTTTTAAAAACATAGTTTGAGTCAAAATCATACCCATCTTTGAGCACACCCTTTAGTGCTAAAGAGGACAAGTTTTGCATGGCTTTAGACTTAAAATGTGATGCACCAAAATTCAGGGGTTCTTTCTCAACCTGTTGATCACCCATCAACCGGCGAAAAAACCCGTGTATGCCATATGACCCGACACCATGTCATCACATCCCCTTCACCGGGATCGTAACCAACACAGAGTTTGGACAGAGTCTCTCTTACACTGGAGCACTCCTAAACGCATAACATGTATGCATATAATCACCTGATTGTTCCAAGGTCCCATATCCATCAATTTTCCATAAATATTATTCAATTTACATCCCTTTAACAAAAGGGCTCAAGGCCTGAAGGCTTGGTAAAGTTATTTTAAATTTTTAAAAAATTTAGAGTAGCTAGTGGTAGCTCGTATACTTGCAATTGGTAGCTGAACCCTTTGCCAGTGAGCTACTAGTAGCTATGAACCTAGCTACTGGTAGCTGAGCCCACTGCCCGCAAGCTACCAGTAGTTGTGAAACGAGCTACCAGTAGCTGCCCACTGTAATTGTGCTACCGGTAGATAATCAACATGCTACCGGTAACAAGGCCTAGGTTTCCCCCAATTCAATCATTTTTCAATTTCAACTCATTCAATCTCATATAACGTTTACCTAACTCACATAGCATCAAATTTTACACAAAATAAAGTCCAAATGAGTTCATTTTACAATCGTTTATACGACATTACATGTTCAAAACTAATTACACAATTTGGTTTAAAAAATGCAATTTAAAGCCATAATCTGGCTTTTTCTTAACAAGCTCCCATGTGAGGGCTGTCCACCAGCGCTTGTCCCACATCTAAAATATTATTCCCACAAAGAGTGAGTCACGCTCAATAGGGTATTTTCTAAAGAGACTACTACCCAACCCAGATGCATATGAAATGTTTACATGCAATTCAACAATCAACAAATATCCATTCAAGAATATACAATTCAATGATGAATGCCACAATGCTATGTCATGTTATTAGGTGAGACTCACACATGCAATGCAACATGAGTCCTCCACTAGCTTCTATAACACATGCAATGTCATGAGTGTAAATTCGGGCTTTTCAAGCCCTCGCCATTGATGCTACGCATCCTATGACAATTTATCAAATAAACCATGTGTCTTTCTCTGGTAGGTGATTTCCTGGACTTGCACCAACGGTCCACTACATCGACAAGGATTTTGGTATTTCACCTCCTGTTCCGCGTACACCAATACACTGTTTTGGACTTTCACCGTTGGAAGTGTATAAACCAGTAGCTGGGTATTGCACCCGAGGGAGAATCTAGCCTTTCTTGCTATACACGGCACAAGTTTTTCATGCAACCCGTGAAACTCAGTCGGACCTTGGTCCAACTCTCCTGAGCCCATTTATCATCCACTAAGAATTGTATTTGATCGAGACCATGCACACACCCACACCCATGTCATATGCTCACGAATGTGATGCTTCCTGTGCATATGCAATGTAATGAACCATTGCATTTCATATCATTATGCAATCAAGTTTTCAATTGCAATTACAACTTCATGTTCAACATGTCATGAGCATAACATGAACATTTCCAAATCCTCAATGTAACTTATATCATATAATTACATTACAACATCATCACAAAGCATGTTATATCAATTTCATTTAAATAACATACTTAATCAATCATAGGCATTTTATCAAACACTCAAAAGGTACAAAATCATGTAAACACATAATCATGCCAAATTTATCACATTCTCATGAAATCACTAAACAAGCAATTTCAACAACCCCAATTCATGCTAGAATTGATTTTATATATTCTTACACCATTTATCATACTCTAGTTACACTATGAGTATATATAAACAAGAGATTTCATCTCTAATTACACTACCTATTTCATACACAAACCCTAGGTTGAAAATAAATCTAGCTAGGAGAAGAATCTTTTTTTTTTTTTGCATATTGGGCCCCAAGATGAGGCCCAATTTCTTTGCTAGGAAAAGAACCCTACCTCATGAAGCGTAATACGAGTGGTAGAAACTCTCAAGAACCCAAATCAATCTTCAAACCTCGATTTTCAAAAATTTTGTATTTGAGACTTCGGTGAAATCCCCAATTTTTGGTACATAGACGTAGCTCTCGTCGAGGAGATCAAATTTTGTTATTGGCCCAAAGCGTATTGACGAACGGTCAGCCCTAGATCGCAAGATGAAGGTGGAAGAAACTTTGGTTTTCTCTTTCCTCTCTCCCTTCTCTCTTTTCTGAAAAAACCCAGCTCAAATGGAGGAAAAATTGGTTTTTCACCCTTTTTACACCCCTTAGATGCTTGGCCCACAATGCGCCACCTGTCCTATCTTTTGCTGATCCGATTTTATCCCGAATCAATTGAATCTCATCTCGTATTATGTTCAACATATTTTATTGGAACTAATTTTAAATTATTTTTCAGGTTTCACAATTAAATCTCGATCGCGTTTATTTTAATCACGTGACGCCTGATCGAATTGTAAAACGCAAAAAATCTGACTGTCTCGGAATTCAACGAAAATTGACTGGATAACTAGATTTTGCAAGAAGAATCCAACGATGAGGTCCGTTTCTTCATCTGAGTTCTAAAAAAATTTGGGTTTTTAACCCGTACCGTAGCTGCTAATTACCATTTTGTCCTTTTTCATAAAAGTTCAAAATTTTATGGGTTTTACATAAAAACTTGTAGGGACCGATATATGCTCGCTAGCCTTTGCTAGAGCGGTCTCTTTATGACTTAGGGAAGGAAATGGGAAAAGGCCACGATATATATAACAAGGTGCTTGCTTCCAAAATTAGTTGCCACAACTTTAGAATTGATGACTCAAGTGTAGGTTGTCACAAAGTAATATCATACTCAAAAGTCCGAGGTTGAACCACAGGGAATTGGGAAAACTCTGTAGAGAATTGTTTGTTCAGAAAAACAAAATTTGTTTGAGTAAACATAGTAATTTGAAATACTAAAGCATCGGTGATACCCTTTTAATTCCACACAACAATTATTAATGATCTAGTTTTTGAACTCAATTGGGACTCAGCTGAAGAGTGATCTCAATCGAAATATTTAGTAGTGACAATATGAAAACATCAAAAGTTATAATTAATAATATATCTAAATAAATATAGAAATTTACTTGTAAATCACAAGCATTCACTGTATTCGGATTCTACGATAAATCAAGTTTTTCACCAGGTAAACCCTATTTTTTTGCAAATAATAAATCAACTATCTTATGAGAAATTATAATTAATTAATTAATTTAAGCATTAAATAACCAGTTCTTTGACTCGCGAGGAATCTCAAGCATTCGATGTACATAGCGCACTGAATCAAGAAATCATACAGAGCAAAAATTTCACTAAAAGACAAGAATTACATTAAAAGAATAAATCAAGCATTAAAAATATTGGATCAAGAACAAATACCGTATTTCATTAAAAGTATCTTCCCTAACCTTAGTTTGGCTTTTAGTCGGCCATAAAGTAATTACAATAAAACTAAAGGAAGAAAACTAGAAGACAAAAGGTGAATACAATGTAGAAAAACCTAATCTACGTTGACAACATGGGGATCTGGGAAAATTCCAAAAAGGCATTCGGACGCATGGTTTCTTCCATCTGGACGTGCATGCTTGTCTTGGCCTTAAAGGAACACATCTCTGCACATGTGTGATCTTCCGTCTGGACGCACTTCTTCACTCATTTTAGAGCAGCTACTGGAATTTCCATCCGGACTCTCCTTGTTTTTCCATCTAGACGTGTTTTCCAGAATGCATCTCCTTGCCTCCCTCTACTCTAAATCTCTTCCTTTCCTTGTGTTCCATTGATTGCATCCAACAGGGGAATGTTAATCTTTACTTGCTTAAACAATTCAAAGATTTTAGTACGATTGCTCAGAGATTGAGGCTTTTTGAGTCTTTGAGGAAAAGGTAATTGGTCTTTTTTCAGTTGGCGGTTATGGTTCCTTTTCAATTAGAGGTTCGTGTTCAATTGGTTCATTTACTGAGATTGACTCGGCTATTGACTCTGGAGTTTTAGCTTTAATGGTCTTGTCAATCACCTTACCACTTCTCAATGTGGTAATTGCTTACACTTGACTTGGAGAAGGTTAAGAAGACACAACATTAGCTTGGCTTTGACCCTATGGAGGTTTAGGTTGAGATGAAAATTTACCCTTCTCTAATATGCTCAAAGATTGGGTTAGTTTGGCTAAATGACTCTTGATATCTTCAATATTTTGTGAAGTTTAAGCTTTGAAATCATTAAATGCATGGGTGATCTGAGTATTGAAACTAATTTGACTCTGAATGAACAGGTTCATGGTGTCCTCTAGACTCCTCTTATGTGGGGGTTGATAAGGCTGTTGAGTCTGTGGTTGTGGTGAAGGTGGACCTGGTGGCTGAGTCACATGTGTATTTTTCTAACTGAAATTCGAGTGATTCCGCCACCTTGGGTTATAGGTGTCAAAATAAGGATTGGAATAGGGCTTGTTAAAATTTGAAATGGCATTGGTTTGTTCCATCAAGACCTCTTTGAATGCTAGAATGGTGGGACATTCCCCCGTGGGATGTCCTGACAATCCACAGATTTCACATGATTGCTCAGTGGAAGACACAACAGACACTTCCTTGATTTTTTTCATTTCTAGGGCTTCAAGCTTTTCGGGACAAGGTAGCCATCTTGGCCCTTAGGTCATCATCTTCTTTTAACATATGCTTCCCTCCTTGGGATGTAGATGGCTTGGGTTCGATAATATTTAGAGAGGCTGAGTCACACATTTGGGAACCCTCAGAAATGGTGTCAAAAAACTCGAATGCCTCATCGGGATTCTTACTCATGAATTCCCCCTGGGCCATCATTTTAACAAACTGACGTAGTGCGGATAGGAGGGCGTCATAGAAGAAACTGAGTAAAGTTCAATTTTCAAATGCATGATGTGTACAAGCTTGGAGAAGATCCTTAAATCTCTCCCAACATTGACAAAAAGTTTTCCCTTCTTTTACAGAAAAATTCATGATTTGACGTCTCAATGCATTAGTGCGATGCACAGGAAATTTTTTTTTGAAAAAATTCAATTTGCAAAACTTGCCAACTTGGAATAGATTGGGATTTTAAAGAATTTCGTCACTGTTTAGCCTTATCCTTCAAAAAAAAAAGGAAAACGTTTCAACCGGGCCATTTTAGAATTATCTTGCAAAGCTCCACATACTTCCTCAAATTCTTTCATATGCAACTACAGGTTTTCAGACTCCAGACCATGAAACTGAGGTAAAAATTGTATTGTCCATGCCTTAATGTTGAAATTTGAAGCATTTATGGGAAAAACAAAACATGACGGGACACTAGTGCGTGTGTGATGCAAATATTCTCTTAAAAGTTGAACATTATGTACTACCCCTTATTCCCTTTGATTGTTATGAGTCATGCTTAACTCAAATGATGCTTGTGACAATGAGGATGATGGAGATGAAGGATTAGACTGATTTACAGACCCTACTGATGACTTAATAGACATAAACAATAAAAATACAACAAACAATTAATATACATATAATACAAACTAGACAACTTCCCAGTTTGATTTGAAATCATCGTAACTCCCTGGCAATGGCGCCAAAAAGCTTGATCTAACCTGATTTATGTCATACACCCACGTATAAGTGGTCAAATTGCAGTATTTCTCGGTTTAAGTCCGAGGTCGATCCCTCAGAGAGCTAATTGTTGGGATTCAAAACAAAAACAGTGAAATTGTCGTGAATGCAATGTATAATGGAATAGCTTGTGGTGTGAACTAAAAACTATCAAATAAATATGTAATTAAAGTGTTGAAAGACAATAATAAAAAGGATACTCTCCAGTTTGGGGATTCAACATGCATTATATTGTACTGTTACTGGAAATGCCACCTTACAACAATTAACTCCCATTTCACTGGAAAGTCAACCGGTAGGTTTGATGTATATTGAACCATAACACAGAAACTGATTAGGTTAGTCGGAAGTTCTCTATACCATGCATCAGTTAAATAACCCTAGTAAACCAAGCCATTCAGGAGGAGTACTCAAGTTATTCAACCGACAGGTTGATGATTCACTGATGACGGTGTTCCGGTTTAAGCATTGGTTATGGCAAGACTTAACCCGTCTATAACCAATCTTCTAACTGTTGAATAAAGTCCAACTACATACATCACTATATTATGCATGAAGTACGTAATAATTATAGATAGTATGGTATATAGCATTAAGTACTGCTCAGTGTTCATAACCATGAGCATATTATAAATATAACCATCCATCAATTAAGGGAGGTATAAACATTAAAGCATAAATAAAACATCAGGATTTTCATAACTTAAACAATATTACACATGTGAGACCCAATCGTGTATTGCATGCATATGAACATAATTTTGTGGGCTAAATTGTAATTATGTGAAATTATTAAAGGGTTAATTAAATTAAATATTTCATAGCCATGATATGTGTGAGCATATATTGGGTATGTGGACCCCGTTAGTGATGAATTAGTGAGACCCATTGATAGAAATTTCATGTGTGAAAATACTAGTGGGTCGATTTTGAAATTGGGGGGAGGCAACCATAATTACTCAATTTAATGACTCACCTTTACATGTGTTGGCCTAAAAAAAAAATGGTGTGTCGTGTGTGTGTGTGGGTGTAATATAAGTATAAAGGTGTGTGTGTTTACTATATCTTTTAGTGGGTGTGTGTGTCTGGTTTCTTGGTTGAAACCGTGTGTGAGGTGAGCAAGAGAGAAAGGGGGAAAAAAATATAAGTGTGTGGGTCTTTTGAGACGTGAGCAAGGAAGGTATGTGGGACTCAATTTAAGCATGAGTTGTGATTAATTTTAGTATATATGTATTTGTATATGTGTGGGTTGTTTTAACATGTTTTAAATTAGTGGCTATTTTAATTTAATTCATGGACTATTTTGGTTAATTTAAATGGGTTGTTTTAGTTCAACTTCAAAACACATTTTTGTGAGTCTAATTTAAGTGTATTAAACATAATTAGTGGGTTGTTTTGTTTTAAATTAATGGGATGTGTTATTTTAAGTTCAAAACAGATTTTATTAAGGGTGTTAAATATATTTTAGGGGCTGTTAAGAATGGGTGTTAAATGGGTATTCAACCAAGTGTGCGAAAAGTGTAGAAATGACCATTTGAGATATTCGGGAAGCATTTAGTGGGCTAGGTTGAAACCGAAATTATGGGAGTGAAATGGGTGGTTTAAAGGTTCAATTAGGGGCTGTTTTACATTGATTAAATGTGTATGTGAATTTAAGTGTAGCGGTCTTAAAAGAAAAGAGTGATAAAGGTTGGAAATGGGTGCCAGTAATGCCGAAACCCTGATTTCTAAATGTTATTATCACATGTGTGAATTTTAATCCAAATGACCCAAAATTTTGCATGCAGCACTTTTAAATGATTCTTGATGTGATAATGTGACTTTCGAATGCAAATGAGTATAATATCCGGTGCGAAATGTATGAAATGTCGGAAGTGAAGTTTTTAAGATTCGGGGTCGAAATTTGTGAAAATGGACCCCCGGTCAATGTGTTTGACCTACTTAATCCTAATTGTGATTAATGTGAGTGATTTTGGAGATTTGAGGAGAAAATATGATCCCTAGAATAAATGTGCTAGTGTGTGAGTGGATAGTACGGTAATCGGAGTTACCGGGGCACTTTGGGGGGTGCATCATTTTGCATGCATTAATGCATGATTAATTATTAAATGTGATAAAAATATTAATATTTTAATTACAAATATTTTAGGTGGAACGGGTGAGACAGTCGGTGTTGGAACAGATACAGTAACACCGAAAGTATCCACTGATAGGACCGAAGAGCCGTAGATCTGTATATTTGAGGTGGGTGTATATCTTTATATGTTTTGAAAATGCTATTATAAGATGATAGTAAATGATAGAATTTAATAGCTTTTCTCCAGGATTATGTGCTATGTGATTATGTGATTGAATTATATTTTGTACTGTGTATTGTGTATTGTGGAATGTGGCGCACTGTTTGAGGCAGGAGCGTCGATGCCTGATCACTGGGCGTGCACTGGTGTGCTAGCACTGTGGTGTTCCCGAGAGGTTCGGGAGACACGGATCCATGTGGGATCGATTACCCGATGAGGGGTAGTGTGGAGGTGATGTGGCTTGTGAATTCTTTGGAATTGGATTGATGTTGTTGTTTGATACGTGTATCTACGTAGTATCTACCTACTTCAGTGTATTACTATCATTTGTATTTCATATACAACATGTATACTCACTGAGCGTGTGGTTTAGCTCACATCCCTATAACTTCTCATTTTCAGGTATTGTGGAGGAAAATGCAAACCAGTCCACTGTCCAGTCGATTGAGTCTTGAATAATGTTAGGGTGACATCACTCAGGTTGAGTGTCGGTATGACTAATTGCTGAGTTGTGTATTATATTTGTAAGAGATTATTATGGCAGGTAAATAGTATATATTTATAAACAGACTCAACAAGCATACCTTATAATATATGCTATGTGGGTGTGAGATTTGTATATGTCTATAACCTGGGAAACAAACAATTGGTACATGTGCTTTATATATGGTACAGGTTATGATACAGGTTTTATCATCATGCTTAATGACTAAGATGATGGGTGGTGTTGTTGCACCTGTGGAATTATTTAATGTTTGATTCGTCCAGATTATAGATATATGTAAACAGGTGTATCAAAAACCTAGTCGCGTCTCATCCTTGGGAGACCGGGATGGGGTGTGGCAACACATGTGTGCATCATTCACTAAAGAGTATAAATGAACTGAAGAGTATAAGAGATTTTGGCTGGAAAGTGATTTGGCAGGGCCTTGCTTCTCAATTTCTCTCTTCCTCTCTTTCCTCACTGTCTGAGTTGGGCTCTGGGCAAATCTCCTGAAACTGAAGCTGAGGCGACCTATTTATAGGCACTGGGGGGTCCTTTGAGGCAGCAACCTTTGTGCTGGCTAATCAGAATTCTTGTAGCTTGACTGGACTAATGGGAGAAGGAGAGAGAGTTAAGTCGGTTTAGCTACCGTTCGGACGCCGCCACCACCGTCCGGACGGTAGTAAACCTCTGGTTTTTGCATGCTGACTTCCTCCATGCTTTGATGTATTAATGTTGTAATTACACTTGCCTCCCTTGTTTAATTCTACTGTTGCACTTTTATCCCCCTAATTTCGCGTAATTTCGCACAAAACCCTGCAAAATGTAAATTCTCCACATTAACCCTAATTTATCATAACTTAATGATTTTAACCTATTTCACGCACATAACTGACTTTAAAACCTAGTTAATTAATACATAATTTAGGGTTAATCATCCATCCTATTAGTCATCAACTCAAACCCTCCTACAATACCTGCAAAATTTGGTCAAACACTCCAAAAGAAAATTATATCCAGAATCTAATTAAATTAATGAAATTATGCCTTTCCTAATGTAATTAGCCAATAATAAACCCAAAAATAAACAATATCTAAGGCTGTCACGCCCCGAATTTCCACAAACCCGGGGAGTGAGTGAAAAAGAAGAAGAAAAGTAAATGAAAGGTCATTAGGTTGGATAAATTGATTTCTCATTCATTTCCCACGTTTTCCCAAAGTTTTTCAAGCCATTTTTATTCCATTGTTAGCCTATTCCTTCAAGGTTTCTAAACCCTCCCTTTTGACATCACTCCCACCTATTTAAAAGGTGTTTTACACACTTAACAAGTCTTTTAATTTTTCATAAAATTTCGACATAACCTCCTTTGTTTTCCAAGCCTTTTTCCCACCTAATATTCACAATTTTCATATGCATAAATATATCACAACCCACCCTCACTCGGTGGCCACAATCCATGTAAATTAAACATACATCCCTTGTTCTCAACATACACATCTAATTGCCCCAATATACACATATGATACTCATTAAATAAAGACATTCAACATATCAATTGGGTTTACACCCTTACACTTTAAAATGACCCAAGGTCTATAATCTATTACTTTTCCAAATTAAAATACAAGTCATTTGGGCTTATGCCCATACATATAAAATATGCCCCAAGGGCCAAATATCCATTCAAGCCCCTTTTCTCTCATTCCTTTAAGACTTACTCAAGTCTCAAGTACCGGGAGCCTTATCTGTAATATGATATCCCACGAATGGGTCAGCTCAACTGCTGGTATGACAAAATACTAATGCTATGAACAAATTTAAGGCGTGGCATGTGCAAGTGTACATTTTAAATGCTACAACCCCATAATCCCTCAATGCTATGCAATGTCAATATGCATGACACACCCATGCAACTCTATGCCACCCATGTCTCGCTTCACCATCTGCCCCCGTCAGCCCGCGAGTACTGTCATTGGCCAGATTTTGGGTTTTTCACCACAGGATCTACACCCTCATAATGCATAGCACCAAGTGCTCAACCCACACTATGTTCCAAGGATTCATGTATGCCAAGATGCCATGATTTTTCTCAATGTGAATTCTATGAAACATTTCATCAAACACTTGGCGTATAACTTAAAATATGCCCCCTTTATAAAGTAAAGCATAACTTTAAATTCATAACACTTTATCTACATGAATGTGAGGCACAATTCAATGAATTAAACATGTGATCATATTTCATGTTCATTACTTTCACAATTTCTCAAAGAAATACAAATACACAAATTACCAATTCATGGAATAAATCATAACTCTCAAACCACAAGAGTTTCTCTACATAAACATAAGGTAGAATATGATAATTCAACACATAAGCAATATACACCTTAATCATAGCAACAAATTGTCAAGAAATTCAAAGAACACAAAAGTACTTAAGTCATTAACTCTAAGTTTTCAAAGCAACTACTAACTAAATGATTTTCTAACATCAAGTAAACACCTAAATCATTCAATCTACACATGGAAAGGCAAGAAAACTTAAATCTATTCCCAACTTAGTAAAATATCATACCTAGAATGGTTTTTCTCAAACCAAGAGAGTTGTGTTCGCTTTATAGCCGAACCGATCAGTGAGAATCTAGCTCTTGTTGAGAGGAACAACTTCTTAGAAGGAAGTCTTGCAAGAATCTTAACCTAAGATTGAGTTTTGGTGGCTTGAAGCTTGAAGATCCTATCGTTTTTCTTTATTCTTCCTCCTTGAACGTGTACTGCTCCTTCCCAGACCAAAAACACTGATATTTTTACACTAAAGGGCTGTATTTATAGTGGAGGGAAAGTTGCAAAATGACCCTTTTGCCCTTGATGAATCCGGGACCCCGTTACACTACAACCCGTCCCGAAACGCCTCAATTCGACATTCTATTTTAACCAAAGTTCTTAAAATTATTTTAAATGAAAATTTTCAAAAAAATATATTTTCGCCAGTGGCCGGGTTTGGCGGGTCCCACCTAGGCCACCCGGGGATACCCTTTTTGTCCAATTTTGGGAACTATTTCTGTTTAGGCTCAAATTCGCACAGTAGCTTTATTTTAATATTCTAAGCATGTTTCTCTTCTATGACATACTCAAATTATGCTTGTAAACATGACTTATGCTTAAAATGATGCATATGTAGTGCACTACCGACAAATGATGCATGAATAGTGCCCTACCGGCAAAACTGACAAATTTATCCTCACTTTTCAGATCTCTACATCCTTCCCCCCTTAAAGAAATTTCGTCCCGAAATTTAGAAATGTACCTCTGTGAATAAACAACTCTGGGTACCTAGCGCGGACTTCAGCCTCACGCTCCCAAGTAGCCTCCTCGACCCCATGATGGTTCCAAAGAACATTGACCAAAGGGATGGTCTTGCCCCGCAAAACCTGGTCCCTCGAGTCCAATACCTCCACTGGCCTCTCATCATAAGAAACATCGCCCTCCACTTGAAGATCTGCCCAATCTAACACATGTGACGGGTCAGGCTCGTACTTCCTCAACATCGACACATGGAATACATCATGAACCCCTGATAGCTGTGGCGGTAATGCTAGCTTATAAGCCACCTCACCAACCTTCGCAAGGATCTCAAATGGTCCTATAAACTGCAGCGACAATTTCCCGCTACACCCGAATCTCCTTAATCCCCGCCGTGGGGCTACCTTGAGGAACACATGTCCCCCAACATCAAATGATAGAGGTCGCCGCCTCCTGTCTGCATAACTCTTCTGGCGGCTCTGTGCCGTCAACAGACGTTGTCTAATCACCTGTATTTTGTCCGTGGTCTCACGGACTATGTCAGGCCCTAAAGCAGTTGTCTCCCCTACCTCAGTCCAACATACTGGTGAACGACACGGCCTACCATACAACGCCTCAAAAGGTGCCATCTCAATACTAGATTGATAGCTGTTGTTGTAGGCAAACTCTACTAAAGCAAGGTGATCTTCCCAGCTACCTCTGAAGTCCATAACACATGCTCTAAGCATGTCCTCAAGTATCTGAATAGTACGCTCTGACTGGCCGTCAGTCTGAGGGTGGAAAGCAGTACTAAACAGTAGCTGAGTCCCCAAGGCTGTCTGAAGACTCTGCCAAAACCGTGCAGTGAAACGTGGGTCTCTGTCTGAAACAATGGAAACAGGAATCCCATGTAGTCGTACTATCTCTCAGATATACAGCTTACTGAGAACATCCACTGAATCAGTCGCTCTAATTGGTAGGAAATGTGCGGACTTCGTCAACCTATCAACAACAACCCAAACTGCATCGTGACCTCTAGGTGACTTCGGAAGACCCATCACAAAATCCATGGTAACAAACTCTCACTTCCACTCGGCCACTGGCAATGGTTGTAACAAACCCCCAGGTCTCTGGTGCTCAGCCTTAACCTGCTGACATGTGAGACATCTCGATACAAACTGCACCACATCCCCCTTCATCCCCGTCCACCAATACTGGCGATGTAAATCATGGTACATCTTAGTGCCCCCTGGATGTACTGCAAGGTGTGAATGATGGAAATCTCTAAGGACATCAGCCCTAAGAGACTCTGGAATAAAGACTCTACCCATATACCTCAGGCTAAGGTCAGAATGAACTGTCCATCCCTCAAAGCCCTCGGCACTTGCAACTCGTACTCGAATCTGCAGTGCCTCTGTGTCCTGTAACTGTTCCTCAATAACCCTGCTCAACAGTGTAGGTTGTGCACAAACACTGAATAGTGTGGCGTGTCCCTCAGACTCGGCAAGGTCTAAGTCAAACTCACAAATGTCTCCCATCATCTCCCACTCCCAAATAGCAATGCTAGCTACAGTGCTCCTCGATCTCCTACTAAGCGCATCTGCTACGACATTGGCCTTCCCAGGATGGTACTGAAGGTCAAAGTCATAGTCCTCCATATACTCCATCCATCTCCTCTGTCGAAGGTTCAAGTCCTTCTGCGTGAAAATGTATTTGAGGCTCTTGTGATCTGAGAACACCTCGAACCTCTCCCCATATAAGTAGTGTCGCCAACTCTTAAGTGCAAAAATGACGGCAACTAACTCCAAATCATGTGTGGGGTAGTTTTGTTCATGATTCTTCAACTGACGAGAACCATAGGCTACCACTCTACCCTCCTGCATCAACACACAGCCTAATCCCTCTCGTGAAGCATCACAATAAACGGTATAGCCAATACCTCCCTTAGGTATAATCAGGACAGGTGCTGAAGTCAGCCTCTTCTTCAGCTCCTAAAATGAATGCTCACAGTCATCTGTCCACTCAAATCTAATGCCCTTGCGCGTCAGACGAGTCATCGGCGCGACAAGACGAGAAAACCCCTCTACAAACCGACGGTAGTACCCTGCCAATCCCAAGAAACTCCGAATCTCAAATACACTCTTCGGCCTCTCCCAACTCATAACAGCGTCAATCTTAGAAGGATCCACAGATATTCCACTACCTGACACAACATGGCCTAGAAACTGCACCTCCTGAAGCCAAAACTCACACTTCGAGAGCTTAGCAAATAAACAGTGTTCCCTCAAAATCTGTAACACAGTCCGTAGGTGAAAGGCATGCTCATCCTCAGAAGGTGAATAAATCAAAATATCATCAACAAACACCACAACAAACTGATCTAAATAAGGACTAAAAATGCGATGCATCAAGTCCATGAATGCCGCCGGGGCATTCGTCACACCGAATGGCATAACAACGAATTCATAATGGCCATAACGAGTGCGAAAAGCTGTCTTCGCCACATCCTCCTCCCGTACTCTCAACTGATGATACCCCGATCTAAGATCAATCTTCGAGAAATACTTCGAACCCCTAAGCTGTTCAAACAAGTCATCTATCCTCGGCAACGGGTACTTGTTCTTGATAGTGACTCGGTTCAGCCTCCTATAGTCCACACACAAACGCAATGTTTCATCCTTCTTCTTTGCAAATAGTGCCGAAGCACCCCACGGAGAAGTACTAGGACGAATAAAACCCTTACCCAGCAAATCAGTCAACTGCTGCTTCAGCTCTCTTAACTCAGCTGGAGCCATACGGTAAGGTGGAATGGAAATAGGCATAGTGCCTGGGATAAGCTCTATCGTGAACTCTATCTCTCATCTCGGCAGTAGACTAGTCAAGTCATCCGGGAAGACATCTGGAAACTCATCCACGACGGGTGGTAACACACTCTCTATAGTCTCACTCCCATCTGCTACCAAACTAGCCAACATGTAACTATGACCTCCCCAACTCCTCGAGTTATACAAGGGTGGAACTAAGAAATCCCCACGATCTCCCGTGAAATAAAAGCTATCTCCCTCAGGAGTACACACTGTCACTCTCCCCCTGTAGCAATCTATACTCGCCCGAAAAGTAAACAACCAATCCATCCCCAAAATAATATCAAAACCAGACATGTTAAGCAGAATGAAATCAAAATAAAGGATGCGATCGGCTATCTCTATCGAGCAATCTCTACAGATCCTCGTCAATATCACACTACCCCCAACTGGGGTGTCAACATGCAATGGTGGATCTAACCGATCTATATCCAGTCCCAATATCATGGCAAGCATGGTAGATATGAATGAATGAGATGCACCCGAGTCTATCAGTACGCTAGCCCATGAACTAAACACAAGGAATGTACCTCGAACCACTGAAGGTCCAGAAGTAGATGTCTCTGGTGTGGCCACTGCATAAACACGACCCTGAGTAGTCTGGCCCTGCCTACCTCCCCCTCTCTGTCCCTGCTGACCTCCTCCCCTCTGTCCGAGAGCTCCAACACTCTGTGCGGAGGGTGCAGACTGAAAATATGGTGCCGGAGGTCTATGGCCTAACTGTGGCTGTGGCAGAGGCACCTGAGTATGCTGATAGTAATGTGGCCTCTGCGAGCTCTGTGAAGTCTGCCCCTGAGGACAGTTGGCCCTAACATGGCCTGCCTGGTGACAAGTGTAGCAAAGCTGTGGAGCTCTCCACCCCTAACCTTGTACCGGTGGCGGAAATGACCCCTGGCTCGATCCAGCTCCGCACCCTTGGCTGGGATCTCTCTGGGGCCAATCAGCCATTCTATGGCCAGGCTGTCCACAGTGATAACAAGTAAGGGCCTCTGAGGTACTCCCCCCTGGAAAGAAAAAGGCATAGGAGGTCGATGAGCTAAAAACTGGGCAGGTTGCTGCGCTGTCTATGCAAACGAAGCACTAGTCCTGGACCTCTTCGTCGGTCCCCTACCAGTGTAAATTGGGACAGATGTAGAAGTCTGAGCTGCAACTGCGCCACTCTGCGTCCGGGACTCTCTAATCCCTCTAAGGTCGGCCAACTCCCTCTCAACCTTGGTGGCCCTCATCACTGCCTCATCGTATGTCTCCATAATGTGGCCTGCCAGTCTATCCCTGATGGAGGTCTTCAACCCCCTAACAAAGTAAAGGACCCTCAGTCGTTCCTCCCGAATAACATGTGGGGCAAATCTCCCCAATGCAATAAATCGAGACTCATACTGAGTCACCGTCATGTCCCGTTGTAGAAGAGCCATGAACTCATCCATGTACCCAATCCGTGCAGTCTCAGGAAAATAGTAGTCATTGAACATGGCCACAAATGCATCCCATCCCTCCCCGAAACTGTCTATCCGGTGAGTAGCTATTCTCCACCACTGACTAGTCAACTCGGTAAACTGAAAGGAGGCATACCTGATCCTCAAATGGGGCTCTATCATCCCCTGTGAGTCCAGGATCCTGGTGATATGCTCTAACCACTCCTCGGCTACTAGAGGGTCGGGCTGTCCAGCAAATGTAGGAGGTCTCATCCTCTAGAATACCTTCATCACGTGGGTATCCCTGGTCTCGCCACCTGCAGTCCTAGTCTCCTACATGGCTCGAAAACACTCATGTAAAATGGCCGCCATATCTCTGGCGCCAATGCTCTGCTCCACCTCCTCTGCTGGGGCAGGTGCAGGAGCATGAGGAACGTCCTCCTCAGCTGTACTATGAGCAGGAGCAGCAGCTTGGGGCCTACCACGCCGCGGTGGTGTTATCGATCTAGGCCTACCGCGCCTAGGTACTACAGGTCTAGCAGGAGTCCTCTTTGGTGGCATGTGTCTACAAGTCCAATAGGCATTTAAAAATCAATACCTCTTTTCACATTAGACATATGCATTTAAAAGAACAAGAAGCACGTACATGTCAACAACTCACACTTGACAAGCAATAACTACAACATGTCTTAACATACACTAAACAAGTTCTTACACTTAACATAATGCTCACCAAAATTTAAAACCATGTGTAATAGCCCTATCGTGTTCAACAACACCCCACAGTCCCTAGGTATTCGAACCTATGCTCTGATACCAAGTTGTCACGCCCCGAATTTCCACAAACCCAGGGAGTGAGTGAAAAAGAAGAAGAAAAGTAAATGAAATGTGATTAGGTTGGATAAATTGATTTCTCATTCATTTCCCACGTTTTTCCAAAGTTTTTCAAGCCATTTTTATTCCATTGTTAGCCTATTCCTTCAAGGTTTCTAAACCCCCCCTTTTGACATCACTCCCACCTATTTAAAAGGTGTTTTACACACTTAACAAGTCTTTTAATTTTTCATAAAATTTTAACATAACCTCCTTTGTTTTCCAAGTCTTTTTCCCACCTAATATTCACAATTTTCATATGCATAAATATATCACAACCCACCCTCACTCGGTGGCCACAATTCATGTAAATTAAACATACATCTCTTGTTCTCAACATACACATCTAATTGCCCCAATATACACATATGATACTCCTTAAATAAAGACATCCAACATATCAATTGGGTTTACACCCTTACACTTTAAAATGACCCAAGGTCTATAATCTATTACTTTTCCAAATTAAAATACAAGTCATTTGGGCTTATGCCCATACATACTCAAATTATGCTTGTAAACATGACTTATGCTTAAATGATGCATATGTAGTGCCCTATCGACAAATGATGCATGAATAGTGCCCTACCGGCAAAACTGACAAATTTATCCTCACTTTTCAGATCTCTACAAAGGCTAATCACACCCCTTAACCTAGCTCTTACTAGTCCCTAGTAAGACAAGAAGAGAGTAAAATAAAAATATATCCACTTTCGTAGGATTCATGATTGCATTTAGCACATGCAACAAGCATTTAAACCCCTAGGTTACTCCTAGTGGACGAGTTTAGTCTCTTGAGGGTTTCCAAATATGTTACCCACAAATATCAACTTGCCATCAAATACATAATAACAACTCCATATCATAAATTGTTATCACAAGTATAAAAGCACTAAACAATAAGCTCGTTTATAAGCACATGCAAAGCAAAATATAGAACTTTACGCTATATAAATGTATGCACTTATTATGTTCCCATATAAACTCATGTGTAGTGTGAAATAACTATACCAAGTTAGCAATTCGTCCGATAGTCACCCTTATTGTAAACCCCCACATGTTTGTATTAATATAGTAATGTAATTGTTTGATAATTCTTATATATGTAATGAACTAAGAATGAATCATATAGATTGTAACAGTAGGAATAAATACTAGAGAGGCAAATTGATTGTGAAGTTTAAGTTTCGAAGGCGTTTAAACTTGGGAAAGGTTGTTAGGTAAGTTTCTAAATATTTTTAGGTCAAAATAAGATTTCCATTGAATTTGGAAGATCGAGAAACCTTGGGAGAGGTAATATGGGGTGTATTAGAAGTTAGGAAGTATTCCGGAGTTAAAACAAATTTTAGAAAGAATTCGGATAGGAAGAAATTTGACACTACCTTAGTATTTTAGCTATAACTCTTTAATCCTAACTCCGATTGATCTAATTTTTGGACAGTAGAAACTAGACTTAAAGGGCTAAAAAAGTGTATTTCACAAAAAGTTTCTGAATTGGCTTCTAAATAGATCAAAATCGATCTGAAAGTTGCGGGTATACTGCCACCCGCGTCCGGACAGGAATAAATACGCGTCCGGACGCGTATAGTAGAATGTTGGGCAAAGAAACACGCGTCCGGACCCAAGAAAACACGCGTCCGGACGCACCAAGCCGGGGGCTTCACCTCCCAGACCTCTTGTTGGTGTTTTCTCCACTTTTCATCTCATTTCATCAAATCTAACTCTTGAGAACCTTAGAGAGGAAGGAAAGAAGGGGAAAAACAAAAAACCCAAGGGTTGATTCAAGTGGGAAGGATCAAATTTTCTAGTTCTTCACACAAAAACTAAGGAGCAAGATAGGGGATTCTTCTCAAGTTCTTTCATTGAGGCTTATGGTATTATATATGTATGTTTTCAATATTCTTGATAGTTATATGATAAGTAGTTATGAGTTCTTGGTTTCTTTGATTATTGAAACATAGTTTTGAACAAAATACATGTTTGGGTTCAAGAAACATTGTTCTTGAATTTCTAAAATCTTAGTTTTGCTAAATACATGTTTGGGTTATGAAAAATACATGGATTCTTGATTTCTAAATGCCTATTGCTGATTAAATCATGCTTTCATCTAATACTTGTTATTGTTCCAAAAAAATTATGATTTTTGGCAAAACCCTAGAATTTTGATATCAAGATTGTGAAGGTTTTATTGATATGATCTCTAGCATATTTTAATTCCTTTATTATTGTAGTATGTTGAGAATTGTACAATTGTGATACTTGAATTATTAAGGGAAATGGTGATTGATTAAAATTGTGGTTGTTGAGAAAATGTTGGTTTTATCTCTTGTATGATTTGTTGTGACGGACTTGAATTGCCTTCGAGAGCTGCCGTAGAGTGTTAGAGGTTAATCTATCCCAGTGGGGGTGAGATGGTTTCCTAACACTTGTAGTGGATTGTTGTTTGTGAGAGCAACCACTATTGTTCACGTAGGTTCGAGGTTGAGGGATGGTATACCTTTCCTAGGAAGGATTCGTCAATGCCGTGGGAGACGGCATACGCCCTTCCTAAAGTAGTTTGTAATGTGCCCTGCGGGGAATGATTGGTTTGTGGTGGGTGAACGTGGTAGAATCGTTGTGTAGATTCCTGAGAAGCAACCAACATACATGACAATGGGAATGAACCAACATACATGAGAATATGGAATGATTTATTTATGGATTGCTTTAATTCCTTGTAAGTTATTCCTATTATTGATTTACTGTATTTTCGTACCCTTGAGATCATTACAACTATCATGGTTTTATTCTCAAAATATATATATGTTAGTTTCCAAAAGAGACTTGCCATCTTTTATTTGTTTTAAAACCTTGATCGAGTTTGGGAGGATGTTGCTACAGAGCTTAGTGCTCACCCCCTACAAATAATATATTTTTCAGATTATGTGTTAGAGGAGGAGCTCGGAGTTGATGAGCAGATAGCTTGGGAAACTCAATTGGATGGAAGCGTGGATCCCGAGGGGAATGTATAGAGTTGTTCTTTTTATGTCCTAGACTAGGAGATGATTTTGGGATAATGTATAAATGATATTGTGTTCATTCGGCTGTAAGATAATAGTTTATTTTTGATGTACTTGTCTTAGTGGGGCATAATCTTTTTGGATGTAATGGCCATGGTTTGGCCTATTCTTTTGGATGATGTTATAGATATTGTGCATGATGAATGAAATTTTCTTTACTTATGGAAATTATTAGTTGCTCTCCTGATGTGAATGGTTTTAGATAGTAATGTCGTCCAAGTGGGATTTTGGGGCGTTACACTTATAACTATCAACTAATTCGTGTCAATGCCAAATCTCACTAGATAATACTCTTAACACATTCTCTCATATTATAGTGATTATTCTCTAAAGTCTCTAAAGTATAACATGTGAGAATGGTATATTTAAATCAAAACAAAATAATATTCACATGTTCCATTTAAAATAACTATCATTTGAAAGAAAATGATTTGACATAATCTCATAAAAGGAAATCAACACACAATAAGCATACAATCGCCATTCTTTTGTTTATTCACACAAGTTATGTATCACCAATACACTCTTGAGATCAAATAATCTTTACCTAAGGTTGCTTGCGATTTTTATTTTATTTTTTTCAATCTATTTTTTCGCAACTAGACATATTGTCATTTTTTTCAGCTTGATTTTTTTTTTCTTTTTTAGCAAGACAACAAATGCAGATATTCAAAAGTATACAAAACTTTTTCACCTTTCTAACAATATTTCTCAACCACATCACTCCCTTTTACATAAAAATAAATAAATAACAGCTCAATCTTGGCATAACCAAGGGTAAAAGATATTATGTCCTATTATTGGCTTGGTTATTATATGTGTGGTATAAGAAATGCAAATATTTTTAAAAAAAGGCTCAAACATAACTTTTAGGGATACTAAAATTCAAAGAATAAGACTAAGGCTCAAATAATGTCAAATATGGCATAAAATCATATCTCATGAGTTCTTAATAATACATTACCCATGAAAATAATTCAAAGTCAAGAAATCATTCAAAATATTGGGATTGGCCGAAACAAAAGTAATGAGATTATTCAAGGAGATTAGCCGAATAAAAATATTTTTATTGAGTAAATATAAATAACCCTCCAAGGAAGATTGGATCAAAACTCACCAGGGTTTTTATGGATCTCCACTATATGTTTCAAGTTTTCGAGATAAAATACCTAACAAATTCCGACCTTGGTACAATATACAGTACACAAATTGTGAGTTCTTATAAGAACATGATATGGGATACACAAATATAGAAAGGAATTCTATGTGATGCTCAAACAGTTGCAAATTTAAAGCTAAGCAAATTACTCCCATATTGTGATGTCAATTTCCGCATAAGAACCTTATTTAGATATTTAACAACCAAACTTAAAATTGAACACAAAAAATACTAAAACAACACTATTCATTAACACTATAGTTTAAACACTGCATACTCAAAATGTAAAGTAATCAAGCCTAGACTCAACTACTTACGATAGGCTTTGATCCTAAAAAAAAAACTACATACTTCCTAAGTCATAAAAAAAGTCGACCAGCAAAAGTCGGGACCATAGAAGCATCCTAAGCCTCTAAGAGGATGGACCAGGATGGTCCTAGGAGCTCTGACTCATGCCCTTAAAATACGCCTCATGTCTAGAAAACTGGGCCCTCATCTGCCTCCTCTTCTTCTTGACCGCTCTCTGGCCTCAAAGGATAGCAAATAGCAGTTCCATATCCTTCCTGGGATCAATAGCCTTGTTAATAGGCCCATCAGAATCCTCCTCCAGATTGAGGTACTAATCCATCAACTCCTCCACTGGCACATGCTACTCTACTGGCTAACCTATGCCCCTCGCCATACTTCGACTCTTAAGTAGTGACCCAGAGTTCAGAATGGTAACCTTCTTTGTCCTCTCCATACCTATATCAGCAGCTAGCTCAGCATCCAAACACAAAGTTCTAGCCAACCCCGCAAACAGAAGAGATTTGTTCTTCTCATTCACTATCCTCTTCAGCATCTCATCAAAAATTAGACTAGAGAGGTCAATAGATCGGCCAGTGCCCATAGTATATAAGAGTCGGGCTCTATCAGGGTAGATGTGGTTGTTTCTCAACAAGTGCATCATATTAGATACTAAAATTAAATTCAGTATCTTATACTTCTAAGTCAATTCCCCCTTATTCAAAAATTTGTCACTATCAATCCACTCAAATTTAGGGTCGCCCAACAATTCCCTCTCCACTTCGTTTGCTTGATAATTTTGTCCAATGGACATAGGGTCCACCTGAAACTCTCGCCCTCTCACAAAAGTGTAAAAACTCCATCTCTCCCATCAGCGACATTGTTGTAGAACTCTTTCACCAACATAATTAATTCGGGCCAAACATGCCCCATAAACCTATCCCACCCTCGCTCACATAAAATGGCAATAACACCCAACCAGGAAAATTCATTATACTCAATCTCCCTCTCGCTGACTAAAGACTTAGTTTCATAATTTTTAAAATACCTTTCTTTGGCCTCAAAACTCTGAAATCGACTCACGTCGAAAGTCCTATCCACGAGAGCCTCCTAGGTCGATGTCCTTAGACTCTTGGAGGTTGAAGCTCTAGGTCGTGCCATTGTAGTGTGTAAAAAGGGGAACGAGGTTGGTGTTTCTTAAAGTTAGGAGGCTTGGAGAGAGGAGGGAATTTAGAAGTTGAAGAGAGAAGTTCTGAAAAAAAATTTGCAAAAGGCCCCCATTTTATGCTTTAGGAACATGCATCTGGACGCGTGTTCTTAACCATCCGGATGTAATGCTCAACGGCCTATTAATTGGAATTTAAGTTAGGCGCGTCTGGACGTGTGTGCCTTACCGTCCGGACAAGTGTTGTAAAATCTCAGACTCTTGAGCTTCCATCCGAACGCGTGTGCACATCCCGTCCGGATACATTTTCCAGAAGTCTCCTTTGTTTTGACACTTGGAAAATTTTTGAGGGAGTAAAAAAATATTTCATCTGGATGTGTGTGCAAATCCCGTCTGAACGTGTTTTCCAGAAAGGCCATTGGTTTCACAGTTAGAAAAATTTTGTTAGTCCTAAAAATTTATGAATCTCAGACTTAGTCAAATTTTGCTATGACTCAAAACGTAAAAATAAATAAATAAACTAAAGGACAAACTACTACTACCTAAAAACACGGAACCAAAGACTTTGTGATGCAAACAACACAAGCATTAAAAGTAAACCACCCCGCAACCGAAACATTACATTATCCCCAATGTATAATTATGCAGTTAAATCCAAAGAAATTGTAAAAGTTTGGGGATGAACATACCTCACACCGCATTGCTGATTAGCACAAAATATTGCATATTTCATGTGTCATTACATTCCTTTTTTCACTTGCTTTTGCGGATTAAATGAGCGGAACTGCACTACTTGAGCTGTTAACAAAGATTCATTGTGTTTGCAAAGAAATGGGGTTAAATGATGATAGATAAGCCCTCTCATGGTGTTCAAGACAATTGGAGTTGAGAACGAGGCATGAGGAGAGCTCAGGAGGTGGAGGAACCAAGATTTTTGCAAAACCAGGAAAAACCTACTGGTATGACCTACCGGTAGGTTTGGCTACTGTCCTGCACCTACCGCCAGACCTACCGATAGGTTGAGCCCACTGGAGTGAAACCTACCGGTAGGTTTCTATCGACCTACCGGTAGGTTTTACTGAAAAGTGCCAGATTCTGCAACTCAAGCTATGCAGCCTTGGGGGTCCCACCAGACATTCTTTTACCTGCCCCTGCCACTCCCAACACCATGTAGATCCCACTTACACCTCTCCATGGACTTTTGGATGTTTGATCATAAATGAGGAAAGAGGAGAGAGAAGGTGTTGGATGTGGAGACAAGGCCTGCACCAAACCTATCCAGCCCGTTCCTTCTCAGCCCTAGGCTTGGGGATCACATCAGGGGTCTTGAGCATAACTCCATGGATGTTTTTGGAGGGAGAAGACTCCATTATTCTGCATTATGGAAGATACATTGTAATATAGAGAGATAGAGTCTAGGAAGAAGATGAATAGTGTTAGAGAGAGAAGTTGAGATTTTTGCATTTTCTTCCACACATTGTCTTGTAATTTCATGTAAGATCTTTCTAAGCTTTGTTTGAAGTCTTTAATTCTAGTTATTTCAAGTTGCTTTAAAGTTTAATCGTCTATTCAAGCTTTTACCATTAATGCATTCATGTTCTTCATTTTCTTAGCTTAAAATGGGTAGTAAATGCATTCTCTTTTAGTTTATGTTTCTTGCATTAACTTAGCTACAATCTTCATCTCTTTATAATGTCTTCTTATTATATTGTTGTCTTTACCTTGAGCATGAGTAGCTAAGCTTTTTAGTTGGCTAATCCAAGGGAGACCTCCACTTGAGTATGCCTGTACAACTCATTTTCTTTCCTCCTCTCAGAGTACGATGGCTTGGTTAGACTGGGTTGAGAGTGGATACGGTTGTGAGTCTTTGATATCCCGTAGGCCTGGTCACGGGTTATGCTTGGATCCTCACTTCCATCTCATCCCTAGCTTCCCATGAATCAATCGTACATCTATGCTCTATTGGAGGAAGGACTCGAGTTGTCTTGGTATCCCATCGGAGTGAACCCTTCGGATTAGTCAACACTTATTTTCCCAAACTAATTTCATTACAACTCAAATCACAAACCAATTCCCAATAACAAAAGATTTTACACTTTTCTTTCACTAAAATCACCTTCTACACGATTCACATCTTTCCTCGAGGAGACGACCTTGGAGTACTCTCCAAGTAAAACACGACAGACAAAAGTTTTCTTGCGCTTGGGAAACATTTTTGTTCACTCACACATTTCATTTTCCACCATTCCCTTGCCCTTTCTTTTGACATCATTCCAAGGGAGAGTGACACTTCCCCCTTTCACACATATATCATACATACCTTGAGAGAGTGATGTCCGGAGCTTAGGAACAACAAGGAAATAAATCAAGCAATTGCGCCAACCTAAAAAATAAGATCTAAAAAAAATTGTAAAAAACAAAACTACCTTACTATACAACAGTTGGGTTGATTCAACAATGATTATTCATATTGGGGATCCACCAACCCGATGGATTCCACTTCCATGACTCCCCCTTTTAAGAACGGTTTAAAACGTTGGCCATTAACTATAAAGTCATTGTTTCATTCTCATCGCCTTTATGGAAAACTTCTTACAATAAGGGTCGTCCATCTAGGTCAATCTTTAACAAGAATGTAAATCTGGATTAAGACAGTAGGTCTTATTTGTGAAAATGCTGGTTGTTTATAAGAAATTTTTGTGAAAGAATTTCTCAATATTTTGTCATGGTAATACTTATCCGTTCTTTGCTAATCTTAAAATTCTTGTAAGTTCATTTCAGATCTCATCAAGCTCATTTCAGATCTCATCAAGCTCATTTAATTGCAATTTTCGTAAGAAGCTAGCTTTGTCAAGGCTAAAATTAATCATTTTAATGGCCCAATAAGCCTTTTTTCCAATTCTACAGGTAAATGACAAACCTTCCCAAAAATCAATCTATATGGAGACATGCCAATCGGGGTTTTATATGTAGTGCGGTATGTCCATAATGCATCGGTTAGTCTTAATGACCAATTCTTGCGATCTAGAATATCCATTTTCTCCAAAATATGTTTAACCTCCCAATTGGCAAGCTCCGCTTGCCCACTTGTCTGTAGGTGATAGGGAGTTGCAACTTTATGTGTAACACAATATTTTTTCATCAAAGTTTCAAAAGGTTTGTTACAAAAGTGCAATCCCCCGTCACTTATACTGGCTCTAGGTATACCAAATCTAGACAAAAAGTTTTCCTTTAAAAAATTCAAAACAATTTTATGATCATTAGTCCGACATGATATAGCCTCAACCCACTTGGAAACATAGTCAATTGCCTCTAAAATATATAAATGTCCAAAAGAGGGAGGGAAAGGATCCATGAAGCCAATGCCCCAACAGTCAAAAATTTTAATGATCAAAATCGGGTTAAGGGGTATCATATTTCTTCGGGTAATCCCTCCTACCCTTTGACATCTCTCACATTTCTTACAAAAATTATTTGCATTTTTAAATTGTGTCGGCTAATAAAATCCACACTGCAAAATTTTTTTAGTGGTTTTTTTGAGTACAAAAATGGCCTCCACAAGCCTCTAAGTGACAAAAGGAAATAATGTTACTTACCTCCTCATCTGGGACACATCGTCTGATAATCTGATCGTGACAATACTTGAACAAGTAGGGATCATCCCAAATGAAACTTCTTACCTCCATCAGAAATTTCATTTTGTCTTATGCACTCCAGTTTGTAGGCATGTTACTTTTCACAAGAAAATTAAAAATGTCAGCAAACTAAGGTAATGTAGAAATTGCCAACAACTATTCATCAGAGAATGTGTCTTTAATTGGCATTGTCTCCATTGACACCTCGCTCAAAAGTCTAGACAAGTGGTCTGCCACAAATTCTCTACTCTTTTTTTTTTTAATCTTTGATAGTTATGTCAAATTCTTGGAGTAGGAAGATTCACCTAAGCAGACTAGGTTTGACATCTTTCTTTGTCAATAGATATTTAAGAGCTACACGGTCTATGAAAATAGCAATAGGTGATCCTATAAGATAGAACCTAAACTTGTCTAGGGCAAATACTACTCCTAATAGTTCTTTTGCTGGGGTAGAATAATTTATTTGTGCACTATTTAAGGTCATACTAGCATAGTATATGACATGTGGCTTTTTCTCATTCCTTTGCCCTAAAACCACCCCCACAGCATAATCGTTGGCATCACACATGATTTCGAATGGAAGACTCCAATCTAGTGATTGCGTAGTCGGAGCAGTAGTGAGCATGCCCTTAAGCTTATCAAAGGCTTCTTGGCAAGACTCTCCCCACTCGAAACGTGTGTCTTTCCCTAGGACATGACAAAGTGGACTAGATAATGAACTAAAGTCTCCTATAAAAATCAGCGTGACCCAGAAAAGATCTAACATCCTTAAGGGTCTTTGGGGTAGGTAAATTGAAAATCAATTCAATTTTGGCTCTATCAACTTGAATGCCCTTAGAAAAGAAAATGTGACCAAGGACAATTCCCTTTTTAACCATGAAGTGGCACTTTTCCCAATTGAGCACAAGGTTCTTTTCTTCACACCTGATCAACACTTTTTCAAGATTAGAAAGACAATCATTATAAGAATCACCAAAAATAGTAAAATCAATCATAAAAACTTTAAGAAAAACGCTCAACCATATCACTAAAAATACTGAGCATACACCTCTGAAAAGTAGCAGGTGCATTGCAAAGTCCAAAAGGCATCCTTCAATATGCAAAAGTGCCGAAAGGACAAATAAACATGGTTTTCTTTTGGTCCTCTAAGGCAATCTCAATTTGGTTATATCTCGAATAACCATCTAAGAAACAATAAAACAAGTGTAAAGCTACCCTTTCTAAAATTTGATCCATGAAGAGCAAAGGGAAGTGATCTTTTCTTGTTACAGAGTTCAATTTCTTGTAGTCAATGCACATTCTCCAACCAGCTATTATCCTAGTTGGCACAAGATCATTATTGTCATTGGTAACTACAGTTACACCTGATTTCTTAGGGACTACTTGTGTGAGACCCATTTACTATCAGTTATAGGGTCGATGATTTCTATATCCAATAGTTTCAATACTTCATTCCTAACAAATTTTTCATGTTAGGGTTGAGTCTTCTTTGCATCTACCTCGATGTTTTGGCATTAACACTAAGTAAATCTTGTATGTGCACACTAAGGGACTAATTCCCTTGATATCAACAAGAGTCCACCTAATAGCACCTCTATGCTCTACAAGAATTTTTAGTAACATACCTTCTTGGGTCGAACTCAAATGAGAATAAATTATTAACGAAAAAGTCTCCTTCTCCCCTAAAATTGCATACTTTAAATCAGTATGTGGAGGCTTCAATTCCAGTTTTGGAGCTTTGAAACTAGATGGAACAGGTGGAGTGGTTCTTGACGGAAGCTCCTCAAACTTTTGCTTCCAATCTCTAACTTCAAGAACCAGTGAAGAATTTGAAGTATAAGTTAGTTCAATTATTTCAAAATTTTCTTCACCTAAATCTAAAATAGAAGAGTACTAAAGCAAACATGATTCAAGTGGATCTGAACAAGAAGAGCCATTGAATCTATCATGAATAATTGACTCAATCATGTTCACCTCATGCAAGTCATCATTAACCTCACCCAGTTGTTTGCAAACATTAAAAGTATTCAATTCCGATGTCATATTGCCGAAAGGCAATTTCATTACACCATTTCTATAGTTAATCAAATCATTAGAAGTAGCTAAGAACGGTCGGCCTAATATGACAGGAATCTAAGCACTGGCATTGAACATAGGGTGCATGTCCAAGATAATAAAGTCAACATGAAAATTAAAATTATCTACTTGGACTAGCACCTTTTCCACCATGCCTCGAGGTATCTTCACAGGTTGATCAACAAGTTGAAGTATCACTGTGGTGGGCTTTAACTCACCAAGTCCTAACTACTCATACAACGAAAAGGGAAGCAAATTCACACTAGCACCCAAACAAAGTAAAGTTTGTTCAATTTTAAAATTTTCAATCACAAAAGAAATAGTGGAGCAACCAGGATCCTTATACTTAGGTGGGGCTCTGTGTTGAATGATAGATAAAACTTGCTCAGTCAAGAATGTCTTCTTTTGCACATTTAATCTATGCTTAATAGTGCACAAATCTTTCAAAAATTTTGCAATAGAAGGTATCAATTTTAATGCATCCAACAAGAGTATGTTGATTTTGACCTACTTAAAAATCTCTAACTTCTCATTGCTTAGATTTGGATTGGATGGAGAAATTATTCTCCAAGGAAAAGGAGCATGAATCGAACATCTCACAGGCTCTATAAGATCAGGCTAGTCAAGTTTGCCACCCCCCTCTGTAGGTTTTGAACACTCCTCAGACTTTTTGGCCTTCATTTGAATTGTTTTATCAATCATTGTACCACTATAGAGTGTGTTGACAAACTTTATGTGACGCCCCAATAACCGGGGGTCCTTTGTCAACTTGTTGATCACCCATCAACCCGTGAAATACCCGTGGATACCGTGTAACTCGATATCACGCCGTTATGCCCCATTTATCGGGATCCATAATTTAATAAAATTTCAGCGGAGTCTCCTTTGTACGGGGAGCTCTACCCAAAAACACAATATGTGCAATCATACAAAATTGACCACACCGGGTCCATTTATAAGTAAACAATGACCACACCGGGTCCATTTATGAGTAAACGTTGACCACACTGGGTCCATTTATCCATACTCATATAACAACATGCAATGTTACATTAAAAATAGTCCATATGAGTTCGATTACAATTCATTTACATACATTACATGCCCAAAAACTAACTTAGCGAATGTTTTACAAAAGCATAGTTTTTCACAATAGTTTTACAAAACATTAATTAAAAGCCACAAGTCGGCTTTTCTTCATCCTTGAGGCCCCAAATACGAGCCATCCGTCGGTGTATAACCCGTACCTGAAATGTTTTCTCATGAAGGATGAGCCACGCTCAATAGGGTATCTTCTAAAGAGGTCACTCCCCAACCTAAGTGCATATGAAATGTTCACATGCAACATTCAATAAGCCACAAAGCATTCCAATCAAGAATATGAAATTCAGTGTTGGCAATCACCATGCCATGCCATGAAATGAGGTGAGACTCACTCATGCACTTCAACCCAAGCCCTCTCCGGCTCCCACCGCACAATGCAATGCCAATGTCTATAAATCCCTCACTTATGTTGGACATCAAATGACCATTATAAATCTCGGGTCTTTCTTGGGCTGGGTATTCATGGACTTACACCAAGGGTCATCCAACCCACACGGAATTTATGGGCTTCCACCAAGGGTTCCGCGTACACCCACACACTTTATAGGATGAACCAAGGGAGTGCGTATCCCAATCACCAGGTCTTGCACCCGAGGAATCTTCTAACCCTTCTTGCTAAACCCGACCCTATTTTCAATGCAAACCATGTAACTTAATTGAACCTCGGCCCAACTATCTTGAGCCCATGAATCATTCACCAAGAATGGTGTTTGATCAATCCATGCACCCAAACCCACACTCATGTCAACGCCTAAGAATGTGATGGCTCCATGCATATCCAATGTAATGTACGATTGCAAATTCAATATTATGTCCAAAATACTACGAATGTCATATGAACAATCTCAACCCCAATTCAACACATAACATGGCCAATTATATCAAAAGCATATAATTTCATAAATCCTCATCATATCAATATATCATGAGCATGTATCAACATTTACATTTAACAAAAAATTTCCCCAAGCATGTTATCACATAATCTCATGCAATTAACACACTTTGTTTCACATAGGCATTTTATCAAACACCTTCAAGGCACCAATTCATGTAATCACATAAAATGCCTAAATTCATCACATAACTCAAAAAAAATCAGATTAAGTGATTTTCACATACCCAAGTATCAAAACTTCCAAGAAATCACAAACTACCAATTTCTAATTACCAATACATACTAGAATTGAATCCACTCATTTCCATTAAATCAACTACCATAGGCAAGTGTTAAAATACACATAACATCCCTCCCATTTCATATATTCATCCTAGGTTGGAAATAAACCTAGTTAGGATGAAAACTCTACCTCTTGAAGCGTAATACAACCGTAGAAGGCTCCAAGAACACAACCCAAGCTCTAAGCTAAGCTTTCCCCAAAAGCTTGTTTTTGAAAATTCGGTGAAATCCTTCCTTTTCGGTATGGTTGCGTAGCTCTCGTCGTGTAGATTGACTTTAATATTTGGCCCGAAGAATTCCGACCGACGGAACTCCGTAGATCGTAGAGAGAAGTCTTGAATCTCTCTTTTTTTCTTCCTTTCCCCCTCTTCCTCTCTTCCAATGTGAACCCACTAGAATCAGCAGAGAATTGTGTCTAAAAATCAGATTTTTTTTTCTTATTTATACCCTTTAACGCTTGGTCCATGTCGCACCAGACGTTCCCTATTCCCAGGTCCGTTTTCACCCCGAAAACGATTAAATTTCGTCTCGGTTTAAGTTCAAGATATTTTTATATGAAATTTCTTTAAATTATAATAAAATTTTAGAAATTTTATTTTTTGGGGCATTTTTTGAGGTCACCCGACACTCGGTCGCCTCGAATAACGCAAAAAAACTCGACAATCTCAGAATTCGACGAAAATTGTCTGGGTAACTAGATTTCGCGAGACGAATCCAACAGTGAGGTCTGTTTCATCATCTGAGCTCTAGAGAAATATGGGTTTTCAACTCACACTATAGTGGCAAATTACCGTTTTGCCCTTTTTCATAAAAAGTTCAAATTTTTCCGGATTTTATATTCTTCTCCCCTTAAAAGAATTTCGTCCCCAAAATTCACACACACATGCACATTCAACCATATGCATATGCAACAGTCATATAATACTAAATGGCTATAAGAATGTACATTCATCCTCGAATAAGAAAGGATAACTGGTACGTATAGTGTCCTCACGCTCCCATGTCGCCTCCTCCACACCTCGGTGCTGCCACAGCACATTCACTAGCCTCACGGTCTTGTCTCACAAAACCTGCTCTCGGCTATCCATGATACACACTGGTCCCTCCTCGAAGGTCTCATTCGCATCAACAATCAACTCACCTCAATCCACCACGTGTTGGATCTGGAGTATACTTCTGGAGCATATAGACATGGAATACCGCGTGAACACCCGATAAATTTGGCGGTAATGTCAACCGGTAAGTAACTGTACCAACCCTCTCGAGTACCTCGAGGGGCCCGATATACCTCGGCAACAGCTTTTTCTGCATCCCGAACCTGACCACTCCCCTCTTAGGCATTACCTTCAATAAGACGTGATCTCTCACCTCAAACTCTAAAGGTCGCCGCCGTCTATCGGCGTAGCTCTTTTGTCGGCTCTGAGCCGTGAGAAGACGCTTTCGTATCAAGTCCACCTTCTCCGAAGTGTCTCTAACCAATTTCAGACCCGTAGAGGGTTTCTCTCCCACCTCCGTCCAATAAACCGAAGAGGGACAAGGTCTCCCATATAGTGCCTCAAAGGATTCCATCTGTATGCTAGTCTGATAACTATTGTTATAGGCGAACTCCACTAAGGGTAAATGTTCTTCCCAGCTACCCTTGAGATCTAGGACGTATGCCCGTAGCATGTCCTCTAAAGTATGGATGGTCCTCTCCGAGTGACCGTTCGTCTGGGGATGAAAATTTGTGCTCATCATCAACTGTGTCCCCATGGCCCGCTAGAAACTCTCCCATGGCCCGCTAGAAACTCTCCCAATGAGTCGTAAACCTGGGATCCCGATCCGATACTATAGATATGGGCACTCCATGCAACAGGACAATCTCCCGTATGTACAATCGGCAAAATTCCTCCAGTGTGTAGGTCATTCGCACGGCCAAAAAGTGTGCCGACTTCGTAAGTTGGTTCATTATCACACACACCGCATCATGTCCCCGCGATGTCCGTGACAAGTAGGTCACAAAATCCATCGTGACGTGCTCTCACTTCCACTCAGCTACCTCCAAAGGCTGGAGCAACCCTACAGGTCTCTGGTGCTCAACCTTAACCTGTTGACACATATGAGACATCGACTAACAAAATCTCTGATGTGCCTCTTCATCCTGCTCCAATAATACTGGCGACAAAGACCATGATACATCTTCGTACAGCTTGGATGAACAGCAAAACGGGAACAATGGAACTCCCTGAGGATCTCATCTCTCAGATCCGCCGACTGGGGAACCACAATCCTTCCCCTAAACCGAAGACTACCATTCGTGTGAATGGCCTAGCCCTCGTCACCTGTACCCAACCGTACCCGATCTCTGATGGACAATATCTCCGTGTCCTGCCCCTAGGACTCGATCACTCTGCTCAGTAGGGAAGACGTAGCCACCAAACTCCCCAAAGTGCACTGAGCCTGACCCCTGTAGTGTAGCCCGAACTGTCCCACAATCTCGAGCATCTGCCACTCCCGAGAAGCCACACTAGTCAAGATCCCCCGTGGCTTGCAGCTGAGTGCATCAGCCACCACATTTGCCTTACCAGAGTGGTAATGCAAAGTGAATTCGTAGTCCTCCAAATACTCCATCCACCTGTGTTGCCTCATATTGAGGTCCCGCTGTGTAAAGATGTACTTTAGACTCTTGTGGTCCAAAAATACCTCAAACTGCTCACCATATAAATAGTGGCGCCAAGCCTTCATGGCAAAGACAATGGCCGCCAACTCCATGTCATGTGTGGGATAATTCTGTTTATGGTTCTTTAACTACCGAGAACCATAAGCCACCACCCTCCCGAACTGCATCAAAACGCAACCAAGTCCATCCTTGGAGGCATCACAATACACTGTGTACCTCTGTCCCCTCTCTGGGACTATTAGAATAGGAGCTGAAGCAAGAATCCTCTTCAACTCTTGGAATTCCTTCTCGCACGAATCATCCCACTGAAACTTGACCTCCTTCCGGGTCAATCTCGTCATAGGTGTAGCTAATCGGGATAAGTCCTCAATGAACCTCCTGTAATACCTCGCCAATCCCAAGAAACTACGTATCTCGAAGACTAATTTCGGCCTCTCCCAACTCATAACCGCCTCGACCTTCTCCGGATCAACTGACACGCCCGAAGCCGACACCACGTGTCCCAAGAATTTTACCTCTGTGAGCCAAAATTCACACTTGCTAAACTTGACGTACAACTGATGGTCCCTCAAGATCTGGAGAATAACCCTCAAGTGACCCTCATACTCCTCAAACTTGGAGTAGATCAAGATGTCGTCAACAAAGACCACGACAAAGTGATCTAGATAGGGTTGGAACACCCTATGCATGAGATCCATGAATGCCGCCGGGGCATTCGTTAATCCAAAAGGCATAACCGTGAACTCGAAATGCCCATACCACATTCTAAATGCCATCCTAGAGATATATGCCTCCCTAACCCTCAACTGATGGTAACCCGTGTATAGATCTATCTTAGAGTAGACCCACGCCCCTCTCAGCTGATCAAACAAATCATCAATCCTCGGTAAATGGTACCTATTATTGATAGTAACCCGATTCAATTAACGGTAATCTATACATAGTCGAAGAATCTTATCTTTCTTCTTGGCAAACAATACCGGAGCACCCCAAGGTGAACTACTCGATCTAATAAAGCCCTTGTCCAACAATTCTTGCAATTGGACCTTGAGTTCTTGCAACTGAACTGGCGTCATTCTATGCGGAGTCATAGAAATAGGAGATGTACCAGGGTGTAACTCAATAGTGAAGTCTACATCCCTATGTAGAGGTAATCTCGGTAGTTCATCCTCCAGGGTAAGGCTTGCTAGCCAACCCATCAAATGCCCGTACCATCAAGAGTCATACATGGTTTGGGGTAAAGCATCATGCTTTTTCCCCTAGAACTTGAAACAAACACCCTCTGGTGTGTAGGTAGTGACCCTCTTATGATCACAATCAATGACAACTCAGTGTGCCGCCAACCAGTCCATCCCAAGGATAACATCAAACTCCGACATGTTTAGGACCCTAAGGTCCACGGTGAGTAGAATCCCCGAAATCTCTAACTCATAACCCCGACATATCTGATCAACACTCACCCTAGCTCCTAGGGGAGAAATCACATGCAATGGCCTTTCCAAGGTCTCAACCTCTAAGTCCAAGTCCCTCACATATGATGCAGAAATAAATGAATAAGATGCACCAGAGTCAAATAATACCCTTGCTCATAAGCGATAGAGTAGAAATGTACCCTGAATAATCGACAGACAGATCCACTGGCTCAGTCTAAGGAGTGATGGCGTAGATACGCCCCTAGGTCCCCGAAGTCCCGGCCTGTGAGCCCTGTCCTCGGCCTCGACCCATGCCCTGGCCCATCTGGCCTGATTATGAAATCCCCGCTCGTGAAGTGGTAGGCGTCTGTGCAGCACCCTAAAACTGATACTGGCTTCCCTAGCCCATGGTGGGGTAGGGAGGAATGTAGTGAGTCTGTGACTGTCCCACTGATGACTGGGACTGAGGTGCCCCATAACTCTGGGATCTCTGCCTCTAAGGACAATCCCGCCTCGCGTGTCTCGACTGGTGGCATAAATAGCAAGTCTTCTGACCTGCCTGATAGGTGGTCCTGAAGTTTCCCCCGCCTTAGGAGGATCGGCCTTGGCCTTAATAGCCGCGACCCTGTCCCTGGTGTCCCTGTGGGGTAAAAATCTGTTGTCTCTTCCCCGAACTAGAAGAAGGGGATTAGCTATCCTTCTTCTTGTCCTTAGCACTCGTCTCTCGGATGCTCCTTGCGTCGTTCACCTCTCTCTCAATGGCCATTGTTGTCTCGACCATCGAGTCCAAATCTTGTAGGCGATGGCCCACAATCTTCCTTCGGATGGATAATTTCAAACCATCCTCAAACCTCCTCACTTTGGCCATGTCTGTAGCCACATAATTGTCGGCGAAACGGGCTAACTCAGTGAACTTAGCCGCGTATTCCATCACCGTCATGGTCCCTTGCTTCAAATCCATGAATTCCTGGGCTTTAGCATGTCAAACAGCCAATGGGAAGTACTTGCCCATAAAGAGCTCCTGGAACTCTCCCCATGTCATCGCCTCTAGGTTCTTCGAGGCCCTTGCCCAATCCCACCACAGATGGGCTTCTCCTTCTAACTGGAATGCAGCTAGCCTTATCTTAGTGGCATCGGAGGTGATCTCCATGGCCTCTAAGATCTTTTCGAATTGCTGGAACCAATGGTCGGCCACCATCAAATCCGCCCCTCCCATGAAATTCGGAGGCTTGTATGCCTTAAACTTCTAGAGGTTATTTGAGCCTCATTGGCCCACATTGGCGCTAGCTTGTGCGATGGTAGCCGCCATAGTACCAATAGCCTCCATGAAGGCTTGTTGGTCAAAGGTCGGTGGTGGTTGGTTGTTGTTCTGCCCACCGCCTCGGCCTCGTCCTCTTCCTCTATTTTTCATCTACACACATGTCAAATAGTAGTAGAGCATGTGTCATGCACTAGTAGACATCTACACTCTGAACCATCATGTTCATTCTTTTCCGACCCCTAAGGTTATGTTCTCTAACCCTATTGTATCTTTTCCACATACATTTCAAACATGCATATTGTTCACATAACACATAACATGTAATGCACAATGGATGCAATGGTCTAAACTCATGCCCTGCAAGCCCTAGGTAAATCATAAACCTACGCTCTGATACCAAGCTGTGATGTCCCAACAACCGGGGGTCATTTGTCAACCCGTTGATCACCCATCAACCCGCGAAATACCCGTGGATACCGTGTAACTCGATATCACGCCGTTATGCCCCATATATCGGGATCCATAATTTAATAAAATTTGGGCAGAGTCTCCTTTGTACGGGGAGCTCTACCCAAAAATACAACATGTGCAATCATACAAAATTGACCACACCGGGTCCATTTATAAGTAAACATTGACTACACCGGGTCCATTTATGAGTAAGCATTGACCACACCGGGTCCATTTATCCATACTCATATAACAACATGCAATGTTACATTAAAAATAGTCTATATGAATTCGATTACAATTCTTTTACATACATTACATGTCCAAAAACTAACTTAGTGAATGTTTTACAAAAGCATAGTTTTTCACAATAGTTTTACAAAACGTGAATTAAAAGCCACAAGTCGACTTTTCTTCATATTTAAGGCCCCAAATACGAGTCGTCCGCCAGTGTATAACCCGTACCTGAAATGTTTTCTCATAAAGGGTGAGCCAAGCTCAATAGTGTATCTCCTAAAGAGGTCACTCCCCAACCTAAGTGCATATGAAATGTTCACATGTAACATTCAAAAAGCCACAAAGCATTCCAATTAAGAATATGCAATTCAATGCTGGCAATCACCATGTCATGTCATGAAATGATGTGAGACTCACTCATGCACTTCAACCCGAGCCCTCTCCGGCTACCACCACACAATGCAATGCTAATGTGTATAAATCTCCCATTTATGTTGCACATCAAATGACCATTATAAATCTCGGGTCTTTCTTAGGGTGGGTATTCATGAACATACACCAAGGGTCACCCAACCCACACGGAATTCATGGGCTTCCACCAAGGGTTCCGCATACACGCATACACCCACACACTTTATGGGCTGAACCAAGGGAGTGTGTATCTCAATCACCAGGTCTTGCACCCGAGGAATCTTCTAACCATTCTTGCTAACCCCGACCCTATTTTCAATGCAAACCATGTGACTCATTCGAACCTCAGCCCAACTATCCCGAGCCCATGAATCATTCACCAAGAATGGTGTTTGATTAATCCATGCACCCACACCCACACTCATGTCAACGCCCAAGAATGTGATGGCTTCGTACATATGCAATGTAATATACGATTGCAAATTCAATATTATGTCTAAAATGCTACGAATGTCATATGAACAATCTCAACCCCAATTCAACACATAACATGGCCAATTATATCAAAAGCATATAATTTTCATAAATTCTCATCATATCAATATATCATGAGTATTGATGAGCACAAAATATTGTATATTTCAAGGTATTTCAAGGCCTCATTACATGAAATTTTACTCAACTTTTGCATCTAAGTACTTAGAGTTAGCCGATTTTATGAATAATGTTGAATTCTCGATGTTGCATGTTTTTATAGCTTAAATCATGTATTTTAGGACCTTGCAACTATGATGGATGTGTGGTGAGGGCATGGACACATTACATGAAGATTTGGAGGCTTAAAAGTGAAGAAATCAAGGAAGTATTGGTGTTTGGGAACAAAAGCACCAGCAGCCACACAATCTGGAAATAGAGCCTCGGTATTCCTCCATTTTTACCATGATTCGCTTCGAATCTGCAAAAGTTGAAAACATGAAAGTTTTAGATCTTGATGTCTTCTGTATTGTGTCAAAATTTAAGCTCAATCGGACTGTTAGATCAAAAGTTATGCCAATTCTACGAAGACTGGTCTGGAGCAGAAAAATCGTACCGGTATTCAGTACCGGTACGCCGAAGCTACTGGTGTACGAAGTACCGGTACTCAGTACCGGTACGCCGTGCCGAACAGCCCAAAAATGCCTGCAACTCATCTCCACTTGCTTGGGGGTCCCACCTACACTTCTCCCACTTGCCCCCCAACATTTCCTTACACATTTCCATGCCTCCCTTACACAATTTAAAGACTTTGGAGGCCATTGCATTAATGAGGATGCGAGAGAAGGGGTAGCATGGGGGAGGCTTGTCCTAGCCTGCAACACCTATCCATTCAGCCCCCTATTGATGGAGGCCTTTCACACAGCTAGGGGGGGACCACCATGCACGAAATTTGAAGGCTCCTTCACCATATACTCAGCATTACACATTGTATTGGAGGTGGCTACCTAAGCTTAGTTTTAGTTCCTAGGAAGAAGAAGATGAATAGTGTAATGTAAGTTTATGTTTTTGCATTTTCCTTTCCATTTCAATTGTTGTAAGCTTTAAACTTCTTGTAATATTCATTCCTTGCACTTTAATCTTAGTTGTTTCAAGTTTATTCCAAGTTTACTTGCATTTTCTTCATTTTACCATTGTTGTTTCAAGTTCTTCATTTTTCAAGCTTTAAAATGGGTATTGAATATTTTTCTTCATAGTTTAAGATTTCTTGCATTAATTTAAGTTTCATGCTCCATTTCAATTACGTCCATTTACATTATGCATGTCTTTCTTGCTTTCATGAGTAGCTAGATTTTAAGTTGGTTAATCCAAGGGAGAACTCCTCTTGGGTGTGCCACTTCAACTCATTTTCATTCCTCCTCTCAGAGTACGGTGGCTCGGTTTGACTAGGTTGGGGTGAGGACACGGTTGTGAGTTCTTGATACACCGTAGGCATTGTCATGGGGTATGCTTGAATCCTCACCTCCATTTTAGTCCCGAGCTTCCCACGAATCAATCGTACATCTAAGCTCTATTGGAAGAAGGCTTGACTTGATTTGGTATTCCTATTGGAATGACCTCTTTGGATTAGCCAACACTTGTTTTATTGCATTTTCATTCACAAACACAAACACCAAAACATAAACAAAAGATTTTACATTTTCTTTTCCTTTTGCAAAATCACCTTCACACAACTTGAACTTTCCTTCCCTGAGGAGACGACCTTGGAATACTTTTCCAAGTAAAACACTGACACACAAAAGACTCTTTGCGATTGGGGAGCACTTTTGTTCACACACCCGCATTTCATTTACATTTTCGTTCATTCCATCCTCCATTCTGTTGCCCTATCTCTTGCATCATTCTGAGGGAGAGTGACACTCCCTTAGTCCTATAAGTCATACACACATTGAGGGATGATGTTAAGGGGTTAGGGATAACAACGTTTTCAATCAATCAAGTATGTATCAACATTTGCATTTAACAACAATTTTTCCCAAGCATGTTATCACATAATCTCATGCAATTAACACACTTTATTTCACATAGGCATTTTATCAAACACCTTCAAGACACCAATTCATGTAATCGCATAAAATGCCCAAATTCATCACGTAACTCAAAAAAAATCAGATTAAGTGATTTTCACATACCCAATTATCAAAACTTCCAAGAAATCACAAACTAGCAATTTCTAATTACCAATACATACTAGAATTGAATCCACCCATTTTCATTAAATCAACTACCATAGGCAAGTGTTAAAATACACATAACATCCCTCTCATTTCATATATTCATCCTAGGTTGAAAATAAACCTATTTGGGATGAAAATCCTACCTCTTGAAGCGTAATACAACCGAAGAAGGCTCCAAGAACACAACCCAAGTTCTAAGCCAAGCTTTCCCCAAAATCTCATTTTTGAAACTTCGGTGAAATCCTTCCTTTTTGGTATGGTTGCGTAGCCCTCGTCACCTAGATCGACTTTAATACTTGGCCCGAAGAATTCCGACCGACGGAACTCCGTAGATCGTAGAGAGAAGTCTTGAATCTCCCTTTTTTTCTTCCTTTCCCCCTCTTCCTCTCTTCCAACGTGAACCCACTAGAATCAGCAGATAATTGTGTCTAAAAATCAGATTTTTGGTTCCTATTTATACCCTTTAATGCTTGGTTCATGTCATGCCTCACATTCCCTATTCCCGGGTCCGTTTTCGTCCTGAAATGATTAAATTTCGTCCCGTTTTAAGTTCAAGATATTTTTATATGAAATTTCTTTAAATTATAATAAAATTTTAGAAATTTTATTTTTTGGGGCGTTTTTTTGAGGTCACCCGACACCCGGTCGGCTCGAAAAACGTTAAAAATCCGACTATCTCAAAATTCGTCCAAAATTTTCTAGGTAACTAGATTTCACAAGATGAATCCAACGGTGAGGTCCATTTCATCATCCAAGCTCTAAAGAAATATGAGTTTTCAACTCGCACTATAGTGACAAATTACCGTTTTGCCCTTTTTCATAAAAACTTCAAATTTTTCCGGACTTTACACTTTACCTGCTTATGTGTAGTGTCAGATGAACTAAAATCACTCATATTAAACTAACATTGCGGATTCAACTGTGGTTGTGCCAGAAACTTACCTTTTCCCTGAGGCCACGAGGTAGTGGTGGTCAATTTAATGAGTGCTCCTAATGTCAATAAGAGCCTGAATGGTTTGATTATTGAAATTTGTCTTACTATTGTTCAGAGTGGTCTGACTTTGCATGAATTGTTGAAATACCTCTTCAAAGTTCCTCTTTGGGGGTGGGGTGTAAGAAACAAAATTAGAAGAACCTTGTTGAAGTGGTTGTGATGCAGAATTTTCACTCCTCCAACTAAAATTTGGATGATTTTTCAACCCCGGGTTGGAAGTATTGGAGTGGAGATTATTGTAAGGCTTTGAAAATTTATTTGCAACATTTGCATGATCATGTAAGACTTCACTGAAAGCAAGGATTGTGGGACACTCCTTTGTGAGATGTCCTGGGATCTCCCAAATACTGCAAATTTTGTCCTGAGGGATAGCCTGTACATCATTCACCTTTCTAAATTCCATGGCCTCGACCTTCCACGACAGTGTGGCAATCCTAGCTCCTATGTCACCCTCTTCCCTTAACTGGTATTTACCACCACCTAATGAGGAAATTTCAATTTTATTTTTGGAAGAATCATGGGATGTGGTGTCTCAAGATTGTGTTCTTTCAGCCAAATGATCAAAATAATCAAAAGTTTCATCAGATTCCTTAGACATGAACTCACTATTACATATCATATCAACAAATTGACGCATATGTGGAGATAAACTTTCATAGAAAAAACTTATAACACGCAAAATCTCATAGCCATGATGTGTTCAAGATGCAAGAAGGTCTTTATACCTATCCCAACATTGATAAAAAAAAAAATTAGACTCTTTTGGTGAAAAATTCATGATTTGACATTTCAAATAGTTCGTGCGGTGTGTGAGAAATTTTTTTTTTTTCAAAAATTTCTTCTGCATCTCTTGTCAGGTGCCTATGAATCTAGGTCTAAGAGAACGCAGCCAAAAATTAGTCTTATCCTTCAGTGAGAAAGTAAAAAGCTTTAATCGAACTATATTCTCTATCACAATTTGGTCAAGGAAGGTGGAACATACCTCCTCAAAATTACGAATATGCAAGTAGGGATTATCAGAGTCCATGCCATGAAATTTGTGGAGTAATGCAATCATGGCAAGTTTGAAAATAAAATTTTTATCTTGCAAAGGAAATACGATGCATGAAGGTGTAGTGTTGCATGCAGGTTGCAAATATTCATGCAAAGCTCAACCCTGATTGACATTCAAATTGTCAACATTATTCTCATCATGATTACTTATCATATCCTTAGGATCATACAGATTAAAAGATTATTCCTCACATTATTAGGTGCATTAGTAGCCATCGTGTGACGTGTGTGAGATGGTTAGGGGAATCAAATAAATTACCAAACAATTTGTCTAAATCTTCCCTAATTAAACGTCCACTGAAACCATGATGCCAAAAAATCATACAAAAATTAAAAAGAAGGGGTAGAAGCAATATAAAAAAATTAAATGACAAAAAATAAATTACAGTAAAATAAAAGTGGAAGGAAGTTACCAAATCTAAGACAAATCGTAAACCAAGAAAATGTCAGTAGATGTGAAAGTGCGCTCCTTATCTTTCAACAAATCCCCAAAAATGGCGCCAAAAACTTGAAACAACTTTTGAATTGATTATCCAAGTGCAGGTTGTCGCAAAGTAATATAATACTTGAAAGTCCAAGGCCGAACCACTGAGAATTGGGAAAGAGAACGCAGAGGAAGAAAATTGCTTTGAAGTTGTTGTATAGAATTGTTTGTTTAGAAAAACAAAAGTTGTTTGAGTAGAAATAGTAATTTGACATACTAATGTATCGGGCATACCATTTCAATTCCACACAGCAATTATTAATGATCCAATTTTTGAATCCAATTGAAAATCAGTTGACGAGTTATCTCAATCGGAATATTTAGCGATGATAATATGAAAACATCAAAAGTTATAATTAATAAATTTTCTGAATAAATATAAAAATTTACTTGTAGATCACAAGCATTCACCGTGCCCGGAGTCTACGATAAATCAAGTTTTCCAACCTGTAAACTCTATTTTATTGCAAATAATAAATCTACTATCTTTTGAAAAATTCTAATTGATTATGTAAAATACAGCAAAATTTGCATTTTTGTGAAAAATGACAAAATGGAAATTAGCCGCTACGGTACAAGTTAAAAACCCAAATTTTTCAAGAACTCGGATAATGAAATGAACCACACTTTTGGATTCTTCTCGCGAAATCTAGTTATCCAGTCAATTTTCGTTCAATTTCAAGATAGTCAAATTTTTCACGTTTTACGAGACAATCAGGCGTCTCGTGGCCAAAATAAACGCGATTGAGAATTAATTGCGAAACATAGAAAATAATTTAAAATTAGTTCAAATAAAATATATTGAACTTAAAACGGGACGGGATTTAATTGATTCAGAACACAATCGGATCAGGAAAAGATGGGACGTGTGGTGCGTTGTGGGCCAGTATCCAAGGAGTATAAATAGGGGAGAAAATCAGATTTTCTCCCAATTACCTAGCATATTTTCAGATAGAGAGAGAAGAAGAAGAGAGAGAAATTCAAGGGTTTTTCCATCCTCATCTTCTGATCTAGGGTGATTCGTACGTCGGAATCCTTCGGGCTAAGAATAAAAGTTGATCTATGCGATGAGAGCTACTTCTACGTACCAAAAGGCGCGGATTTTGGCGAAGTCTCAAAAACATAATTTTTGTAAATCAAATTCTAAAGCTTTAGTTGTGTTTTTTGGAGCTTCTACCATTCGTATTACGTTTTGAGAGATAGGGTTCTTCTCCTAGTTAGATTTATTTTCAACCTAGGGTTGCGTATGAAATGGGTAGTTTGATTAGAGATGAATTTTCTTGTTTGATGTAAATGTGCTAAACCAATCTTGCATGAATTAGGTTTGTGGAATTTTCTTGTTTGGTAAATTCATGAGAAATGTGATAAATTGGGTATGATTGTGTGTTACATGATTTTGTGCATTTTTAGTGTTTAATAAAATACCTAGGTTGATTTAGCATGGCGGTTTCATTGAAGATGTTATAACATGTTTGGTGAGAATATGGATTGTAATTATATGCTTGTGATATAATTGACAATTGGGAATGTTGTTTGAGATGGAATGTGGTTCATATTGTGCTCATGACATGTTGAACATGATGTTTTATTTGCAATTAAAATCTTGGTTGCATAATGATATGAAATGCGATTGTAAATTATATTGCATATGCATGGAAAGCATCACATTCGTGAGCATGTGACATAGGTGCGGGTGTTCATGGTTTTGGTCAAACACCATCCTTGGTGGGTTGATACGTGAGCTCGAGAAAGTTGGGTCAAGGTTCGACTAAGTCACATGAGTTACATTGAAAATAGGGTCGGGGTTATTTAGAAGGGTTAGAGTCCCTCAAGTGCAAGACCCGGTGATTTGGATATGCACTCCATTGGTATTGAGTCCATAAAGTGTGTCGGCGTATGTGGAACCGTTGGTAAAACCCCATAAATGCCATGTCGGTAGGGTGTCCGTTGGTGGAAGTCCATAAATACCCACCCTAAGAAAGACCTAAGATTTATAAATGATCATTAGATGTGTAACATCAATGGCAGGGGCTTGGAATGCCCGGACTCATGCGCATGACATTGCATGTGTTATGGGAGCCGATGAAGGCTCGAGTTGCATTGCATGTGTGAGTCTCACCTCATAACATGGCATGTCATATGACATTCATTCTTGAAGTTGTATGTTCTTGGATGAATGCTTATTTGATTCTTGAATTGCATGTGAGCATTTCATATGCATCTAGGTTGGAGAGTAACCTCTTTAAATGATACCTTATTGAGCGTGGCTCACCCTTTTATGGGGATAACATTTCAGGTGTGAGACAAGAGTCAGTGGACGGCTCTCACTTGGGCCCTATTTGATGAAGAAAGCCAAGTTATGGTTTTAGATTATATTTTTGTAAAACAATCGTGTAATTAGTTTTGGATATGTAATGTTGTATAAAGGATTGTAAAACGAACTCATATGAACTATATTTTATGTAAAATTTGATGTTATATGAGTTTGGGTGAACGTTGTATGAGATTGGGTGAGTTGAAATTGAAAAAGGATGGAATTGGGGGAAAACCGGGCTTATCTACCGGTAGCAAGTCTTGAGCTACTAGTAGCACAATTCTAGAAGACTTAGTTACCGGTAGCACGTAAACGAGCTAACGGTAGCTCCTCCAAAAAATTTGCACTGGTGGCTTGCTGACAGAGGGCTTAGCTACCGGTAGCACGTACACGAGCTACCGGTAGCTCCTCCAAAATTTTAAAATAACATTGCTAAGCCTTCGGGGCTTGAGTCCTTTTGTTCTAAGGATGTAAATGGAGTAATATTAATGAAAAATTGATGTATATTGGACCTTGTAATGGGCAAGTGATTGAAATGGATACAGGTTATGCATTTGAGAGTGCCCTGTACAAGGGAGACTCTGCTCAAACTCTATGTTGTTTATGATTCTGGTGAAGGGGATCTTATGACGTGGTGTCGGGTTATATGGCATTCACGGGTACTTCTGCGGGTTGATGGGCGATCAACGGGTTGACAAAGGACCCCCGGTTTTAGGGGCTTCACAGCTTGGTATTAGAGCCTAGTTTCTCGATTTACCTAGGGCTTGCGGGGCATGGGTCTAGGTCATTACATCCATTGTGCATTACATGTTATGTATTCTAAATGCTACATATTATGTGTTATGTGAATAATATGCATGATTAAATGTATATGAAAATGTGACACTAGGGTTAGAAAATATAACATTGGGGGTCGAAAAGAGAAGTAATGAGACGGTTCATGGTGTAGATGTCTACTAGTGAGTGGCACACACTCTCTAGTGAGACAAGGAGAGAAATCTCAATGTTTCGACCTTGATCCCTACCTTAGGATACTAATTTAGTGCTCTATTTCCATTTTACATGTGTGTAGATAGCGAATAGAGGAAGTGGACACTGAAATGGTCGAGGAGGTGGGCGGAACAACAACCAACCACCACCGGCCTTTGACCAACAAGTCTTCATGGAGGCTATAGGCACAATGGTGGCTACCTTTGCACAAGCTAGAGCCAATGTGGGCCAAGGGGGTTCTAGTAACCTCCAAAAGTTTAAGTCACACAAGCCACCAATTTTTATAGGAGGGGCAGATCCGGTAATGGCTGACCATTGGTTCTAACAAGTGGATAAGATCTTAGAGGCTATGGAGATCACATCTAATGCCACTAAGATAACGCCAGCTGCATTCTAGCCTGAGGGAGAGGCCCATCTATGGTGGGATTGGGCAAAGATATTATTTGACTCTGGTCCATCGCATTCATTTATTTATGCATCATGTGTAAAGGGTTTGGACTTAGAGGTTGAGACCTTGGAAAAGCCATTGCATGTGAGTTCTCCCCTAGGAGCTTGGGTATGCATTGATCAGATATGTTGGGGTTGTGAGCTAGAGATCTCAGGGACTCTACTCATCGTGGTCCTTAGGGTCATGGACAAGTCAAAGTTTGACGTCATCCTTGGAATGGATTGGTTGACGGCACATCGAATCGTCATCAATTGGTATCAAAAGAGGGCCACTACATATACACCAAAGGGTGTTTATTTCAAGTTTCATGGGGAAAAAGACGATGTTTTTTATCCCAAGTAGTATATGATTCCTGTTGGCATGGGCAATTGATGGGTTGGCTAGAAAGCCTTATCCTGGAGGACGAGGCGAGACAGGAGTTGAGTCTACCTCGAGTGGTTTGTGAATATGCGAATGTTTTTCTGAAGGAGTCACTGGGATTACCTCCACATCGGGATGTAGACTTCACCATTGAGTTACAAATCGGTGCATCCCCTATTTCTATGACTTCGCATAGAATGACACCTGCAGAGTTGCAAGAACTCAAGGTTCAGTTGCAAGAATTGTTGGACAAGGGTTTCATTAGATCGAGTACCTCACCTTGGGGCGCTCCGGTATTGTTTTCCAATAAGAAGGATAAGACCCTTCGGCTATATATAGACTATTGGTAGTTGAATCGAGTTACCATTAAGAATAGGTACCCTTTGTCATGGATTAATGACTTGTTTGATCAACTGAAAGGGGCACGGGTCTACTCTAAGATAGATTTACGCACGGGGTACCATCAGTTGAGAATTAGGGAGGCAAATATCCCTAAGACAACATTTAGGAAGCGATATGGGCATTTCGAGTTCACATTGATGCTATTTGGATTGACAAATGCCCCGACGGCATTCATGGATCTCATGATAGGGTGTTCCAACCCTACCTAGATCAGTTTGTCATGGTTTTTGTTGATGACATCCTGATCTACTCCAAGTTTGAGGACGAGCATGAGGGTCACTTGAGGATTGTTCTCCAAACCTTGAGAGACCACCGGTTGTACGCCGAGTTCAACAAGTGTGAATTTTGGTTGACGGAGGTAAAATTTCTGGGACACATGATGTCGCCTTCGGGTGTGTCAGTAGACCCAGAGAAAGTTGAGGCGGTTATGAGTTAGGAGAGGCCGAAGTCAGTCTTTAAGATACGTGGTTATTGGGATTAGTAGGGTATTACAGGAGGTTTATTGTGGATTTCTCCCGACTAGTTACACCTATGACTAGATTGACTAGGAAGGAGGTCAAGTTTCAATGGGATGACTCGTGTGAGAGGGCATTCCAGGAGTTGAAGGGGAGGCTTACTTCAGCTCCTATTTTGATAGTTTCAAAGATGGGACAAAGATACACAGTGTATTGTGATGCCTCCAAAGATGGACTTGGGTGTGTTTTGATGCAGTCTAGGAGGGTGGTAGCTTATGGTTCTCAGCAGTTGAAGAGCCACGAGTAGAACTACCCCACGCATGACATGGAATTGGCAGCTATCGTCTTTGCCTTGAAGGTATGGCACCACTATTTGTATGGGAAAAAGTTTGAGGTCTTTTCGGACTACAAGAGTCTGAAGCACATCTTCACTCAGCAGAACCTCAATATGAGACAACACAGGTAGATGGAGTATTTGGAGGACTATGACTTCACTTTGCATTACCATCCCAGTAAGGCAAATGTGGTGGCTGATGCACTCAGCCAGAAGTTACAAGGAGTCTTGGCTAGTATAGCTTCCTGGGAGTGCCAGATGCTCAAGACTGTGGGGCAGTTCGGGTTAACACTACAGGGGTCAGACTCAAGGCACTTTGGGAAGTTTGGTGACTACCCCTTCACTACTGAGCAGGGTATTTGAGTCCTAGGGGTAGGACATGGAGATATTGTCCATCATAGACCAGGTATAGTTGGATACAGATGACGAGGGTTGGGCCATTCACGCATATTGTATTCTTCAATTCAGGGGAAGGGTTGTGGTTCCTAGTCTACGAATCTGAGAGAGGAGATCCTTAGGGATTTTCATTGCTCTCATTTTAATGTGCATCCAGGTGACATGAAGATGTACCATGAGGTGACACGTTGAAGATTTTGTTAGTTGATATTTCACGTGTCAGCAAGTCAAGGCTGAGCATTAGAGACTAGCTGGGTTGCTCCAACCTTTGGAGGTGGCATAGTGGAAATGGGAGCACGTCACTATGGATTTTGTGACCCATTTGCCACAGACATTGCGTGGGACGACGCGGTATAGGTGATAGTGGACCAGCTTACGAAGTCGACACACTTCTTGTTAGTGCAGATGACCTTCACACTGGAGAAATTCTGTAGATTGTATATATGGGAGATAGTCCAGTTACATGGGGTACCTCGTATCTATAGTATCAAATCGGGATCTCAGGTTCACGGCCCATTTTTGGAAAAGTTTTCAATGGGCCATGGGGACACATTTGATGATGAGCACAGCTTTTCATTCCCAGACAGACGGTGCCTTCTCCGGTTTGTTGGATGGAGGTTGGAGAGAGATCCTTTACGGGTCTAGATTTGATTCGAGACACCTTAGAGAAGGTAGACTTGATACGAAAGCATCTTTTCACGGCTCAGAGCCGGCATAAGAGCTACGCCGACAGACGGCGGCGACCTCTGGAGTTTGAGGTCAGAGATCACATCTTCTTGAAGGTAATGCCCAAGAGAGGAGTGGTCAGGTTTGGCAAGTGGGGAATGCTATCGCCAAGGTATATCGAGCCCTTATAGGTACTCGAGAGGGTTAGTACAGTCGCTTACGAGTTGGCATTACCGCCAAATTTATCAGGTCTTCAGGTGGTGTTCCATGTCTCCATGCCCCAGAAGTACACTCCAGATCCGACACGTGGTGAATTGGGGTGAGCTAGTTATTGATGCGGATGGGACCTTCGAGGAGGGACTAGGCAAGACCATGAGACTAATGAAGGTGTTGTGGCAGAACCGTGGTGTGGAGAAGGCGACAAGGGAGCGTGAGGACACTAAACGTGCCAGTTATCCATTCTTGTTCGACGATAGAGGTACATTCTTGTGTCATAAGTGTTATGTGACTTGCATATGCATGTGGTTGAATGCGCATGTGTGTATCAATTTCATGGACGAAATTTCTTGTAAGGGGGGAAGAATGTAAAACCAGGGAAAATTTGAATTTTAGTGAAAAAAAAGGGCAAAATAGTAATTAGCCGCTACGATACGAGTTGAAAACTCAAATTTTTCTAGAACTTGGATGACGAAACGGACTTCACCGTTGGATTCGCCTCGCGAAATCTAGTAACCCAATCAATTTTTGTTTAATTCTAAGATAGTCAAATTTTTCACATTTTACGAGACAATCGGGTGTCGTGTGTCTAAAATAAACGTGACCGGGAATTAATTGCGAAACATAGAAAATAATGTAAAGTTACTTCAAATAAAATATATTGAACTTAAAACCGGATGAGATTTAATTGATTCAGAATAAAATCGAATCAGGAAAAGACGGGACGTGTGGCACGTTGTGGGCCAAGTATCCAAGGAGTATAAATAGGGGAGAAAAATCAGATTTTCTCCCCATTACCCAGCATATTTTCAGATAAAGAGAGAGAGAGAGAGAGAAGAAGAGAGAGAAATTCAAGGGTTTTTCCATCTTCATCTTGCGATCTAGGGTGTTTCGTTCGTCGAAATTCTTCGAGCCAAGAATGAAAGTTGATCTACGCGACGAGAGCTATGTCTATATACCAAAAAAGCGCGGATTTTGACGAAGTCTCAAAAACAAGATTTTTTAAAATCAAATTCTAAAGCTTGAGTTAGGTTTTCTTGGAGCTTCTACCATTCGTATTACGCTTCGGGAGGTATGGTTCTTCCCCTAACTAGGTTTATTTTCAACCTAGGGTTGTGTATGAAATGGGTAATTTGATTAGAGATGAATTCTCTTATTTGATGTACTCCTAGTGTAACTAAAGTATGGGAAATGGATATAAAAATATGTTAAACCAATCTTGCATGAATTGGATTTGTGGAATTTTCTTGTTTGGTAAATTCATAAGAAATGTGATAAATTGGGCATGATTATGTGTTACATGATTTTGTGCCTTTTTAGTGTTTGATAAAATGCCTAGGTTGATTTAGCATTTTTGTTTCATTGAAGATGGATTGTAATTATACGCTTATGATCTAATTGACAATTGGGAATGCTGTTTGAGATGAAATTTTGTTCATATTGTGCTCATGACATGTTAACCATGATATTTTATTTGTAATTGAAATCTTGGTTGCATAATGATATGAAATGCAATTGTACATTACATTGCATATGCATGGAAAGCATCACATTTGTGGGCATGTGACATGGGTGTGAGTGTCTGCATGGTTTTGGTCAAACACCATCCTTGGTGGGTTTATACGTGGGCTCGAGAAAGTTGGTCAAGGTTCGACTGAGTCGCACGAGTTGCATTGAAAATAGGGACGGGGTTAGCAAGAAGGACTAGATTATCTCTCGGGTGCAAGACTTAGTGATTTGAATATGCACTCCATTTGTATTAAGTCCATAAAGTGTGTCAGTGTATGCAGAGCCGTTGGTGGAAGCCCATAAATACTGTGTCGGTAGGGTGTCCATTGGTGGAAGTCCATAAAAACCCACCCCATGAAAGACCCGAAATTTATAAATGGTCATTGGATATATAACATCAATGGCGGGGACTTGGAATGCCCGAATTCATACGCATGGCATTGCATGTGTTGTGGGAGCCGGTGAAGGCTCGGGTTGCGTTGCATGTGTGAGTCTCACCTTATAACATGGCATGACATTATGACATTCATTCTTGAAGTAGTATGTTCTTAGATGAATGCTTGTTTGATTGTCGAATTGCATATGAGCATTTCATATGCATCTAGGTTAGGGAGTAGCCTCTTTAGGAGATACCCTATTGAGCGTGGCTCATCCTTTATGGGGTTAACATTTCAGGTGTGGGACAAGCGCCGATGGACGGCTCTCACTTGGGCCCTCGTTGATGAAGAAAGTCGATTTTTGTAAAACAATCGTGTAATTAGTTTTGGGTATGTATCGTTGTATAAAGGATTGTAAAACGAACTCATATAAACTATATTTTGTGTAAAATTTGATGTTATGTGAGTTTGGGTGAATGCTGAATGAGATTGGGTGAGTTGAAATTGAAAAAGGATGGAATTGGGGGAAAACTGGGCTTATCTATCGGTAGCAAGTCTTGAGCTACCGGTAGCACAATTCTAGAGGACTCAGCTACCGGTAGCATGTACACGAGATGCCAGTAGCTCCTCCAAAAAGTTTGAACTGGTAGCTTGTTGGCAGAGGGCTCAGCTATCGGTAGCACGTACACGAGCTACCAGTAGCTCCTCTAAAATTTTCAAAAAATTAAAATAACTTTACTAAACCTTCAAGCCTTGAGTCTTTTTGTTCCAAAGATGTAAATGGAGTAATATTAAGGATAAATTCATGTATATTGAACCTTAGAATAATCAAGTGATTGAAATGTATACAGGTTATGCATTTGGGAGTGCCTGGTACAAGGGAGACTCTGCCCAAACTCTGTGTTGTTTATGATTCTGGTGAAAGGGATGTTATGACGTGGCGTTGGGTTATGCGGCATTCACGGGTACTTTCGTGGGTTGATGGGCGATCAATGGGTTGGCAAAGGAGCCCCGATTGTAGGAGCATCACAAATTAATTCAAGCATAGAATAACCAGTTATTTAACTCGCATAAAATCTCAAGCATTCGATGTACATGACACACTGAATCAAGAAATTATGCATAGCAAAAACATTACTAAAAGACAAGAATTAAATTAAAAGAATAAATCAAGCATTAAAAACATTGGATCAAGAACAAATATTGTATTTCATTGAAAGTATCTCCCTTAGCCTTATTTTGGCTTTTAGTCAGCCACATAATAATTACAATAAAACTAAAAGAAGAAAAATAGAAGACGAAAAGTAAATACAATGTAGAATTACATCCCTTTTTATAGGCAATGAGGTAGGAAAAAACTAATCTACGTTGACAAAATGGGAATCTGGGCAAATTCCAAACACGCGCCCGGACGCGTGGTTTTTTCCATCCGAATGCACACTTCTTCACTTGTTTTAGAGCACCTACTGGAATTTCCATCCGGACTCTCCTTGCTTTGCCATTCGAATGCGTTTTCCACAATGCATCTCCTTGCCTCCCCCCTCTACTCTAGAGCTCTTCCTTTCCTTGTGGTCCATCCTATTAGTCATCAATTCCAACTCATTTACCTGCAAAAATTGGTCAAACACTCCAAAAGAAAATTATGTCCATAATCCAATTAAATTAATGAAATTATGCCTTGCCCAATAATAAACACCAAAATAACACAATATCTAAGGCTAATTAGTGGTCAAATATAAAACATTTTTCCAAGCGCAGGAATATATCGATTAGTAACTCGGTCGATTACCGAGGTCGTATCCTAAATGAAACCAATTAATCATCAAATTTCATCTCACCGTAAATAGGAATTTTGACCTAATTCTATGACTCATTCAAGATTGTAATCAAACATAATTGGACAGAAAATATTCAATTAAAAGTCAAAGTTTGAAAAATATGTATTTTAATTGATTGAATTAATTCATGAAAGAATTACAACCATATTGATTGCACTGATTCCAAGAATTACCTATGTCAAACCAAATTGTCTACAGATAAGCAAAGAGATATACATATTAACTATGTTTTCAAAAATAATTTCTTCATTCAACGAAAATAAGATTAAACATGAAAAAACCTAGTTAGATCAAAACCTTTTATTCACAGATGAGAATCCCTCATTCGATTACTCCGGAATGAAACTACTCACTCATAGTAAACAAAAAAGCACAGACAACTATTAAAGACATGATAACTGGAAGAGAAACTAAAACTTAATTGAAATTAGAAATTAAACCAACCTTGTGTTGAAGACAAATAATTATAAAGATGACAAGAAATAAGAATCAACGTATATGCTTGCTGTAAATAAATAAACTAAAGGAAAGAACAACACTCTGAAATCGCTTAAAATGAAAAACTATGAAAAATGGAAGAACTCTCAAGAACCCTAGCTAAAACTGGGAGAAACCAATAGAGAGGGGAAAGAGAGAAAAACATGTAAAAGAAAAACATCAAAAGAATTATCCTCCTCTTCTTATTATTCGGTTCACCATTTTCCTCTTCTTTTTCGACCAATAAGAGCCTCTAAAGATATCCTAAAAAAACCCAATCGATAGACTTTTCAAATAGAATCCTTGCCTAAATTAAAATCTGATGAACCAGTAGAAAATAACCCCGACCTACCGATAGGAAAGTTTCTGTTATAATCTACTGGTAGCTCAGCATCAATGAACTGGTAGAACTGCTCTCTGTTTCAGATGAACTGGTAGGTAAGGTAGGTGTGAACTGGTGGCAAAGTTACTATTTTGAATAAACCGGTAGGTCTTCACTACGTCCAGTAGAACTGTTGCCCAAAGCCTGATTAACTTGTAGAAAACCTATTGGTACAACGACACTTTTTCTGAATTTCAACTGCAATGCTCCTGGCTCCAAATCTAGCTCACCTAGCTCATTTCCAAAGTCTTCCAAGCATAAAAATGAATGTAAAATGTTATTTTTACCTTGAATTTCCTACAAACACAAAAATTCCTTATAAAACCAAAACTAAACTAAAAAAAAACATATAGCTAAAAAGCAAAGCTAAATTGAATGATATGAGACAAAAAAAAATATGCAATATTGTGTGCTCAACACTAGGCTCACTCTATGAGCTCGCTCGAATAGTCTTATGGTCGTTTGAGCGATGCCCCTGGCTACTCGAGCGTTGCTTGTCTTAGTCGTGTTTGAAACGTTGTTTTCACTCCAGTGCCAACCGCCTTATAACTGCCCTTCCACCGATTGAGTGGTCGTTCATAAATCAATGTTTTCTTATTTACTAAGGTTACCCTTATTCCGGACCAATAAATTGGAAAATTCTTTCCCACATATAGGTTAAGCCTCTAGAGCTTTTAGAGTGATTTCAAAGAGAGAAATTCATTCTTCTATCTTGAGAGCTTCCACCACAACCTAGATCCATTAGATCCAAAGCATTGTTACTTAAAAATTTCATTGGTGTGTACATACTGAGGATTGTTGGCGTGTCCATAATCGCTCGAGGCCTAGATGAACCATGCGGTGGGGAAGTCCAAGTGAAGCTACACCAAAGGTCGGAAAGGGACTTTCGACGGAGAGACATAGCAAAGAAATGAGCATCTAACCATGGTATTTGTTGAGGTATAAATTTCGAGTATTGTATGTTGACTTGGAGAGTAATGAATTAGGCTTTGGTGAACCCAGCGTGATTTCCTACGGTTTTTCCCGAGTAGGGCTTTTTGCATTAACAAATTGCTTATGTCTCTTATTGATTATTGTACACACTTCCATTTATTATCACATACACACACTATATGTTTGTGGAATTGATTGATTGAATATTCATTCATACATAGTTGTGCACTAGATTTGGGGATTTAGGATTGACGTGAGATTGATTACGAGTGAATTAATTGAATATTAATTTAATCAATCGTCATGTGTGTTAAGGGTTGTGGTGACTAAACCGGTTCTCACATTCTTTGCTTGATATTTGTTAGAAGAGGTAATTGTAGTAGATATATATATTTTAATTTGTAATCAATGTGGGCTAAAATTGAAAAACCTGTCCATCCCCCTATAGGTAAAGTGTCTTGGTCTCCACAAGTATAATCGTGAGGGAAGATCCATATCAAGTTCCCCCTCCCAGAACAACAACCCCAATGTCAGATTAAGTTGATTCTTGTGGCTATGGAAAGAAAACTTCTTTCGATTGATTCACACTGACAATGGGTCTGAATTGAGTAAAAATTAATTACATTAATTCTTGGACATTTAATAATTGTGATCGATAAGGGATATCACGTCAGCGTCTTCCAACAAGTGAAAAAGGGACTATGAGCCTAGGATTTATTTCTTTTCCACTAAGGTTTGTGGTGCGCGTATCATGAACCAACCAAAAATTTAGCAAACTTTATTTTTCAAACTGGTCAAGAACTCCCTTTGGAGCTAGAATCCCTGCAAGAAGGTGTATAGGCATCAAGGAGAGAACATGTTTAAGCAAAATAAGCCACCCTCAACAATGCTTTCATCTCCTCCCACTTTATTTTATACTCTATCCGTAAGATGAGAGAAATTTTTTTTTTATTTTTATACTGTCGTTAAATAGAGGTAGTCCCAAATAAAATCTTAGGAATCAAAGTAAGGAAAGTAGCATTGATGGAATAGGGACTGTACCTTCAGCAAAGAAAAAAGTGACCAGTTGGAAGAGATCTTCTTTTATGTAATCCCAACAATATTTATAAAAAGAAACCGAAAAGTCGTCAAGCTTTAAAGGATAGGGGAGACCCTTTTGGGGTGAGTGAGCGCCAACATGCTAAAAATGACCTATTGAACTTCTTCCATATTAGGAGGCTTGAAAGCAGAGGATGCTTTTAATTAATTGATTTAAAAAAAAAACTTTCACTGTCTAAACCTTTTATATTCATACCAAATTCCTTTTTCTATAATGTTGGATTTGTTTATCATATTTTGATTTATCGTGGTTCCACCTCGAACTTACCGAGAATTTATAACTTCTTGACCACCTGCACTTGGATGAACCAATATTTGGTAGCAAGCAAGTTTTTTGTGCCGTGGCTGGGGAAATCACTAATATGGTGTCTAAAAACGTGTCTAGTGTTTGAAGGAGGAATCCACAATTCACTTGCGATTTTGCTTGGAGGTTTTCTGGGTAAACTTGTTCCATATTTATTTTTATTTTTCTTTTCTTTTCCTTTTGATTCTTAATTTTTTTCATCTTTGTCTAGGTTACCAAACCTTAGATGCATGACCAAATGGACTCGACTCCATAACAGACGTTTAATTCAAAGAAACATCACTGCAGCTCTTGGGGAATTAACACAAACTGCTAATACTGGAGGAGCCCAAGTGGTTCGAGCAAAAAAAAAAAGTGGTTCGAGCAACCTCATCTCCAAAATCTAAGAGGGTCAACTTTGCACTAGAATCTAAATAGGTGAAAGAGATATAGATAACATAGTTTGGCCACCCCAAAACATGGGAGGTCACTACGAGACTATCTCCAACCTACCTGAAGTAATACCCCATTGTGTTTTGTCTTTCTCGTTGAAGCTAATGCATTCACGGTCAACCTAGGGTGTCTATTTAGCTATTGCCCTAGTTTCATAATATGGAGTCCGAGAGTCCATATCTACATTAAGAAGTTTGAAGAAATGTGTAGTACTTTAACAGAAGTTACAATGTCTAAGGAAATCGTTAGGATGAAGTTGTTCACATTCTCATTGAAGAATAGGCTTAATTCTTTGAAGCCCCAATCGATCTGATCTTACCCAAATTTACAGATGGAGTTCTTCAAGAAGTTCTTTCCCATTCATCACATAAATTCTTTGAAGCGATAGATAGTGAAAGTTATTTTGAAGGATGAGGAGACTTTCTACCAATGTTGGGAGCATTCCAATGAATTAATCGCATATTGTTCCCATCATGCATTCGAAGAATGGAACACTAAACCCTAAAACTAAGCTATGAAGCTTATCTTCTTATTATTAAAAAGGGAAAGGGATTTTTCAGCTAGTGCGTAGGAGCGCACTTCCCTTTTTCCTTTATTAGTATGGGGTCTTGTGGTTCCTATGCCACCACGTTTCCTAGTCGTTTTGTTTTAGTAAATCTCTTCCACCTCAGTTATAGTAATTTGTGGAGATGATGAGCAATGGAGAGTTCTTCAGTAAATCTCTTGAGAAGGTATTTGATTACTTACATTCCTTAGTTGAGAACGCCTAAATGAGAGGTACTGCAAATCCCTCAAAGTTGGAAAACAAAAGCCTCTACTTCTCATGGGGGAAAGTTCAGCCTAAAGGAGGAAGATGATCTGCGAGCAAATATAGCCTCTTTGTCATGCAAGGTAGAAGCTATGGAGTTGAAGAAGGTAAATGAGATGTTGGTTGTTCATTCAAGTGAGGAAGTATGTGCGATATGTGGGTTGACAAGCCATCTGGTGGGAAAATGCCCCCACGATTCCAACCTTGAAACAGATTATCATGGAATAGTCAAATGATGGCAACACTTTTAAGAAGTCATACCCTAATCCATATTTAGAAACCTATAACTAAGGTTTTCACAATCATCTGAACTTCAGTTGGCAAAATGATGCACCACTAGCTCCCAATTCTCCCTATTTCTTATCAACTTCCTCCACCTCAAGGCCCTCTTCCGCATTACCAACCATTACAACCTCCCTATAGGATGACATTTGAGGAGTCAGTGAGCTAGTTCATGCAAAGTCAGACATAGATCAAAAGCCCAACCACACAGACTCTAAATGATTTGAAATACCATCTCACTATGTTGACTCAAGCCTTGACTATGCCAGAGAAATATAGATTTCCTGCTCAACCTCTGAAGTGTCAATTGCGAATAGTGGAGCAGCAAAATTACTCACCTCTAGAACATGCCCAAGCCATCACAACTTTGAGGAGTGGGAAATTTATTGACAAGGCCATTATAACCTGAAAGCTTTCAACCCACTGATCAGGTCAACAACTATGCCCCCAAGAGCAATTGAGAATAAAAAGATGACAAAAAAGTCGAGAAAGTGTGTCCTATACTTTCAATTTGTCCCTCAACGGTTGAAAAAGCTTTAGCATTTAAATAAAAATTAAGAAATACTTGATCTATTTAAGCAGGTGAAGATCAACATTCCATTGTTGGACGCAATTAATCAAGCCCCCTTATATGCCAAAGATTTAAAGGACTTGTGTATAGTTAAGATGAAGTTGAATGTCCAAAAGAAGACCTTTTTTATAGAGCATGTGAATGCTATCAACATAAGAGCCCACAAAAGTATAACGATCCGAGGGTGCCCTACCATCATGTTTCATTTGGAACTTCTTAATCGGGTAAGCTTTTCTCGATCTCGGGGCTAGTGTCAATCTTTTACCATCTTTAGTGTACAAATAGTTGAGTTAGGGGAGCTGAAGCCTACTAGTGCCACCTTACAACTTGTCAATCGCTTTGTGAAGATTCCCCTAGGTGTGGTGGAAGATGTGCTTGTTGAAGTCGATAAATTCTATTTGGATACTCATTTGGTGATTCAAGGCACTTCGTAGATTATGATGATTTTAGGGAGACTGTTCCTTGCTACATCCAATGCCCTAATCAATTGTCGTAGTGGAGTCATGAAGTTGTCTTTCGACAATATGACTTTGGAGCTCGACATCTTAAACATCACCAAACAATAGGGAAGTGATAATGATGATTTTGAGGTTCATAAAGTGAATATGATTGAAGCTACAGTGCAAGATAAATTTAATGTCTCATATTTTCCTGATCCTTTACAAGCTTGCTCAATTAATTCTTGTGATGTTGAGTGTAGTAATTTGCTTATTATAATTGTTTATTGCATTCTTCATACGAATTAGAGGTGAATGAATGGAGACCTAAAGTTGAGGATTTCTTAACACATGAAATGTCATACCATTATTATTGGTAATAATGGATATAACTCTGAATTAAACCTGATTGACTTTACTTGGTTTGCCTTTGTTGTGTATTATTATTTTTTATTTTGTTTTCTATTTCATTTAATCTTTTTTAGTTGCTTACACTTTTTAGATTTTAACTTTAGAGACTTTCTTTTGCATCACTCAAGGTGATCTCTATCCCTCTATTTATTTTTATGTATCTCATGATTTCTCTTGCACCTTAAACATTGAGGACAGTGTTCAATTTAGGTTGAGGGTATAGGGATGTCTTTGTAGTTAGGGTTTGCATTGAGTTAGTAACATTTTTGTGCTAAAAAAACAAATAACTAAAAATTTCATAATATTTTTCAATGATGAGATTTTCTTCCTTATATCTAATGCGTTGAATGATGGAACATGTATCATGTAGTTTTGATGTTTTAGCATATTATTCTATTCAGAGTTTGTTATACTATCACTTCTTCTAAAGTGTTTTATTAGCTTAAATTTTCAAAAATTTTGCACTACACGATAGCCACATAAATGTAATCTAAGTTAAGAAGTGAATACAAATTGAAAATCTTGAAGGAAAATAGTGGAGACTTTTGACCCCTGTGAGATTAGAGCCATTCATTTTTAGATGGTTATTGCACATGACTTCCAATTTTTCTTTCATATTATGCGCATTATTTTGCTTATAGTCTCTGTTTAACTTAATTCCTTTGAGTTATAGATATGGAATAAGTATATGAACCCTAAGAAACTATTTTATGCCTTCTTTGATCGTTTGAGCATTTCAAGCCTACCCAAAGTGTTATTTATCGTTAGCTAGCCCTTTGAGCCTTATATGAGTCTTTCTTTCTTTAGTTTTTTTATCCTTACCCTACTCCGATTTCGAGTGTAGATCTTGCTATGATTTTGTGTCGTTACCCTTCTTATCTTGAGATTTAGTAAGGAGTATTGTTGTTAAAAAAAGAGCTATTGTTGTACGAGTGCATAATTCATGAAAAGCTTCAATGATTTGTGTATCAAGAAAAGTGGCATTGATAGAAAGAAAAAAACACAAAAAAAAAAAAAAAAAAAAGATCATTGAAAGGAAAAAATTGATGGTTAAAAAAAAGGCATTTGAAAAGAGGATATGTGAAAGAAATTTGAGAAGAATGCCTTAAGTATTATTTGTTATTTTCTCTTGCTATTCTCAAGCAATTTTTTGTTTTATCCTTATCATTTTCTTGTTTAGCCCATGACCTATATCCAATGTTTCGTCCTATTTTTGAAAATCCTACTTTGATCTTGGCAGGAGTTTATTTGGAGGTTGAAGCGAATGAATAATAATGAGTGTAGTAATATTCAAGCTTCTTAGTTGTGGTATTTCTTTCATGAGACTAATATTTTTGTTTCATGTGTTCGATTTTTCATGTCTTTTATGTGAGATGTTTTACTTTTGATAAACAATATTCTGTTCTCATAGGATTGAAAGATTTTCACCCATTTTTTAGTGATTTAATTTTTAGTGTAATCTTGGTGAGAATTGGATCAAACCATTTTCGAAAAGAAATTTGGGGTTTATTTTTCTTTGATGTTGGGTTTAATTTTATGTCGGTTATGCTACTTCACACAAACTTTGAGTTTTGAGTACTTGAGTATCTTTATCATCTGAGATAGTGTTGTGAACTTGGATTGAATTTTGTGGTGAGGTATTAAGGGTTATTAATTGTGTCCTTGAATTCTATGCATTGGAGTTATTGAAAGTTTTCTGAGTTGTAAAATGGATTATGAAATGTTCGAGGATATCATTTTTGGAAACTCTTACGAGACTATAACTCATCAACTAGGGGTAAACTAGGGATATAAAATCTTGTTGTATATGTTAAATGCAATCGATATTGCCAACAAAAGTGGTGTTGCTTTATGTGTTCTTGTTTTTAATTTTTGTATCTTAAGTTGATGTTGGAATTTCTTAAGTCGCTTTGATTGCTAGGGACTAACAATATGCAAGTTGGGGTGTGATAATGATTAGAAATTGTATTATTCTATTGGATTAGATAAGTGTTATTCCACTTATTTTGAGCATATTGTTGCATTTTAAAGGAGTTTTAGTGTTTTGATCTAATTTGAGCTTGATTGGATGTAATCATAAAAAATAAAACATGCTTATTGAGGTACTTTGTTTTGTAGGAGTTGAAGAACGGTTATTGATTAAAACATTGGTGATTCAAGGTGAATCTCAAGTGTTCTGAGGTCATTGAATATAGTTTTAGAGGTTTGAAAATGAGGAAAAGAAGTTTGGAGGTATTTCAGAGCTTAAACACATTTTGGGGAGAATTTGGGAAGGAAATAATTTGAAACTACTTCAGTATTTTGATCATAATATTTTAACAAGATGACTGATTGACCTTATTCTTCTGGCATTGAAAATAAGACTTCAAGCTCTATAAAAGTGCATTTCGTAAAAATTTCATGAATCAACATCTAATTGTGTCAAAATAAAGCTAGAAGTTTGGGTAGAAACTATCATGCGTAGAAACATGTGTTGCATCCAAATGCGTTCAACCATTGGAAAAGAAAAGCCACAAAGAGTTTTGGATAGAAAAAAGTTATGTTTGAATGCATATGATGCGTCTGGACGCGTGTCAGCTTGATCAAATCAGCCTCCACAAGAGTTATGGAAGGGTTTAATTTGTCCATATTATAAATACGTAGCTTAGGAACAAATTGGAGAGGAGAAAAATAGCTATTCTTTCTTTGAATTTGAGTTTTATATCGAAGCATGTGTGAGTAATTTTCTTTTGATCCTCTAATTAGGGTTTTGAACTTATTATGATCAATTATTTTAATTTTTTATTTTTTAATGTGAATTATTGTTTTCATGCTATATCTTTTGTGTTGTTTTGATATTGATTGAATGATCTTAGAAAATATTGAAACTTTGTATAACTGATTAATTTATTGTCAATCAAGTAGTTTTTGGTATAACGATTGCTATTGATTCCCTGCAAGTTTTCGATCTAGATCTAATTGTTGTTTAAATTCAATGAATATCCTTTTGTGTTTAATGATAAATATTCTTATTGATTCACATTGACAATGGGTTTCAAGTGAGTAAACCAACTTCATTAATTCATGGAAACTTAATAATTGCTCATCATTGCTTTTAAATTGCTCTAACCAAATTACTTTTTCTATACTGTCGGATTTGTTTTGCCTATTTTGATTTCCTATGGTTCGGCCTCGGACTTATTGAGAATTTATAACTTCTTGACCACTTACACTTGGGTGAACCAATATTTGGTGGAAAGCAATTTACAATGTGACTTCAGGGAATTAGCTAAGTATAATAACCAATTTTCTAAAAAAAAAAAATTATATTGACAAGCCTCTGTAACATATCCTTTTGTCATGTACTCCTTTCGACAAACTCCCTCTTCTGGTTCAACTCATAGAAAATCGGCTCCTCTAGCAAAAGTTAGATCATGCTTCACATGAAATGTTGCTAACACATCCTTCTTTGAACTTGGATCTGCCTCCTTGGATATTCAAGATTTCCTCCAGAATCTAATGAGGAGTTTTATAAAACTCGTATCTTTGAATCTTTTGGTTGACTAGGGTGTTTACACAACACTCAGAAGATTTTAACAATAAATCTCTAGTTAAAATATCTAGAACATTTTTTATGATTTAAAAAACAAGGAGAAAAAGTTGTGTTCTAGGTTTAATTTCTCAAGATTTTTCTCTAAAGGCTCCTAGGGTTTATTGATCTGAAAGATCTATTCAAAAGCTCTTATTTTCTCTTTTTCTTTCTCAAAAAAATGTCCTAGTGTCTCATATGTATAATAAAAACCTATGCAATCAATTTGGGAAAGGTATGCTAATTAAAATAGGATGTTGATGTGTCATAGTCACTCAAGCATGTGATATCTCACTCTAGTGCTCTTGGGCTCGCTCGACCACCAAGCGAGCGAGAAGCAAGGGTGAGTTATAGTAGTTTATCAGAACCTGTACTAGTTTTCTCCCTCGACCAGGAAGTGCACACTAGGAGAGTGCCAGCTATTGGAAACCATTTGAAACTTGTCCAATTGACCTCAAAAAAGTACCATTAGGTTATGTTTGAATGTGGTCTATACTTAGGCCTTATTTTAAACTTAAAAAAATCAAGTTTTCCTTACCAAAAATGGAAGGCTAAGTATATATCACATAAATCAAGTCTCAGAAATATTTTTTAAATAATTTCAAGGTTTTCTAGTCCATTTATCAATCCTAACCGGAGTGTGAATGCCATAAGTTTAACTTGATCATCTTCATTAATCTTCAATCGAATCTTCAAGTGAGCTCCATGTCATCTGTCTTGAATATCTTCAATCTTTAATGCAAAAACCACAATACCTCAGCTAACTTGATCCATGTGACCCAAACAAATACCAATTAGAAACAATACATTTACGTAGACTTCTTGATCTTGAGTATGAGAACATACCTTGCTCAACGTGATTTTCCACGAGAACATATTTCCCTCAGTCAAACATACTGGTAATGATTGCCTTAACCCATTTTCTAAACCCCCTTCCTAGAGGCAGAGCCAAAAAGTTCTTCCTGCGTGAGCACTTTAAATAGTTTAATTGTTTTCTCCCAATTGGTAAAACATATGGTGATATATTATATTTATTCCAATAAAATTTTGAAACTTCGACATATATTAGACATGAAAGGATAAAAAGCCGATAACATAATGTCTGCAGCTAAAAAGTGACACAAAAGAGATTAACTATAATCCTTCATAAAACATGAGGTTAATATATAATTTACAATAACCTTCGATGAGGTTTTATATTATAAAAGTATTGAATAATAATTTCATTATCAGTGTCATCAAAAATATTATATATATATATATATATGCATCATCATGCTATCAATCATCCATTTGGTCACACAACCCAGTGATCAAAATTTTTAAGCTGAATATATCTTTATATTTGGGCTTTTTAACTCCTAACAATTTTATATCTTCAAATTGTAACCTTGAGTGAAAAACCCAGGAAAATATGAATTTTTATGAAAAATGACAAAACGGTAATTAGTCGCTACAGTACGGGTTGAAAATCTGAATCTTTATAGAACTTGGATGATGAAACAGACCTCACCGTTAGATTCATCTCACAAAATCTAGTTACCCGGTCAATTTTCATTGAATTCCGAGACAGTCGAATTTTTGCATTTTATGAGGCGATCGGCACGTGACCAAAATAAACACAACCATAAATTAATTGCGAAACATGGAGAATAATTTAAATTTAGTTCAAATAAAAATATATTGAACTTGAAACAAGACAAGATTTAATGAATTTTGGGACAAAATCGGATCAGTAAAAGGCGAGACGTGTGGTGCGTTGTGGACCAAACATCCAAGGGGTATAAAAAGGGGGAAAAATCAGATTTTTCCCCCAATTTGGGCTGCTGAATTTCGTTGGAGAGAGAGAGGGGAGAAGAGAGAGAAAATTAAGGGTTTCTTCTTCTTCTTGTGATCTAGGGCCAACCTTTGGTCGGAATCATTTGGGTCAAGAACTAAAGTCCATCTACTCGATGAGAACTACGTCTACGTACCAAAAATCGGGGATTTTGATGAAGTCTCAAAGATGGAATTTTTGGAAATCAAGTTTTGAAGCTTGATTTGGGTTCTTGGGAGCTTCCTACTACGTGCATTACGCTTCAAGGAGTAGGGTTCATCTCCTAACTAGGTTTATTTTCAACCTAGGGTTCCATATAAAATAGGTAGCATGAATTAAGATTAAATCTCTTGTTTAAATTTATTTCTAGTGTAACTAGAGTATGAGAAATGGTACAGAAATGTGCTAAAATAATCTTGCATGAATTGAGTTTGTGGAATTTGCTTGTTTGGTAAATTCATGAAAAATGTGATAAATTGAGTATGATTGTGTGTTACGTGATTGTGTGTCTTTTGAGTGTTTGATAAAATACGTATGTTAATGTAGCATGTTGTTTCATTGAAAATGTTGTAACATGCTTAGTGAGAATGTGGATTGTAATTATATGCTTTATGATATAAGTTACATTAAGGAATTAGAATTGTTCATATTGTGCTCATGACATGTTAAACATGATGTTGAAAATACAATTAAAATCTTGGTGGCATAATGATATGAAATGCAATTGTACCTTACATTCCATATGCACGGAAAGCATCACATTCGTGAGCATATGACATGGGTGTGGGTGTGTGCGTATTTTTGGATCAAACACCATTCTTGGTGGTTGAGACGTGGACTCGGGAAGGTTGGACCTAGGTCCGACTGAGTTACACGGGTTGCATGAAAAACTTGTGTCGGGTATAGCAAGAAGGGTTAGACTCTCCCTTGGGTGCAAAACCCGGTTATTGGTTTATACACTTATGACGGTGAAAGTCCAAAAAAGTGTATTAGTGTACGCAAAACCGGAGGTGAGATACCAAAATCTATGTCGGTGTGGTGGACCGTTGGTGCAAGTCCAGGAAATCACCTACCCAAGAAAGACACATGGTTCATTTTATAAATACTCATTGGATGTGCAACATCAATGACGGGGGCTTGGAATGCCCGGATTCATACGCATTGCATTGCATGTGTTGTGGGAGCCGGTGAAGGCTCCGGTTGCATTACATGTATAAGTCTCACCTCATAACATGGCACGACATTATGACATTCATTCTTGAAGTTGTATGTTCTTGGATGAATGCTTGTTTGATTGTTGAATTGCATGTGAGCATTTCATATGCATCTAGACTAGGGAGTAGCCTCTTTAGAAGATACCCTATTGAGCATGGCTCACCTTTTATAGGGACAACATTTCAGGTGCCGAACAAGCGCCGGTGGATGGCTCTCACTTGGGCCCTCATTGATGAAGAAATCTGAGTTGTGGCTTTGAAATTACATTTTTGTAAAACAAGTGTATAATTATTTTTTGAACATGTAATATTGTATAAAGGATTGTAAAACTAACTCATATAAACTATATTTTGTGTAAAATTAGATGTTATATGAGTTTGAGTGGATATTGTATGAGATTAGATGAGTTGGAATTGAAAAAGGATTGAATTGGGGGCAAACTGGGCTCTTCTACCAGTAGAACATTGAATTATCTACCGGTAGAAAATTTCCATAGAGCTTTTCTAACTGTAGAATGCTGATTATCCACCGTTAGAAAGATTTCAAATAGCTCTTCTACCGGTAGAATGTTTATTATCTACTGGTAGAAGAATTCCAAAGAGCTCTTCTACCGATAGAACGTTGTTTTTTTACTGATAGAAGAATTCCAGTGAACTCTTCTACCAGTAGAACGTTAATTTTCTACTGGTAGGTCCTCATAAATTTTCAAAAATTTAAAATGATCTTGTCAAGCCTTCAGGCCTTGAGTCCTTTTGTTCAAAGGATGTAAATGGAGTAATATTAAGGATAAATTGATGTATATTGGATCTTGGAATGGTCAAGTGATTGAAATGTACACCGGTTGTGCGTTTGGGAGTGCTCTGTACAAGGTAGACTCTGCCTAAACTCTGTGTTATTTATGATCTCGGTGAACGGGATGTTATGCAGTGATGTCGGGTTATGTGGCATTCATGGTTACTTCCGCGGGTTAATGAGTGATCAACGGGTTGACAAAGGACCCCCGATTTTAGGGGCGTCACAGCTTCGTATCAGAGCATTGATCATAGGTCTTATATGTGCATTGTGGGAAATGAGTCTGTCATCTTCTATTGCAAGAATGAAAGAGGTTTAGAGTCCATGGTGTAGCTTAGGCTCTGATGACCATCACAACTTGGTATCAGAGCCTAGGTTTTCGATTTGTCAAGGGCTTACGGGGCATGGGTCTAGGCCATTGCATCCATTGTGCATTGCATATTATGTGCTCTAAGTGCTAAATGTTATGTGTTATGTGAACAGTATGCATGATTAGATGTATATGAAAATGAGGCACTAGGGTTAGAGAACATAACCATGTGGGTCAGAAAAAGATGGAACGGATGGTTCATGGTATAGATGTCTATGAATGGGTGGCACACGCTCTACTAGTGAGACAAAGAGAGAAATCTCATTGTTTCGACTTTGATCCCTACCTTGGGATACTAAGTTAGTACTCTATTGCTGTAGATGACAAATAGAGAAAGAGGACACCAAAACGGTCGAGGAGGTGGGCAAAATAACAACCAACCACCATCGGCCTTTGACCAACAAGCCTTCATAGAGGCTATAGGTATGATGGCTGCAACCTATTATAGGCAAGCGCCAATATGAGCCAAGGGGCTCAAGCCATCCAAAGGAGTTTAAGTCCTATGGGCCACCAACGTTCATGGAAAAAACAAAGGACACCCAGCCCATAGGGATCACAGGGGCAAGGCCGAAGCTATCAAGGCCAAGCCCAGGGTCAGTCTTCCCAAAGAGGGAAGGACTTTAAGGGGACGTATCGAGGGGTCCAAAAGACATGTTACTATTGTTGACAGCCGGGCCATGTGAGGAAGAATTGTCTCCTATGGTAAAACTCACGGAGTTTCGAAACGCCTCAATCCCAGTCATTAATAGGACTTCCACAAGCCCATGTTGTTCCTCCCTATCCCACTATAGACCAGGAAAATTCGTTCCAACTACAGGGTGTTGCACAAGGCCCTAGTACTTCACGTGCGGTGACTCCCCAATCAGGGTGGATGAGCCAGGATGTGGGTCAAGACCAGGGAGAGGACTTTCAGGCAGCAACACCGGGGACCCGGTAGACGGTCTTCGACGTTACACCATTGAATGAGCCGATGGATCAGTCGGTGACCCACAGTACATTTCTTATTTCCTTGCTTATGGGCACATGTGTTACTTGATTCGGGCGTGTCACATACCGTCATTTTCACGTTCTTGTGCATGATATAGATTTAGAAATCGCAACGCTAGAAGAGTCCTTATGGGTAAATTCAACCCTAAGAGCTAGGGTGAGCATTGATCAGATATGTCGGGGGTGTGAGTTAGAGATCTCAAGGATTCTACTCACCGTAGACCTTAGGGTCATAGACATGTCGAAGTTTGATGTCATCCTCAGGATGGATTGTGTAACACCCCAAAACACACCCTGGACGGCATTACTATCTAAGACCATTCACAACATGAGAGCGACTAAATAAATTCCATCAATAAGAAAATTTCATTCATCATATTTCATATCCATAACATTATCCCAAAAGAATAAGCCAATTCATGGCAATTACATCCCAAAAGCATTGAACATAACTTAGCAGCGGAATAACAAAAGATTATATTTTACATGATTCCAAAATAACCCTTCAATCTAATACAACGAAGGACCGTCGAGATATCTCCCTCCGGATCTCCCTCCTCGTCTTCTAACTAATCCTCTTTTACAGCATCACCTGAAAAATGTGTTGGTTTGTAGGGGGTGAGCACTAAGCTCTGTAGCAACATTTCTCCCAAACTCGAACAAGGTTTAGAAAACATGTAAAACAAGTCGGTCTCATTTCACAAATATCATATATCAATTTTGAAAGAAAATAAGGACATTTCAATAGATCTCAAGTTTAGGTAACAACAGTCATTTAATGAATAAATGGAACCAATTACACAATTAATAATACATTCCACCATAAACCGTTTCTCACAAGTTCTTGCGGAATCACATACTTCCCCAAAACTCTTGTAGAAACCGTATCTGGTAGAATGAACAAATACTAACCATTTCATTCGTATCAACATTTTAAACATGTATCTCCACCATGACGTAAGGCAAACCCCATGAATCAACACATTGAGTAATATCTAGCCCACACACACACACACAAATCTTCTCAAAGATATCCAACCTTTAGGAAAGGCGTATGCCATACCACTGGCAGTGACGTATCTAACCCAGGCATTAGTATACTAACCCTCTTACACGGCACCCGTGAGCAATAGCGGTTTAGTCTTACCAAAGCACTAACCCCACTACGAGTGGTAGGAAAAATGTCAACCCACTCTACGATATCTCGTCAAAGGCCACCCATGGTCATCCCCCACTCATAAGAGATACAATACCAACCCAATTTCACATGTAGCATTCCAATAGAACAATTTAAGCAAAAGTACATGAGATCATCAAAAATATCATTTTTATTGTTCGACACAAAACACTAAATTTCTTTTTAAAACAAGACAAAAGAATATCCAAGGAGAATCCACACTTCATGAAGAAATAGAGTTTTGAAGTGAGGACATGTGAATGTTGGGTTAGGATATCAAGGGCCAATGGATATAAAGCTTGAAATCAAGAACAATTAAACACAAGGTCTTGAAATTAAGAATAAAGGAATAACAAGGTTGGACATCAAGGACAAAAGAACAATCAAGCCTTGACATCCATAGCAACAAATATCAAGTTTGGGAATCCAAAAGTGAAGGAACAATCAAGTTTTGTCATTTATAACAACAAACATTAAGATTAGACCTCATGAACAAGGGGGAAATCAAGAGGAACCCAATTTCCTTGCAATTAGAGTTTCGAAGGCACACCAAGAGATTTAGCGATTACCCAAGCACAACATAGTTTAGAACATGTAATATTTAAGGTTAGGAATCAAGAGAAAAGGAGAAATCAAAAGAAAACACAATCTCCTTGAAAATTTGGGGTTTCGAAGGCATACAAGGGATTTATGGCTATCAAGCCCTAATTTCGTTCATGATATGGTAAGGGATTACAAGAGCAACAAGAAATAGAGATTCCATAACATACATATAAGATTTGGAAGCAAAACATACATAAATATAAACCCTAACCTCAATGTAAGAGAAAAGGAGAAAACCCCTACCTTAATGTTCTTGGAAAAATTAGGGCTTTGATCTTGAATCAACCCTTCAATCTCTTGTTTTCTCTTGATCTTGTGTTTCTCTCTTTCTCTCTTCCTCTCTTATGTTTTCTAGGGTTTGGAGTGGTGTAATGAAGGCTAAGGAGGTGACAAAATGTATTTATAGTGGAGGAAAAATCGGCTTGTTCGCGACTTAAAATAAACAGTCTGGTTTCGGTGGTACCGGTACTCAGTACCGGTACCCAGTACCGGTACAAGAAACCTTCTGGAATCGGGGTACCGGTACCCAGTACCGGTACCATTTATCCAGTTTTGCCTATTTCTTTTGTTTTTCATTTCCAATCCATTCCAAAACTAACCAAATCCATCACAAACCTCTCCAACACATATTTATACACCAAACCTATCTAATACAAGTTATAGGACCTAACATTTTATATTTTCACTCACTAAAATTAAATTTCAACTATGATTTTCATTAACATTTTAAATCTTTACTTTTCAAATTTACAAAGTTCAAACACACTTCAATACCCCTATCCACATCTTTACAACCATTATTTGCTATATCTATATATCTATATGCATATATAAAAGAAAATGTGGGGTGTTACAGATTGGTTGACGGCACACCGAGTTGTCATCGACTGTGCTCGGAAGAGGGTCACTGCCTATACATCGGAAGGTGTTTGTTTCAAGTTTTAGGGGGAAAAGTAAGATGCTTTACTCCAAGTCGTGTATGACTCTCGTTGGCATGGGCAGTTGATAGGTTGGCTAGCAAGCCTTACCCTGGAAGACAAGGTAAGACAGGAGTTGGGTCTACCTCGGGTGGTTTGTGAGTATGAGGATGTTTTTTCGGATGAACTACCGGGATTACCTCCACATCGGGATGTAGACTTCACCATTGAGTTGCACCCTGGTGCATCCCCTATTTCTATGACTCTACATAGAATGACACATACAGAGTTATAAGAACTCAAGGTCCAGTTTCAAGAATTGTTGAACAAGGGCTTCATTAGATCGAGTACCTCACTTTGGGGTGCTCCGGTGTTATTTGCCAAGAAGAAGGACAAGACCTTTCAACTATGTATAGATTACCCGCAGTTGAATCGGGTTACTATCAAGAATAGGTACCATTTGCTGTGAATTGATGACTTGATTGATCAACTAAGAGGGGCGTAGGTTTATTCCAAGATAGATCTACGAATGGGATACCATCTAGTGAGGATTAAAGAGGTAGATATCCCTAAAACAGCGTTCAGGACGCGATATGAGTATTTCGAGTTCACTGTGATGCCTTTTAAATTGACGAACGAACAGGTTTTTTTTTTGGAAATTTGCTATGGTTCAAATTTGGTTTTATGGAGTGGAGAAACAAAGATTAAAGTTTGGGCAGTTTCAGTTTGATGGGGCAGGGTGATGGGAGGAGGACTACAACGAAGGCTGGATATTTTAGGATTTGAGTTAGGTTTTGTGGGCTTACCAAAGGGCAACAAAATCTGGTTTTCTTCGTGGTGTTCAACTGAAGAGGGGTTGTACAATGGATGAAAGCAAGGGATGATTCTGATTTAGATTCAGTGTACGTTCTCTTGTAGTAGACAGCAACTGGATGAAGATGTTAACTACTTATGGCGATGAACAACAACAGTACAGCTAATTAAAGATGGCTGATGAGTTTCTCTGGCAACAACGGTGTTGGATTGAGATTAGGCTCTAATACTAGTTGATGTAGACCATACTAGCTCTAATACCAATTTTAATGTAGATGGTAGTAACTCTGATACCAATTGATGTAGATTGCATTAGCTCTGATACCAATTGATGTAGATTAAGAAGGGAAATAATTAGGGGATGAGAAAGAGAACTTTAGAGGAAAAAACAATTCTCTATATTCAATCAATTCCAGTCTGAATAAAAACTTACATCAACCCCTTTATATAGGGAAACCAAATCTCAAAATAAGGACTCCTAATCATAGTTATCAAAATCGTGCGATTCACGACTCGATTTGTACGATTCGGTTCGATACAAGTACAAAATTATTTGTATCTTATATGAGAATTGTTTTAGAGTTGAATTGCACCTGAATCGTACGATTCAATTCATATCGCACAAATCGCACGATTCAATTATTTTTTTAAAAACCCAAATTTTTTACAAAACAACGTCATTTTGTCCGCTAAACAATAAAACGACGTCGTTTTGTTTACAGAGGAACCTATGCCCTAATAAAAACTTAACATCTTTGGTCGTTCTCTCTCTGACATCGTCTAAAACTCGTCTTATGTAGTTGTGTTGTCTAAAACTAAAGGTCACGGCTTACACTCTCGCATCGTCGGTTGATTTTTGCTCTCAATTCTTTCATGGATAGTTTGTTAGGTTCTAATTTTTTGTTCCAAAATGTTGTATGTTTTCTCCCAATCAATTTTCTTATTTGTTCTTTTTTTATTCATATTTGTAATCTAATCTATATGGGTGCCACTATTTTGGTTCTTGAATAACCATAGTTCTTTAATGAATTTTTTTTTTCAAGTTGTTGAATTTGAAAATAGTTAAACAAAAGATGAAAATGAAGCAAAATGTTAGCGTCTTTCCATTTAGACGACTTGATTATGTCAATTGATTATTTTTAGAATGTAATAATGTTCAATATTCAATATTTTATCTATTTTAAATATGTATGATTATTTTTTAATTTTGTTCAAATTTTGCGTCAAATCTTCCGATTCACGATTTGATACAATTCACGATTTCCAAATTTAAGATTCCGATTCACGATACGAATCACGATTTGACAACAATGCTCCTAATATAGAGCTAACACTAAAAAGATAAATACTAAATAAACAAATTTCAAAATAAATCTACAATAACTTTCCAATCCCAATACAATCCTCATCACTTGATTTTCTCTGTAAGATTCTTGTGGATGTTAGTAGTCAATGATGAGCTTAATAATGCTTTAGAACAAAACTCTCTTTGACAGTTTCATACATTTTGAAGGGATTAAAAGTTCTGCTCTTACAGAATGTTGTCTTTGGTCTTGGGAAAGCACAATATATCAGGAATAATAATTCATTACTCAATATTGGCTTGACCCTTATCGCGTTTGCTTCCCCCCCCCCCCCCCCTCCTCCTCCTTCTGCTTCTTCTGCGCATATATATGTGGAAAAAAAGACAGAATGATCCATGTAATTGTTGTGGGTTTTTTTCAAGTCGTCTTAAAGACAAGAAGGGATATGTGTATATCACTAATTAGTAATGAGTAAACACTTCATTATACTTGATGATGCACAAAATTGGTTTGTACACCACTTGTCAATTAAGTCATATAAAATGCAATAAAGTATAGGGAGAGAGAAGACAAAGTTTATAGTGGTTCGGTCAATGTGACCTACGTCCACTTGGAATGGCAAGGGTCGCCAGGATTTTATTGACTCCGGTGTGGAGAGAGAGCAGAGAATTACAATCTTAGAGAGAGAGAGGAGAGAGATTTGCCTGAATGAGTGTGATGCACTCCAAATGTTGGTGGGGCTTACATTTTATAGTAGTCGTCTCATAATGGGTATTAATCAAGTAGCTATTCAGGCGGTCTCAACGGATTAAGGAGACTTTAATGGTAAGTAATGACTTGGCGACCTCTCACCTCCTCAATGGGTAAGGGAGTTAAGATGCACTCCAAAGGACTTGGTCAGTGAATGAGGGAAGACTAACTCTCTCTTCAAGTAGTGGGGGTAATTTTCCCTTGGTGGCGTAGCTCCCTTGTGGGCTCGACTGGCTTGGACCTCATAGGGCCTACTGTGTCTTCTATGAGCTTGGGCTCTTTTGGGCTTCATACATCTTGGGTTCTTTTGGGCTTCATACATGGATTGGATTATTTGGGCATGGCCCATCATTTGCCCCCCAATGTCCCCATGTCTAAGGAAACTTGGAGAAGGGTGTATTTGTTTGAATCTTGAGCTCTGGGTGGTGAAGACTCCTTCTCATGGATGACTCTCCGTGGTTTACCTCATATTTCTAGATTCCTCAAATCTTTTCCTATTTTTTGGACTTTTTAAGGGAGCCCTTTGGAGGGCGAACAGGCTAGGGTACCTTCTATGCTGGACAGGCAGTTGGGCGAGCAGGTCACCTCCTGGGCGAGCAGGTCACCTCCTGGGAGTGCAAGTAGCTGAAAAAAAAATTATATATATATATATGCCAATAGGAATGAGTTTTGCTCAGCTCGTCGAGAGCTTCGATTTTGACATATAATACGCCCTGTTTGGAGTTACGGTCAAAATAGCCATTTTTAAATCAGAAAACTTTTTTTTTTCTTTCATCATTCCTTTTACAGATCCTCTTGTGCTTTCCAAGGATCAATAGTGGAAGCTGCAGGCGGTGAGGGCTTATCCTGAAAAATATTTTGGAGTCCCTATGCCCAAAGATGATGGTGCTACCCCAAAGTCCGGCTGCTTCTCTTTGAAGAGGAAGGGTGAGTTTATTCTTTTTGTACCTTTCTCCTTTATTTAGTGTTTTTCATCTAGGTAACACTTTACTTTCTTTGCAGTACATAGGAAGGTGATTGGGTCTCGCCTCTCTGGTAGGAGTCCTCATCCTCCCAAGGTGGCGAGGGATTCTAAAGTGGCGAGGTCGAGCGACGTCTCCCAAGCGACCTCTCCAATGGTTCCATCCATGGGGAGCTCTCCTCAATCAACCCCTCTAGCAGTACCTTGGGCGCCCTCTCGTCGAGTGACCCCTCCAGAGGTGCCTCTTCAGTCGGGGACTCCCTCAGCTGCATCTCCTACTCCGGAGTTCCCCCTGTTGGCCACACCTTCTGCCCCCCCCCCTTCATTCACTCATGTGGGAACTTCTTCTGGGGGCACCTTCCCAGATTAACTCCATGCTGGGTAACGTGCAGGTCATCAGGGATCGTCTTGGGAAGTTTGTGTTTGCCAAGGATGTGAATGAGATTAGTTCCTTGGGCACCGATGGAATCCTCAACTCTTTTTTGGAAAGCTGGGCTCAGGTAAGGGTTTATTGTCTCCCTTTTCTCCCTTCCTTTCATAAATTTCTGACATCTTTTTGCCTTTTGTTTTTCCTCAGGCCTCAACTGCATCTATGTGTATGATTTCAAGGACCCTCCTTTATCACCAGCTGAAGCACACCCATGAAGTCGTGCAATATAAGCTTCTCGCTGCTCAGAGGAGGATTGCTGAGCTTGAAGCTGCTGGGAGGGCCTCTGATGAGAGGGCGACTGGTCTTGAGACTGAGCTTTTGACGACCCATGGGAGGGCGGCCATGCTCGAGGCTGAGCTTGTTGAGGTCTGTGAGAGGGCCATGCTCAGTGAGGCTAAGCTTTCGGCCACCCATGGGAGGGCGGCCACGCTCGAGGCTGAGCTTGTTGAGGTCCATGAGAGAGCCACGCTCAGTGAGGCTGAGCTTTTGGCCACCCATGGGAGGGCGGCCAGGCTCAAGGCTGAGCTTGCAGAGGTTCGTGAAAGGGTCATGCTCAGTGAGGCTGAGCTTTCGGCGACCCATGGGAGGATAGCCAAGCTCGAGGCTGAGCTTGCAGAGGTCCGTGAAAGGGCCATGCTCAGAGAGACTACCGCAAATGCAGAGGTGAAGGTTGCTCAGGAAAGAGCTTCTCGGGATAAGGCGGACTTGGAGAATGGCATTGCAGATGCTTTCATTGATGTCTATGAGGAGCTCCGAGGAAAGATTTTTGTCGTCTTCCCTGATATTGACATCTCAGGCTTTGTGGCAACTGAGGCGCCTGATGAGAGCGATGGAGGGTCTGACGATGCCGAGGGTGATGGCGAGGAGGAGGATGACGACCATGAGAGTAGTTAGAGTGCTAGGGACTTTTTGATTTTTCTTTTTTGTTTTTTTTTTTTTGTTTTTTTTAGAAAAGCATTTTGTAGCCCTACTTTTGTGAAAGTGGTTTTTGCCACTGATGCTCTTTTGAATTTGAATACAAAAATGCAAAGATCTTTTGAGTAAATCTAGAAATTTTGTTTTATTTATTTCATTGCTTATGTAAAGCAATATCGAGTAATAGCCCCAAAAAAATACAAAAAATAAAATCGAGTCCCCAACTTTTCTACTTTGACTCTCTCAAGGTGTCACTGGTAGTACCTCTTCAAGTGCTCGGCATTCCATGGATGGGGCAAAACTTTCCCCTCATAACTGTATATCTTGTAGGTGCCCGGCCTCACCACTTCTGTTATGAGGTAGGGTCCTTCTCAGTTCGGTCCCAGCTTTCCTTCTCGTGAATCCTTTGTGGCGAGGATCATTTTCTTAAGGACCAAGTCTCCTGGTTGGAAGGAACGAGGCTTCACCCTTGAGTTGTAGTACTTTGCCATGCGACGTTTGTACTCCGCGTTGTGAACCACAACCATCTCCCTTGCCTCCTCTACCAAGTCGAGGTTGATGCGGAGTCCTTCCTCATTGGTGACAGGGTCGTGGTGTTGGACCCTTAGAGAATGCACCCCGATCTCCACAGGAATGACTGTCTCAGTTCCAATGGCGAGGGAGAAGTGGGTTTCTCCAGTTGGAGTTCTTAGTGTGGTCCGATAGGCCCATAATACGCCTGGGAGTTCGTCGACCCAAAGACCTTTTGCCTTTTCGAGCCTTGTCATTAGGTTGCGTAGCACCGTTCTCACCATGACCTCTGCCTATCCGTTAGCATGCGGGTGCGCCGGGCTAGAATAAGGTTGCTTTATTTTAAGGTCGGAGCAAAAGGAGTTCAGGAGCTTGTTGTCGAACTGCTTGACATTGTCGCTAACAATGGCGTGGGGTATCCCGAAGCGACAGACCAGGTTTTTTCAGATGAAATCTTTCACCTTTATGTCTGTTATTTTTGCTAAAAGTTCTGTCTCCGCCCATTTAGTGAAGTAGTCCACCGCTACCACCACGAACTTGCACTGTCATTTACCGAGAAGTAGGGGGACCTAGGATGTCGATGCCCCATTTGGAGAAGGGCCATGGACTTGTGACGACCGTGAGCTCTTCTGGCGGTTGTCTAGGCACAGTGGCGAAGCTCTGACATTTGTCGCACTTCTTGGAAAATTCTTGGGCGTCCCTCATCATACTAGGCAAGAAGTAGCCTTGTCTGAGCGCTATGTGGGTGAGGGAGCGACCTCCAGAATGATTCCCACAAATCCCCTCATGGATCTCCCGCAGGGCATAGTTAGCCTCTTCAGGCAAAAGGCACCGCAATAACGGCAGGGAGTAGCCTTTTTTTGTACAAAGTATCTTGTAAAATAGTAAACTTTAAGGCTCTCATCCTAAGCTTCCTGGCTTCCAGAGGGTCATCAGGCAACGCACTTTCCTGGAGGTTTGCCTTTATTGGGGTTATCCAGTTTGCCTCGGCAGATGCACAGTTGACACTTGTAGCTTCCACGTCTAACTTGCTTGGTTCGAACTAATGACCCATGAATGTTGGTCCTGGTGGGGCCTCTAAGGACGAGGCGAGCCTGGCTAGCGCATCGGCAGCCATGTTCTCCTCCCTCGGGATGTGGGTGATTTGAAAGTTTTGGAACTTGGCGACCAAGGCTTTCACCATGGCGAGGTACTCCTGCATTCTGGTTCCCTTTGCTTCGAACTCGCCCTTTACTTGGTTGACTATTAGCTGAGAGTCGCTGTGAGTGATGAGATGTTGGGCCTCCATTTCAATTGCCAACCTTAGTCCAGAGAGGAGGGCCTCGTATTCTGCCTCATTGTTGGAGGAAATGAAGTGGAGCTTCATAGCGTACTTGATGGGACTGCCATAGGGGCTGATCAGGATTAAGCCAGCTCCACCTCCTTCACTGGTTGAAGATCCATCCACATAAAGCTTCCAGAGTGGCGAAGAGGAGAGTTCGGAGAGCACTGCATGAGTCAGGGAGCCAGGGTGGGGTGAAAAGGCTCCAGGCTGGGCGCCAGGAGGGGCCTGGGCGCCTGGGTGCCAGGCTGGACGCCTGGGAGTGGCTGGGCGCCTGAGGAGGAAGTCTGGGCGCCAGAGGAGGAGGTCTGGGCGCCCGGGGAGGAGTTCTGGGCACCAAGGAAGGAGGTCTAGGCACTTGGGAGTGCCTAGGCGCCTGAGGAGGAAGTCTGGGCGCCAGGGGAGGAGGTCTGGGCGCCCGGGGAGGAGTTCTGGGCGCCAGGGAAGGAGGTCTGGGCACCAGGGAGTGTCTTGGCGCCTAGACGGGCGTCTAGGTGTCCTCGTCAAGTATCACCTTGCTTTGGGTGTCCGGGCTCGATGTCTGAAGCGTGGAATGTTCATTGACCTCCTCTACGGGTGTAAGCTCAGCAAAAAAATCCGCCAGGGCTTGTGCTTTGATAACCGCCCTTGGTTTGTACTGAATATCGAACTCGTCTACTTCCACTGCCCATTTTAGGAGTCTCCCGGATACATCTGGTTTTCCCAAGACTCTCTTTAAAGGTTGATCTGTGATTACAACAACAGTGTGACTCTGAAAGTAGTGTCGCAGGCGTCTTGCTGTAGAATGAGGACCAGTGCTAATTTTTCTAGCTCTGAATATCTTATTTCCGCTCCCTGGTATGCTCTGATCACATAATAAATTAGCTTCTGTACCCCGTCACTGTTCCTGACAAGGACGGAGCTCACTGCTGATGGGGAAGCAGAAAGGTATAGATATAAAGTTTCACCAGATACAGCGTGTGAAATGAGTGGAGGTGTAGCCAAGAGGCTTTAAGCTTTTGGAAGGCTTCCTCCACCTCAGGTCCCCACTCAAAGGCCTTTCAGAGAATGTTGAAGAAAGACAGACATTTGTCCGCAAACTTGGAAACGAACCTATTGAGTACTGCAATTCTCCCATTGAGGCGCTGGAGCTCCTTGGTTGAGGACGGCGACTTCATATCTAAGATTGCCTTGATTTTGTCGGGGTTCGCCTCAATTCCTCTCTGGTTGACCATAAAGCCAATGAACTTTCCTGAGCCTACGCCAAAGGTGCACTTCTCAGGATTCAACTTCATGTGATATGATCTGAGAACGTTGAAAGTTTCTTGGAGGTGGTCAATATGATCTGCTGCTGCGAGACTCTTTATCAGCATGTCGTCCACATACACCTCCATTGTTTTCCCGATCTGTGACTGGAACATCTTGTTCACCAGTTGTTGATAGGTTACTCCTGCATTCTTCAACCCGAAGGGCATGACCCTGTAGTAGTAGGTCCCCCTTGGAGTGATGAACGATGTCTTCTCCTAATATGGGGGGTGCATGCTAATCTGGTTATACCCAGAATATGCATCCAAGAAGGTGAGCAATTCATGCCCTGTTGTGGTGTCGATGAGGAGGTCGATTTGTGGTAGTGGGTAGCTATCCTTCGGGCACGCCTTGTTGAGCTCAGTAAAGTCGACGTAGAGGCGCCACTTCCCATTAGCTTTAGTCACCATCACCACATTTGAGAGCCACTCGGGATAGGCTATTTCTCTGACCGCTCCGTTCTCTATCAACTTTCCCATCTCTTTTTCCATTGCTTGGGCTCTTTCAATGGAGTCACCTCTTAGTTTTTGGTGAACAGGCTTGTGGTGAGGGTCGACGTTGAGGCGGTGGGTGGCAACCTCAGGGTCGATGCCCTCCAGGTCTGCATGTGACCATGCAAAAATGTCCATGTTACGCTTTAAAAAATCTATGAGCTGGCAGACCAAGTCTTCAGAAAAGGAAGAGCCAATGTACACTCTTCTGTCTGGATGCTCCTCATCCAAGATCACTGGGGTGAGCTCCTCGACTGGTTCTCCTTTTTCTATAGTGGCGTCATCCCTTGGGTCGAGGACCTCCACTTACAGTGTCTCTTGTGACTTTCTGGTCTTCATGGAGGAGACGTAGCACTCTCTGGCAGTTACTTGGTCTCCTCGGACCTCTCCAACCCCGTTCGGGGTTGGAAAGTGGAGAATGAGATGGTAGGTAGAGGGCACCGCTCTTAGAGTGTTGAGAGCAGGTCGCCCTAGAATGATGTTGTATGCTGAAGGGCAATCTATCACCAGGAAGTAAACCATGATCGTGGAGCTTCGGGGCGCTGCGCTGGCAGTGACTGGCAAGGTGATGGACCCTAGGGGATACACCTTATCCCCAGAGAACCCAATGAGGGGCGACCTGATAGGCTACAACCTCTCCCTGCCCAAGTTGAGCTTGTCATAAGCCTCTGCGAACAAGATATCCGTAGAGCTGCCGCTGTCCACGAGAATTCTCCGCATTTGGAAGTTAGCAACGGTCATGGTGAGCACCAGAGGGTCATCATGGGGGTGTTGGATTCCTTCCAGGTCCTTGTCGGAGAAGGATATGACCTCGTTGTTGCCATGCTTGGGCGCCTTAAATGGGCGCAATTCGTCGGGGTGCCTAGCTTTCTTGACATGAACCTTCATTGCGGAGAGAGATTTTCCTCCCCCTGCAAGCCCTCAGGAGATGGTATGAATTTCTCCAATGGGCTGTTGGTCCTCCTGATTACGAGGTGGCGCTGGCGCCTATCCTCTACCGGCAACATATTGGCGTAGGTGGCCCCGTTGGATGAGTTCCTCAATCTGTCTTTTGAGGTCATAGCAGGCGTCGGTGTCGTGGCCATGGTCGCGATGGAAGCGACAATATTTGTTTGGGTTCCTACGGTTTGGGGGAGACTTCATTCTCCCTGGCCACTTTACTGCGGGGTCATCCTGAATCTGTAATAGGATGTGCCCGACAGAGACATTGAGGGGAGTGAAGGCTTGTCGATCTCTCTGGGGAGGAGGACCGAGACGGTCTTTGGTAGGTATCATCTCTGTCCTATTGCGCTTGTTATTGCTCTCTTTTTTGTCGTCCCTATCTCTTTCTTTTCTTTTCTTTTCTCCCCAGCTCTCAAAACTCACCTCGTCTAGCCCTTGTGATGTCCTCAGTATTCATGTATTTCTAGGCCTTCGCCAGTAACTCGGGCATGCTCTTCGGTGGGCGCTTCATCACCGAGAAGAGGAAGCTTGATGACCGAAGGCCTCCTAGGAAGGCGGTCATGCTGACCTTTTCATCGGGCTCTTCGACTTGAAGGACCTTCTCGTTAAAATGAGTGAGGTAGTTTCTCAGGCTCTCATCTCGGTCCTGCTTTATGCTGAGCATGTGTGTGGCAGACTTCTGGTGACGGCGCCCTCCAATAAAGTGTGACACGAAGGACCTGCTCAGCTCAGCAAATGAGCCAATAGAGGCGGGGGAGATCTTGGCGAACCACTGTCACGCGGATCCCTTTAGGGTGGTTGGGAATGCTCTGCACATGATTTCGTCGGGGACGTTGTGCAGCTGCATCAAAGTCTTAAAAGTGTTAAGGTGGTCCAGTGGATCCTTCGTACCGTCAAAGGTTTCGACTAATGGCATCTTGAATTTTTTAGGAATTGGGTAGTTAGCCACGTCAGGTTTGAAAGGTGTGTCGGTTCGACTTACGAGGTAGTCCATTGTTTCGGGTCCCTGTGCCTTCATGGCGTTGAAGACGTCACCCAATTGATTCTGCACTTCTTTAATTTTTTCTTCTCAATGATTGGGAGGAGGTCCTCTAGAATTATCACGAAAATGGCTCCCATGCTCCATGCTTTGGTTTTCACTCTCATCCTCTTGGAAATGAGGGTCTCTACCATGGGGAGCAGGAGCAGGGGCTAGATGAGGAGGTCCCCCCCCTGTGTGGGGTGCCCAAGGGAACTCCCAAGGGTGGGGCACCTAAGCGGGAGCTCCTTGATGTCCAGGGAGTGGAGCTCCCCTAGCTTGAGGTCTGGGTTGCGCTCCTCCTTGTTGCCCGAGCATCAATTGCAGAATCTGCTGGTTCTGGGCTATAAGTTGTTGCACTGTGTCCAGCATCTGCTGTGCATTAAAGACGGGATTGGCAGGTGGAGGAGTAACCTCCTCCTCTCGTACTAGATTGTCTTCAAGGGGATTCATCAATATTGATCTGATGATGATCGAGTAGATTCAACAGAGAGAGAGAATTTCATCTTTCCCACAAACGACGCCAAACTGATGATGCACAAAATTGGTTTTGTACACCACCTGTCAATTAAGTCATATAAAATTCAATAAAGTAGAGGGAGAGAGAAGACAAAGTTTATAGTGGTTCGGTCAAGATGACCTATGTCCACTTGGAATGGCAAGGGTCGCCGGGATTTTATTGACTCCAGTGTGGAGAGAGAGTAGAGAATTACAATCTTAGAGAGAGAGAGGAGAGATTTGTCTGAATGAGTGTGATGTCCTCCAAATGTTGGTGGGACTTACATTTTATAGTAGTCGCCTCATAATGGGTATTAATCAAGTAGCTATTCAGGCGGTCTCAACAGATTAAGGAGACTTTAATAATAAGTAATGGCTTGGCGACCTCTCACTTCCTCAACGAGCAAGGGAGTTAAGATACACTCCAAAGAACCTGGTCAGTGAATGAGGGAAGACTGACCCTCTCTTCAAGCGGTGGGGGTAATGTTCTCTTGGTGGCGTAGCTCCCTTATGGGGACGACTGACTTGGACCTCATAGGGCCTACTAGGTCTTCTATGAGCTTGGGCTCTTTTGGGCTTCATACATGGATTGGATTATATGAGCCTGGCCCATCAATACTCATCAGTTATTATGTTGTTGGCCGATTTACTCTTTAGTTGTGGATTCTAGCTTCAAGTTGGTTTTGCTCTTCCTTTTCTTTGAGATATATCATATAGGAGATTTCTTTTCTATACTGTTTTTTAGTCCTAGAGTAGTTCTGCCCCGTCTTTAGAAAGAAAAAAGAGAATTAAAACTAGACTGGATTCTGAAATCTGAATTGCCTCTGTCAATTTCTCCTACTTGAAGTACTAAACTGGTTGGTTGTATCATCACTTGAGATTTCTGATTTTATTGTATCCAGACCAAAATGGCCTTCATCTTCATTCGTCTAATCTGATGGATTGATCACAGCCATGGCCTACCGTATGCCTCATGTAGTATGTACCATACTTATCGTAATTTCACTTTGTGATTGGCGGTGTAAGTTAGGATTTTCATGATCAAAACTTTCGGTTATCAGAGGCTGTGACACATTTATTTCTCAGGTTATGGGGGATAGGTCAGGGAACATTCGTTGGTGGGATGTGACAACTGGGCAGTCTTCCTCGTTCAACACTCACAGGGAAGGAATTCGTAGAATAAAGTTCTCACCTGTTGTTGCTGGAGACAGTAGCCGTGGACGTATTGCTGTATTATTTTATGACAACACATTTGCTGTATATGATCTTGTAAGCAAAAAATATGACAATTGTTGATTCCTTTCCTTTTTTTCTTCTCTCTGTGTATGTTCTTCAGAATTGGAATTTTAAAGTTTTATCTTCAGTATGTATTTATGTTCCCTGTGTACATGATCTGCTGTCTTTATGGGTTTGCAAAATCTTGCTATTAATAGGAACTGACATTTCCTTTGGTAGTATGCACATATTCAACTTTATATGAAATGAAAGTTCTGTTCCCTATCAAAAAAAAAAAAAAATTACCGCTCCTTCATGCTATTTGGTGGCCACTGTGATTTTAATTTGAAAAATCCGACTATTTCTCTGATTTTCCACACCTTCAATTCTGTGTTGGGGGTAGGAAGCACCCTCTAAAAGACACTTGTTTGAGTTTCAAAATTATGTATATTCAAAATCTGGTATATGGAAGTGGAATATAATACTCTGCAGTAGTCATCTAATCTGCAATAATTTCATGTGCTTAAAAGAATTTTGGCCCAGAACTTCAATTTTTTTTTGTGGAATTGCAGGATTCACCCGATCCATTAGCCAATTCGCTTTTACAACCTCAATTTCCTGGAACCCTTGTATTGGAGCTTGATTGGTTGCCATTGCGATCGGGGAAGAATGATCCACTGGTATTGTGCATTGCTGGAACTGATAGTAGCTTTCGCCTTGTTGAGGTTAATACATATGTGTCACATTTCACGCTAGTTTGCTAAAGCTTTCTCTGGTTCTAAATTCTGTCTTTTCATTCCAAATATTGAAATGTTGAAAAGAGTAATACTATCCAAGTCAGAAACTATAGTGCTGCATGCTACTCTCATAATCATGCTCTAGAATTGCTGAAGCTGACTCATCAATATTTGCTTCTTTTGACAAGGTCTGCACCCATGTCAACAGATATAAAACCTAGTATAGCAAGCCATTCAAACTCTTGACACTAGCATTTGGTTTTTTTAATTTCTAGGTTAGCCTATACAGCTTCCATTTCCACTCCTTTAACCAGTTGGGTATGTTTGGGCAATTATTTACCTAACAAACTATGCTATTCTAATAATCTAGCTACTTTAATGGTGTCAAAAAGTTGCCAATTCTCCATTTCTTACTCTGTGAAGTTTTAGTTGAAGCAGACCACCTGGGCATTGCGGGTTGATCACAAATTCTAAGAGAAGATATTTGACTCCTTGTTAATAATTGTCACCATTTTGCAATGGATTCTGGTAAGGATTTGTTCTGTGCTTTAGTCTTCCTGGTTTAGAGAGAGCGGTACAGTCATGTGTCGCTAGTGAGGGACAGAGCTTAGATAATACTTGTATTTGATGTAAACCAGTGCTTGAAACCCTCTTTATTCAATCATTATTTGCAATGATTTCGGTATTGCTTTTTTTTTCTTTTTCTTTTTGTATTGTCTACATCCTGTGGTCCATAACCTCAAATATGTGAATAAAGTGTACTGGAAACTTCTATTGATTGTATAAAGTCAAGAAAGGAGACCAAGTAACATTCAAACATGCCCTAATGTAGGGCATTGAACAGTAACTAATAAAATCTCTCAAACTTAATGGACTCTAAGTTGTTGCCGGTTAAGAATGTTGAAAAATAATACTTTGTATACTTGTTGCATTGTATGGAGTGACTATAATGAACGGTTTGAGAGCATAATTTATATGCCGCCTTTTGCATTGAATTGAAAACTAAATCTAGAGTTTAGAGTAGAGAAGAGGCAAGAGAAGAGAGAAGAGAAAGAAGAGATTAAGAAATAGGGTTAAGGAAAATGAGAGTTAATCAGTTTTTTTAATCGTCACCCTTATTTATTTTAACTCATAATAATGTGTGGATTAAAACAATACTCTCAATTTAAAATAACCTAACATTCTACACTCCCCCTCAAGTTGGAGCATAGATGTCTCTCATGTCTAACTTGCATACATCTGAATGAAAAATTCTACTACTAAGCCACTTAGTAAACACATCATCTAGTTGTTCCTTGAACGTCACAAATGACATACAAATCAGGCTATTATTTAGCTTCTCTTTAATAAAGTGTCTGTCAATCTCAATATACTTTGTTCTGTCATGCTGAACCAAGTTATGAGCAATATTTATGTTATCATAATATAGGCGTGTAGGTTCACCATTAGAGACACTCAAGTCTTTCATGAAGGTTTACAGGCACATAAGCTCACAAATACCATGAGCCATAGTCCTGTATTCTGCCTCTACACCAGATCTAGCCACCACTGTTTGCTTCTTACTCTGCCGAGTAACTAGATTTCCTCCTACAAAGGTACAATAACCTATAGTGGACTTCTTATCCTCAATTGATCCTGCCCATTCTGCATCTGTGAAAGTTTCTATTCTCAGATGACCTTACTTTGAGAACAATATTCTTTTGTCAGAAGATGATTTGAGATACCTGAGTATACTATGATTGGTCTCTTGATGAGGAACCCGTGGACCATGCATGAATTGACTAACAAGACTCACTGCATATGCTATGTCTGGGCGAGTGTGAGAAAGGTATATAAGTCTCCCAACAAGCCTCTGATATCTTTCTCTATCAACTTGATCACCTACATCACTTCTCAGTTTATGGTTTGTCTCGATAGGTGAGTCAGTAGGTATACAACCCATCATACCAGTTTCCTTCAGGAGATTAAAGATATACTTCCTCTGTGAGATGAAGATACCTTTATTAGACCTAGCCACTTCAATTCTTAGGAAATAGCATAATCGTCCCAAATCCTTGATCTTAAACTCTTTAGCAAGATGAACTTTTAATTTGGACACTTCCTCCACATCATCATCTGTGAGTGTTATGTTATCAACACATATTATAAGAATAGAGATCTTACTATTCCCTTGTTTGATGAATACAGTGTGATCTGCATGACTCTGCTGCAACCCAAACTTGACCATTGCCTTGAGGAATCTCTCAAACTAAGCTCTAGGAGACTGATTGAGTCCATAAAGAGATTTCTTCAGTTTACATATTTTTTCCTCAGTATCTAGAGAATAAAACCTCGAAGGAATATCCATGTACATTTCTTCCTCTAAGTCCCCATGAAGGAATGCATTATTTAAATCCACTTGTAGTAAATCCCAGCCCAGATTGACAGCACATGAGAGAATGACACGAATGAAATTCATCTTCGCCATAGGAGCAAATGTCTCCTAATAGTCAATGTCGTACGTCTGAGTACCCTTTAGTTACCAACATTGTTTTATATCTATCCACTGTACCATTGACATTCTACTTGACAGTGAACACCTACTTATAGCCTGTCGATTTCTTTCCAGCGGGAAAAAACATAAGCTCTGAGGTTTCATTCTTTCCCAAAGCTCTCATTTCTTCTATCATGGCTGTTTTCTACTTGGGTTTTGTAAAAGCTTCATTCCAACTCTGAGAAGGGTTGTAGAAGATAAAGACAAAAGAAAAGCACGATAGGAGGACGACAAAGAGTCATAAAAAATAAATTTCAAAATAGAATGTTGGGTACAAGTCCGAACTCCTTTTCGAATAGCAATAGATAAAGAACTATCATCAACAGAATTACTACAAGGAGACTCATTACGTGATAACGGGGAAAAGATCTTGGGAATTGAGTTTGAAGATGATGACGAGCTTGGTGACTCATGGGTGGTGATCTGCTTAGCCTATCGTCGGGTATAGCATTGTAAATCCTCTCTATCTAATCTTCCGTAAGCAGTCTGCTCCCCGTGTTTCACCCCGAGTCTTCCCCAGGTTAGATTTTCCTTCCTAACACAATTTCAAAAAAACATTCAAAAATTTAAAAAGTACATTAAATGGCTTCAAAAAAAATTTAGAAAAATGACTATCATACTCGGGAGAAAAAATCGAGCCTTACCATATTAGTTTTAATCGACTCTGGTGAGGACGTCAACAGCCCAACAAATTAGCAAATCCTCCCTGAGTGTTCTAGTGACTCCAAAGTTTAGATAAATTATTCTAATACCAAGTTGAAATCTAAATCTAGAGTTTAGAGTGGAGAAGATGCAAGAGAAAAGAGAAGAGAAAGAAAGAGATTAGGAAATAGGGTGAAGAAGAATGAGAGTTAATCAGCTTCTACACTCATCATCCTTATTTATATTAACTCATAATAATGTAAGGATTACAACAATACCCTCAATTTAAAATAACTTAACATTTTATGCATTGTTTCCTCTTTTTGAGCTTCTTTTTTTTTTCTTTTCTTACTTGTTGCTTTCGGTTTTCTATTGGATAAAATTTCTTGTTCTTCCCCCTTTTGTAGTTTTGCGCTTTTTCAATATAATAAGGTTCCCATACAAAAATCATCTTCCAAGTTCCAACTAAGCACCATGCTGGTGAATGCTATAACTCCTTACATTTGCATACTAGCTGAAAGAAAAACAGATTAAAGTTCTTCCAATAGGCTCAGGTACCATAGATCAAACCTATCAACTTGCAATGAGATAGCTCTCCTTCTATAATGTGCTGGAGTCTGATTATGCAACGGGTTTGTTAAGGACAAAGTTAGTCTGAATCTCATCTTTGTCACTGGGGGAGAACTTATGAAATTAAATTTCAGATTATTGAATTTAGTCTTGATATCTGTGTTCTAGCTTTCACACATTTCTTTATTTTCTCATTCGACTATAATAAAACATGGTTGGGGGTAAATTCGGAACTTCATAACTTGTCGTAGCTTATGCTTCTGTTACCTTGCCCTTTTCATAATACAGAAGTGACAAAATAATTGGCATTGGATCCCAGCCTAGATCTACGAAGGAGAAATTCCGGCCAATGCCTTTATGTTCTCCCATATTGCTTCCTACACCACATGCCTTGGTAAGATATATTCTGACTTTTCATTTTTTTCTTTGACAACATCCATAAATCCTGTTATTTTGATAGAATAATTCCAGTTCTAACACAGTTGATAATGAATTGGTTTTTTTTCCTACTAGGTCAATTTTTTTGTTGTATATATATATATAAATGGTTCAATCTACACAGTGTAATGGGGTGCTGATAAAGATCGAAAAGGGATTGGATGAATTTAAATTTAAGAATTGAATTTTATTATTTGTTTTATTATTATTTTTATTAGTTAGGAAATATTTGTTTGACTAGGAGTATTAGTTAGAGTTTAACTAGGAAATTATTATAGAGTTTTAGTAGGATAGGGATTTGAGAGTTTGATTATGAAACTCTTTTAGTATTTTAGTAGGAAAGTAGTTTTTATTTTTAGTAGGGAACTTGGCTTATAAATAATGGTGTAATCCCAACTATTTTGATTAGAGAGATTATGAATAAGAATTGAGTATTCTCTGCGGAGATTTGTGTGTTTTTTCACCGATTCCTTGTGAGGATGAGGTAAACCCCTTCTACCCCCTCTTCTTTCTTCTTTTCTTTCTATTCTATGATTTCTAGTCCTACATCAGTTTGGTATCAGAGCCCAACTTCGATCTTTATAGATTGTCGTTGTGTTTTTGAGACTTGTCTTGTAAACCCCCAGATGTTATATTAATATAGTAATGTACTTGTGTAGTATTCTCCTATGTGTAGTGACGGTAGGAATAAAAACAAAAACTAGAGATGCAAATTGATTGGGAAGTTTAAGTTTCGAAGGTGTGTAAACTTGAGAAGAGGGATTATAGAAGTTTCTAAATATTTTTAGGTCAAAATAAGTTGTCCATTGAATCCGGAAGGTCGAAAAATATTGGGAGAGGTAATATGGGGTGTATTGGAAACTAGGAAGTATTCCGGAGTGAAAACACACTTAGAGAGAATTTGGGTAAAAATGAGTTGGGACACCTTCTAGTATTTAGGTCATAACTTTTTATCTTTATATCCAATTGATCTGAAATTTGGACAGTAGATAGTAGACATCTAGGGCTACAAAAGTGTATCTCATGAAAATTTTTTAATTCGACCTCTAAATGGGTCAAAACTGCCCTGGAAGTCGGAGCAAAAATCTGTCAAACCGTACCGGTACGCCCGACTCCAGTAGCTTTGGAGTACCGGTACTGAGTACCGGTACGATTTTCTCTGACACTCGCCGAACAATTAAAAAGTCGGGATTTTTGGATTTAAAACACCACCTCAAGCCCTCATTTGCCCCATTCTTCCATCCCACTCTCACCCCAAACATCTTAGAGCCCTAAGAGAAGAGAAAATGAGAGAAAAACACAAAGATCTTGAGAGAGTTACCCCTTATAGAGATCAAAATCGAAATTCCTCAAGAACACCATTCTTCTACTCTCTTCTTCTACACTTTCACTACACCCTTACCCACACCTCTTGGAATCCTAGAGAGAGTCTTAGAAAAGAATAAAGAAGGAGAAAACACAAGATCAAAAGGGAAAAATAAAGGATTTAAGAGTGATTCAAGATCAAACCCTAGATTTTCAAGAATACCAAGGTAGGGGTTTTCTTCCATTCTTGTTCACTGATGTTAGGGTTATTATATATATATGTTTTGACTCCTAATCATATGTATTTTCTATGGGTTCATTGTTTCTTGGTTCTCTTGCAATTGTTAACATGTTTTACACAAAGTTAGGGTTGTATACCCATGAAATCCCTCTTTTGTTTGAAAAACCTAGTTTTCAAGAGTGATGGGTTTTCCTCTTGAACTCTTCCTTTATTCTTGATTTCAAAATCATAGTATTTTGTGTTGAGTAATAAAATGATATTGTTGTGATCTCTTGCATTTTTCTTGGTTGGTTATTGAAAATGTCACATGCTTAATTTGGGGATTTTGAGATATGCTTGTAAAATGAGAAATTGTGGATTTCGTAGTTATTTGGAATTGTTGGTGAATTGAGAATATTTTGGTTTCCTCATTGGTATGGTTGTTGTGATGGACTTGGATTGCCTTCGAGAGATGCCGTAGAGTGTTAGAGGTTAGTCTATCCCAGTGGGGGTGAGATGGTTTCCTAACACTTGTGGTGGGTTGTCATTTGGTAATGCGACCACTATCGTTCACTGGAGTTCGAACAAGGGATGGTATACTTTTCCTGGGAAGGGACTCGTCACTGCCATTGGGATGGTAGACGCCCTTTCTTAAAGTGATTGTGATTGGTGGACTAGGTATAATCGTTGGGTAGATTCATGAGAAGCAATCAACATACATGGTACGGGGATGAACCAATATAAATGGGATGATGGGTTGGACCGCCTTGGCTGGTGCATTGGTATGGGACAATGCATCGGAAGGCGCCCTTCCTAAATGGCTAAAAGTTGGAAATGGTATTGTTATGAAATTTACCTTAACCTTTCACTTGATTATTGTTACGGCTTAAACTGGAGATCTATTTAAAATGTCTCGTTTTTCCTTCAAAATTGATATATGCTATTTACGAAATGATACCGATCGGTTTTTATCTGTTTTCTAAACCTTGTTCGGGTTTGGAAGAATTTTTCTACAGAGCTTCGTGCTCACCCCCTACAGTTGAACATTTTTCAGATTTTGTGCCAGAGGATGAGCTCGGTGCGAACGAGCTGGGCCATAGAGAGGCTTCACTAGAGGGATACTTGGATCCCGAGGGGGACATCTAGAGATGTCGTTTACTTTTGTTCTAGACTAGAATATTCTTTTGAAACACGGTGTAGTCTAGATTTCCTTTGTAATTTCCGTTGCGCTATAATAGTTAATGTTTTCTTTGGGAAATGTAAATGCCATTGTTGGGCTTATTCTTTTGATATTGTGGCCATGACTTGGCTTATTCTTTTAGAATGTTATTGTGGGTATTACATACGGTGAATAGAAATCTTTTGGGATAATGTTGCAAATCTTTTATGGATAAATGGACCCGGTGTGGTCGATGTAGTATAATTGCACAGGTTGTGTTTTGGGTAGAGCTCCCCGAACAAAGGAGACTCTGTCCGAATTTGGTTAAATTAAGGACCCCCGGTTATTTATGGATTTTGATTTAGTTGCTCTCATGGTATAAATGGTTTTAAAATATAATGCCGTCCAGGGTGGTATTTGGGGCATTACATGTCTGACATCTTGTGTTTCAGCCCTTTGTTCTAGTTCTAAAAGCCCATCCTACTGTCCTGTCAAAAAAAATCGAGCCGTGTAAATTTCTGAAATTACAGATTTAACCCCAGAATTTTCTAAAATTACAGGTTGACTTCAGAATTTTCAAAAATTTCTTAAAACTCTACTCCAATCAAGATGGTTACCAATGCCTAATTAAGTGCTAGAATTGAAGCACATGATTTACAGCTAGATTCACTCCAAGTATCAATAGATTCGCTCCACACATCAATAGAATATATACATGAAGGTGTGCACAAGTTGGCTGCCATGTTTGAAGTTAAGCTCCCAAATAAAGATCTTGCGAACAAGGTAGATTTTGATTCATCTTCTGCATTCATCGATCATCAACAAATAGTTCCTCCACAACCGCAAGCTCCAGTTCAATTGAATGATGAGCTGAAATTAAATGTCGTTGATGAGCCTAAAAATTCTCCTCATCATACATTAATTGCTTTTGATAAGCCAATCTCAAAGGATCTTCTTACAGAAGAAGTTAAAGGAGTTTCAAAGGGTGCCAGTACAAATGGAGTTGCTATTTTGTCTCCACTGGATTATATGCTTCCTTCACCTATAATAGTGTATGCGGATAAGATTGTGATGGATGCAATGCATGAAAGTATTGTTTTCTACTATGGAGATCTACAATGCTATTTTCTTGGAACACAAGCTTCTTCAGATTTTTTGGAGTTCTTGTGGCCTTCTAACTTTCTTTGGAGAAGAGTTTTTTTCAGCCGAGAAGAATTGATAGAGATCGAAAAGGGATTGGATGAACTTAAATTTAAGAATTGAATTTTATTATTTGTTTTATTATTATTTTTATTAGTTAGGAAATATTTGTTTGACTAGGAGTATTAGTTAGAGTTTAACTAGGAAATTATTATAGAGTTTTAGTAGGATAGGGATTTAAGAGTTTGATTATGAAACTCTTTTAGTATTTTAGTAGGAAAGTAGTTTTTATTTTTAGTAGGGAACTTGGCCTATAAATAATGGTGTAATCCCAACTATTTTGATTAGAGAGATTATGAATAAGAATTGAGTATTCTCTGTGGAGATTTGTGTGTTTCTTCACCGATTCCTTGCGAGGATGAGGTAAACCCCTTCCACCCCCTCTTCTTTCTTCTTTTCTTTCTTTTCTATGATTTCTAGTTCTTCCCGTCCTACATCAGGTGCTCAACAAAGTAGATGGGAAGGAATAAACTGGTTCTATTTTAATACTTATTTGCATATGAAGGCCCTTTGAATTGCTTCTTTTTCACCTGGTGGAAATTTTAATCAGCCCCCTACCATATTGAAGAATACAACTTGTTATCGTGTGTTTTTATTGCTCAAAACTGATATTGGACATGAAGAGTGCTTGCAATGGAAAACACAATAGCATGTTTCCATCTGCCGGGACCATTCTCCTCTCACTGATGTATTGCAGAACTTAGAACTTAGAAGGTGACTAGGAGTTTACTTTGCTGTAACCCTCTGATACTTGATGGTTTTCTCTGTGCTACAGGCATTGCGGATGATCTTGCAATTGGGTGTGAAGCCCTCGTGGTTCAATACGTACAATATAAGTATCGATAAGGAGCATTACCAAACTCCAGTAACTACTTCATCAACAGGAGATCTTCGGGGCTATATGATTCATTCACCACCTATTGGTGACTCTGTGGTGGCAGAGATGCTCCCTAAGGTATTAGAGCCTTATCGAAAAGAAGGTGGGTTTTTTGTATTCTTCATGGCAATATCTCTCTTGAGCATTGGATTAGCTTGCCTTTTTTTACTTTTTCTCAATGCTCATTTCTCAAGGCTGCTTACTTGATGATGAGAGGGCGAGACTATATGCTACCATAGTCAATAAAGGTTCTGCAGTGAGGTTTGCATTTGCAGCTGCTGTCTTTGGTGAATCATCGGAAGCACTTTTCTGGTTGCAGTTACCTCATGCTCTGAAGCACTTGATGAATAAGTTGGTTAATAAGTCTTCACAGAAAGTCCCTGTACCAGCTTCAACTCCCGAGGTTGATGATGCATCTATGCTGAGTAGGATAACTTCAAAGGGGAAATCAAAATGCGGAACAGAGAAATGGAATGCATTGGGTGAGCCCTTTGGGTTATTGGACATTCTAAGTTCATTAATCATTCTCAAGAGATTGTATTTGGACACCTAAATAAACTTTTTCTGTTAATGAAGAATGAGGTTGTTTTTTGTTTGTAAAATTGTGTATGGAAGACCTAATTATATCATGGTTGGCAGAGTAATGGTCAACTCAGGTTGATGGCTTTTGAGCAAGAAGAGTTGTGGGAAAGTGCTAGTGAGCGTATTCCATGGCATGAAAAGTTGGAGGGTGAAGTGGCTATTCAGAACCATGTACACGAGTGAGTCTTCTACATATTTTTTGTGCTGCCCTATATCTCTGCTAGTTGATCACATAGGAAAGAAACACTGGGCATGCAATGAAGTTCCTGTTCCTTTAAACTTTAGCAGATATTTCTCTTTCTCTTAAAGAACTTACCTTTCCTTTAATTTTTTTTCATATTTTTAGGACTTTCATTTCACCCAGAGCACGATCATGACCATTTTTATCATGTAGTGGTGGCATTATTCTGTTATGATGATGATGATGATGATGATGATGATTTATCATCATTACTGTTACTGGTGTTGAATTTTTAGGGTCTGATTGGTGAACATTAGTTCTTGTTATTTATTTCTTCTTCATAAGTCTTCTTTTAGTTACCTTCTCCTTTTCCTTAGTCCTGTCCATAAATACCAGTAACAGAAAATTATTTTCTGAGATATGCAGAGTGGCCATCAAACATCACATGTTTTTGCCATATGCATCCGGAAACCATTATAATTTTGTTCTATTTCCACAAACTGAAGAAATAAAGCTATCGGAACCTTACTCAACTTTTATGTGACTGCACATTATAACCATTAATTGGTAAATGTGCACTTCAAAACTAATATACTCTGTGTTTAGTGGGTGAGGAATCGAAGATGAGCTGTTGAGGAAATAGTGGGACTATGTCAATAAGGTTCTGATGAATTTATATGAAGTAACTGAAAAAGACAATGCCTCCTTTTTCTGTTGAGAAAGCATGTAGGAAGCTGTTTGATTTGAGTTGTGGCACTGGCTGTAGAGTGAAGAAAGGCGCAACAAGCCATGCATTGATGATGCTGCTGAAATTGGATAGAGGCCACCCTTTGGAAGCTAACTATTTAAGAATAGAATAATGATATGATGGAATAAGGGGTTTAAGGTGTACAAAATAATTTTAAGGTCAAATGTGTGAATAAGTGGCTGCAGTCCCTTTAAATGTGTCACAACTAGAAAAAATGTCGGAGTATTGATTTAAAGCTTATAGAACAATAGGTGAGGTCTAATCAAACTTACTGGGTACGATCAATCTTCGTAAGTGAAAATGAGGGAAAATAGCTAGGATGGGATTACTGGGTACGATTAATCTTTGTAAATCATCTATGGCATTTCAAGGCTCTTCCTTTCGTTTGTTGGGTTATTCATCATTTGGAGTGCAGTTTTCATCTGAAATGAATGATAGGCATTAAAGCTTAGCTGTAAACAGTCCTCTCTCCCATTCCATTTGGCATAAAATAGTGGAGTATTAGTGTATGAGACACCCTGCATCTCTGTTTTTGTTGTGTTTCATTGATTAAGTTGCTGAATGTCTCCTGGGATAAACTGGTTGAGTGGTGGCCAATAATTGAACTTCTACCATATGGGAATGTGCAACTATATAGCTCCAACATTATTCAAAACTCGAGGTAGTTGGCACTTGGCAATAGTTCCCAATGAACACTAAAATAGTGTTTATGGAAATTCTGTGTAGTCCAGGTCGGATTGCAATTGTGATTATAAATGTCAATACGGCATATGTCATGCTGATAATAAGCATCAGGTTGTCTAAATTGCATAGTTTTTCTGATCAGGCTTGTGTCAGTTGGGAACTTAGAAGCTGCTGTTAGTTTACTGCTTTCCACTCCTCCTGAAAGCTCTTACTTCTATGCAAATGCCCTCTGTGCTGTTGCTCTTTCATCAGCAGTGTCTAAGTCTCTGCTTGAACTGGCAGTAAAGGTTAAATGTTAAATGTTGTTTCCCCATATCATATGGCGTCTTTTTATGATATCTAGGTTGTTGCAGCCAATATGGTCAGGACCGACAGGTCATTGTCTGGCACACATCTGCTATGTGCTGTTGGGAGGTATCAAGAAACTTGTTCTCAGGTGGTTTTCTATTTTTTGATTGGTATTTGTTGCGTACCTTTGTGATCTATGATCTAAATTCCACCTATTATTATTCTTCACTTATCTAGGAGTTTTACTTGTTTGATCTTGTGTCATTCGATCTTTTTTCTGTGTTTGTGTAGTGCATACTGATTAGGATATGAGGCAGATTTTCCTGTTTCAAGCTTACCCTGTGCCTGTTGATAATGCTTTCTGTAAAGCACTATAGGCTCTATACTTGTATGGCTCACTTTAAATGATTTTCTTAATCTTTGTAACTCATCTATGGCATTTCAAGGCTCTTCCTTTCGTTTGTTGGGTTATTCATCATTTGGAGTGAATGATAAGCATTAAAGCTTAGCTGTAAACAGTCCTCTCTCCCATTTCATTTGGCATAAAATAGTGGAGTATTAGCGTATGAGACACCCTGCATCTCTGTTTTTGTTGTGTTTCATTGATTAAGTTGCTAAATGTCTCCTGGGATAAACTGGTTTGAGTTGTGGCCAATAATTGAACTTCTACCATATGGGAATGTGCAACTATTAGCTCCAACATTATTCAAAACTCTAGGTAGTTGGCACTTGGCAATAGTTCCCAATGAAGATTAAAATAGTGCTTATGGAAATTTTGTGTAGTCCAGGTCGGATTGCAATTGTGATTATTACTAGAATTAATTGGGTGAGTTGATGTTTGCTGTGATCACCTATGCTCATCGGCAAGTCCATAATGAGCTGCAACTGTGTGCAGAAAATAGATCCAAATTCTATTGGGGAGGGCGGTGTCTAATCTGAATAATGATCCAACTGTTTCTGTTGCTTATTCACCAAAAAAGTATAAATGTGCCTTTGGGAATTCTTGGTACTCTATTAACAATAAAGTTTATTTTGTTGTTTTATAGACAGATGTCCTTGTGCTTTATGTTGGTTGTTCTTTCTTTCATTGGTCTGACTCGTTTTAATAAGTTTCTTTCCTAATGGAGTGATATAGGCTGCTAAGCTACAGCAGTCTTGTCCAGATGACTACACAAGTTGTGCCAGTAAGTTAGATGCCACAACTTTGACGAGGTTGTAATATAGGTGGTAGTATAAAGCTTAGCTGTCACCCGTATACTAGTTAATCTGTGATTTCTTTGCCTTCTTTTTTATATATACTCACTCACTGTGTGAGTGTGTGTGTGTGTGTGTGTGTGTGTGTGTGAGAGAGAGAGAGCAGGGGTAAGGGTGCCTACTGCATACATGCATCTGCTTCTACCAGATGAGAGAATGTCAAACTTTATCTTTCCTAGTTTTAATGCTTACTTGTTATAAATGAAACATGAGTTATCAAGCTAACTTCAGCCAGATTGCCATCCCAGTTCATTTACAAAAATTATTTTTCATTTGACTCGAAATTTGCTCTTATATTTATCTCATTCTAGTCATGATATGTTGTGGTCTCTATTTTGGCGGGGGAGCATAATGTTATGTCACTGTTTGACTTATTTTTCAATAATCGTGTTCAGAAGACCTTGATTTCGTCAAATGTGATCCTGCAGGGTGTTGCAAAGGTGGGCTGAACATAACATCTGGAGGTATTTGGTCACCTCAAGATTTTTCCTCTCCTCTGTTGTATTTTGAATGCTAATGTTGGTCCAATGCAGGGCTCTAATTTTATACGTTGTGGCTGGTGCATTGCAAGAGGCATCGACGGCACTTCGTGAGGCACAGCAACTAGACACCGCTGCCATGTTTATTCTTGCTTGTCATGAAATCCGTGCTGAATTTGTCTCCAGCTTGGATTCAGATGGAGAATCAAGTCCTTCAAACAAGGAAAAGCTGCTTATCTTGCCAGGGTTGAATCCGGACAGTGAAGATGCTATTGAGTTGGTGAATATTTTGGGCAGTACCAAAGAAAATTAGTGCATTTGTGCATGGACTCACAGCCTTTTTCTGACTGAGCAGCCTCACTATCACGGTTATCTGGTAAGCTTTCTTTTGGATCTCTGTGGTCTGTTGTACCACTGATGAAATTACGAGAGCAACAATTCAGTGCCAGTTGAAGAATCCCCTATACAATTGAGTGATGAAATCACTTGGATTTGGTACATCAGTGGGAATTTCCAGTTGGATGAATTTGAACAAAGTGGGCTGTGGGGAATGTCAGGTATATCTGGAAAATCTGCATCTCCTTGACTGAGGAGGGTGGCACATTGTGGCAATCCTTATAAAAAGAAATCATTACGTCGAGGCCCGAGGGTGATGATGTTGTGGTAGCCTTGTAGAAGATTTTGCGAGCAACATAATTTTATTTTGGACTCTCCACATTAAAACGCATTTTGGGAACCAACATTGGTTGGGAGTTGTACGTTTATTCAAAGGGAAAATTATTGTATCCACTGTATTTTGGGCAAATTCTATAATTCATTTATGTAAATTTTTATCATTTAGTATTAACCCGGAGAGTTCATGTAGTTCTCCCCGTTTAGGCCTCCCTTAGTCGTTGGTTCCCAACAGGCATGATCTAATTCTATTATGGTCACCATTTGTCCACAACTGTTTGTAATTGTTCCCTTCTACTCTCTTCTGCCGGTGAAAAAAGAAAAATACTCGGGTACAGTTAATAGCAAAGAGTATAGGGTAGAAGCCGCCCGCCATCATCTACTTCCTTAACTCACCCCTCCTAACAATTGTATCGCATTAGCACCATCATAATGCTTTGTTGTAATGAAACAGTCCGATTTCCCTTTTCAGGATCCACTCGGGAAGGTCCCTCGTGAAGTAATTCTCAATCCGTCCCTCAGTAGGCAAGTGACAACCTACTCTCATTGTTGGAGCAGCGTGGGCTGTCCATCGACGGGCAATAGTTGTGGGCCTAGGTAGTTTTATTTTGTGGAAATTGGGACTGAGTCTTTTTGGATTGATTTATAATTATTTGAATCCGTTAAGGAAGTTTATTTGGTGATAAATCTGTTTTTTATCTTACTAATAAGTGTTTAAATTCATTATTTTTTTTAATTCTAAAAATCCTATTAACAATGTTATTCTATTCAATTATAGAAATCTTAAAGATCTTAAAAGTAACTTTAAATTAATTTCTTAAGTTATAAATTATTATCCCTCAATTCACTCCTAAATTAAAATTGAAATTTATATATATATTCTCTCTCTCTCTCTCTCTCTCTCTCTCTCTCTCTCTCTCTCTCGTTTGAAGAATATCACTCAAATACAACAAATCTTTTTTCTTAGTTATCATTTCTTCCTCCATAGCATCAAAATCGGTAGGGTTTGGAACATCATCAACAACTACCATATTTTCTACTGCGTTCTGATCATCATGAACTTTTATGTCGTTGGTTTTCGAAAAAAAAAAAAAGGTTGAAAATTTTGCTCAATGTGTTATTAGTTTGATTCCCAATTTTATTTTTATTTTTTTGATAAATAATCCCCAAATTGTTTTAACATTTTATGTTACTACGTTTTTTATTGACCATGTTACTATTTTTTCTAATTGACCATATTACTATGTTTTTTTCATGTTACTATTTTTTATTGAACATGTTATAATTTTTTCAGTGTTTCTTTTTTGGATACTGAAGAGTTAGAGGCTTCTTCCTCTAGTTATGAGTTTGAATGCTACTATTTTTATTTTCAATTTTGTTCAATATTCCATATTACTATTTTTTTTTTGTTAAACATGTTACTATTTTCGTTAAACATGTTACTGTTTTTGTTGAACATGTTGCTATTACTATTTTTTTGTGTTTAAATGATAACTTTTTTATGTATTTGAATATTACTATGTTTTATTTTTAATGTATATATATATAGTCATAATCTATATATGTATATAGATAAATATACGAAATTTTTTTTTTAATGTTAATCAAACTCTTAAAATTTAGGAATTTTTAATTTTTAATTTTACTTCACTTCTAATGAAAAGGGATAGTCTAATAAAATTGACAAAAAAAAAAACGAATTGCATAACAAATAAGTTTATTTGACAAGCTTAAATCCAAATAAGTTCATATAAAGGGACCGGCCTCCAAATTTTCCTTTTATTTTTGAAACAGCTGAACAGCAGGATGTGACTATTTTCAAGCTGCATATTAGAAATTCGTCAAGCCTGGGAGTCGACATATGCTAGAACAGTGATATTTGCAAACTTCTCATCTACTAGAAGTCTTTGTTAGAAAATAACAAATTGTAACCATCTCCGTAATTGCAATGCGGTTGGCACAGCTAAGAATCACACAATTCGAATGCTTAACAATAGTGTGTAAATTTAATTAAATGCTACAAAATTGCCATGACGACTCGAATTACTTGATACCTTATGCCACATGCCAATGTAGCTATAACCCAAATAGCAGACTGCAATGGCCTTAGGAGTTGTCATTTCTCTCATCTTCAAGGTTGATGGCAGCTTGAAAGACGTTCCCATGGTTTGAATACGAATGTAACGTAAGCTTAGTTAATACTTCCTCAATATACACTTGATACTAACCAAAGAATTTACAGAGCTACTGTCTTTGCTTATTTCCTTGCTTGGCTACCCTTGAATGGCTTGCCACTGTTTCACTCTTTTGGATGCATCGGATCCCATAAAACAAGCGAGCTCAGTTCTTCTGATTTTCTCTTTTCCCACAAAAGTATGGTTGGATCGAAATTTCAGCAAAATGACTAGACTGTCTTGCTTTACACCAAATGTATAGAAGATCAGATCATTCCATCGTAAGTTCAGGTTGATAGAACATCCCAAAAGCCAAAACGAAGAATTTCATGTTTTGAAGACCGAAGCAATTAGGTGTTTCACCTTCACGAAACAATCCAAACCTGCTTCGACCTTTCCTTCGTTTCAAAAGTAGTACGACTAAGTGACATGACAAAGCATACTCATCCAAGAAACTGCAGGAGACATTAAATTGTGAACTTAATTTTCAATATATGTATGGTTGGCACTGAAATTTGAAATTTTCGATTTATCAATAATTTGTGGTCAAAATGAAATGATACCGAATACGAGACAGATGACAGAGTATTTTACACCTTACCTTCTAGGTTCTTATACACTAGTGAAAGAATCGCTTACGACATCGAGCAGACCCCAGCTCCTCATACTCGGTCTTAGTCACACACATTGCTTCAAAATCAGGACTAGATGCCAAAAGTGAACCCCCACGCCAAACACCTAAAATAGGACTGTCCAGACAAGAAAGTGTTTACCAATCTGGAAGTAGCAATATGTTTTAGAAACAGTTTTTCAAGTACAGAAGGGCTTACTCTTCTTGAGTAGTTATCTTCACTTGGTATATATCGGGTACTAGAGGTCGGAGATCCCTTTCTCTACAGTGGAACAAAATAATTTGTGGTGAATTCCAAACTATCCATTACGAAAATATTTCAAAGCAGTGGCAAAAAATTGAAATCTTACAATCTTTCAGCAAATCGAGGAAAAAGTGTGCTTCCACCAGTCAATATAATGCTGCCCAAACACAAATTTGAAAAACAGGTTAGTGCTACAAACCAGACATGCATACCAACAAGCAACCACATGACGAATTTTCACTAGTAAAAAATCTATGGATTCCCACTAATACCTTTCATAGAGTACAGGGTGAAGATGAGGATGGCAGGAATTGATAGCTTTAACAATGCACTCTGCTAGTCCAGCCTGATTCATTCCTGCAAAATGTCCACAAGTCAATGACACTGCAGGTTGTAAATAAGGAAAAAGAACAAGAATATATCAATCACTGAATCTTGTACACAAATTAAACAAAGATTTTTTGTTATTTTTTGGGGTAATGAGAAACTTGAAAACCTCATAATATAAAATGTTATACCGACCCAAATCAGCAGGACGAAAGATCATCTCTGGGACAAGGAAGCGCTCATTTGTCAAAGTAAACTCCTGTTCAGAAGGTAAAACATTTAGATATGGAGTCTTTGGCATGGACTACTTTCTCAAGGGAAAATGTATAGTACAGTTTGTGTTAAATCAATTTTTCTTCTGTCCACGGGCTTTTCTCTAACTTCTAGCTGATCCATGTCCTCTTTTCTTTCGGGTTGCGGAGGTAGGACTCCATCTGTAAAAGCAAGGTATCTATTTGCCTCATCTGGATCTTTTACAAAACCCTTTGTGTGTGTGACACCATCAGGAAGTACATATGTGCACCTGAAGTAGTTGTCATTTCCATGTCGTCTGTAAGAATATTTCAGAAGCAGTGAGCAAAATAAGGCAATGAAGGCCTTCATAAGAAAATTTTGACTTTTGTAATAATAGATTATGGTCAATTTTGAAGAGAACATGATTCATGCTTTCCCAAGCCCCAAGCTTCAACTTCAAAATCTGTCCTGACTCATGTTTTCACATAAATTCATCCCCCATAGTAACATGACATCCCTTCAAGACATATGTCCAAAAGGAATTGACTCTCTTTGGTTCTTAATGCTTGTTTTCTTATGTTCCACCAGTTTACCATTCACACTAGAAATTTTCTTGGAGTTTATGGAACCCAACAACCAATGGAATTGAAAAATTGCTAACTAATTACATATCCTCGTTACGCTGTAAGGTTGTACCTGGTTTCTCTCTGAAAAGGAAAATAAGTCACCCTCACAGCCTTGAGATATTCAATTTCCACAAACATATAACTACCCTTCATGTTATATCTGCCAATGATCAAAATTTCGTTCCAGTGTATTGTTTCGGTCACCTAGAAAACGGAAACGTTTCGGCGTGTTTCGGAAACGTTTCGACCGTTTCGGAAACATAATGAAAAAAATAAAAAATTTAAAAATTATTTTTGTAAAACATTGATTGAAATATATTAAAGTATCTTAAAATACTTTGAAATATTCTGAAACAATTGTGCAAATGCATTGAAATATTATAATACATCTTGAAACATTATGGAATACCTCGAAATATTAGAATTTTGATTCCATCACTGATTCGTTTCGGTCTCCTTGGAAACGGAAACGTTTCGGACGTTTCGACTGTTTCGAAACGATATTTTGATCCTTGATATCAGCAAACACGACATTAAACAACATCGATACAATTATCAGTTAACTGGAGCCTTTTGCTTTCTCAAATCCCAAATAATGAAAAACCTATAAAGATAGGAATTCCTCTTTTAGTCCGTGCTGCTTCGAAACAACCAAACAGAGAATAAAGTGAATTCATTTTTTTTAAAGCCTTTATTGTCAACATGTTCCATAATTTCCATTTGAACAATCCCTAAAAGACTTAGGATTTATAATTATCCCAACTATATAGAGATAATATTCAGCAAGAGCACTAGTTTTCATTGAATGCAAAAATTTGATATACTGGTAGGAGGAAATGTTCAAATGCAAAAGTCTAATATGATTTCTTTTTTTTTTCCTTAGGAAACGATGATAACATTAATTTTTAAAGTAAAAAGTATTACAATAAAAACAATTCAAAGGTGGACAAGACGTCCAACCCAAATACAAGTTGAAACAAAGTAAAATACAACAAAAAATCAAAAACTATTCCACATGAATCTCTTCAATTCGAGATGATGCAAAAAAGAGGAAAATTCTCAAACTCTTTAGACAACGTTCCCAAAAGGAGGCAATCTCATAGACCTTCGACCTCCTCACATTTGTCAAAAAAAATTCTCACATTCCTTTCCAACCAAATAACCTAAACAGTAGCAAAACAAGCGTAAATCAAAGGAATCTCTCATCTTCTATTTCCACCCCCACTTAGGAGTGTGCAACTATCCACAAATCTGACACCGACTCCGACTCCGGTTCGCCTCTGCCTCCGATCAGAGTCGGAGTCATAATTTGAAATTTTTTTCGAAAAAAATCCGACTCCAACTCCGAATTTTATTAATTAATAATTTTATAAAAAATTATATAAGATTCATGCCTTTGAGACACAACAATTAATTAGAATACATTTTGCTTAGTGTTTAAGCCATAGAATCATAGTATCAAATTTAAAACAAATGATGCTAACAATGTGATTACTAATCAGGCATTTTATTAGAGGAAAAGTCAGATCAAACTTTTCATTATAGTCTAAAATTATTTATCTTACATATAAAAAAAAAAATGACAGCTTATTGTAAATAGATGGTGGCTTAGTCATGTTAACGGTCCCAATCCAACTCTAGCCAATCCCCAAGCCCCACCCCAATTTTATTTCCCCTCTCTATCTCAACTCCGACCGAAAAGAACCAAATGAGGAAAACCTATTGCTCCAGCCTCCATCAACAATAAGGATGGCTGAGATTCACTCAGCGTAGATCCAACGTTCCTCATAGACTCGTCGTGGATGGGACAGTCAGCTTCGACTGCCTCTGGAGCCCTATCTCGTTGTGAATCCAACCATAGCTATCAATCTAAGTTCAGATCCGTCATCGTCTATCCCTCAACGCTCAATCGGAACTTATCTCCATGATTCCTTCTCTTTTCTCTCACTTTGAGTGTCATTGTTTATGGGTTTTTATCTGAACATTGTTTGTGGATTTTTCTTAACACTGTTCTTATTCAAATCTGTTTCTTGGATTCTAGGTAGGGACGATGATTTAGGTGTGGATTTCTTTGGATTTTCGATGATCCTTTAGAAATTGGTTTTGGGTGTTGGAGTTTCTTTGATTCTTCTACGACTTTTGAGGTCTTTTTTTAGATCTGTTTCTTCTTCGAGCAATGGAGATGTGTTGGTGGTGACGCTCTGTCTGCAAATTGTACTATGTTTGTGCTTGTTTTTTAGTAAGTATGATAAGGGATAGAGGAGTAGAAGAAGGGAGAAACAAATTAGCGAAATCTACAGTGGATTTATAGTTGATTTGCAACGAAGTAGGCAAAGTTAGGGCAAAAAACTAATGGGAGAGAGAGGGGGAGAACAAGGGAAACAAATTGCGAAGCTCCGTTTCACCTTCGCAAGGTGGAGTCGGAACGGAGTTATATAAGGTCTGTGTCGCCACTCACACTTCCATACCATGATACGAACCAAAGAAAACATAGTTCTAAGTGCCACCCAACAATGACCCATATAGCTAAATAGATTGTTCCATAGTGAAAGTGCTAGAGGATAATGTAAGAATAAATGATTCACACTATAGCACTTGTTCAACAATCTTCATAACAAACAACCATTTCTTAGCATCATTTCATTGTAGAATCCTCTCATTATATCACTCCTTAACATCATAGCATGTCATTATAAAATGTGTACAATCATTTCATTACACAATCCACAAATTATAAATTCATTTCACTTGTTACACCACTAAACAGAGAAAAAACCAACTTGTAAATTAAGCTTATTACTCAAGAGAACTGAAAGAACTCGGGCAAAAAAGTTAACCAACGCATGAACACAACACTACAAACTAACCCAAAAAGCATTTTATTAAACTAAAACCAAGTTCAAATTCTGATACTAATACCTTGCAATCTGCAAATCCCGCGCGACATCAAGCGAGACAATGCACAACTTCTCCTTAACATCATCCATAATAAAAGTCTCATCCATAACATTCACAGCCCTATAACTCACCAGCTCCTTCAAGTAATTGGTCAATGCCTTCCCACCCAAATCCAATCTTTTCACAGCAAAGTTCATAGTGAAGTTCTGAAACACGGGAACTGCATGGGTAAAAGAAAACCCACAATCCACCACAAGACTACACTGGGTTTTTGACACCAACCCATAAGGCCTTCTTGAGGCCTCATAAAGGTGGACTAAAGCTGGTGGGTCAGTGACAAACAATGAATTGAAATTGAACTCTTCGAAAACAATCTCATCCATTGATCTTTGTATAGAGGGTAGGTTGAAGAGGGGTTCAGTTAAGAAGAGAGAGGAATGAGATGGAGTGATGTGGAGGAGATTGGTAAAGATGTGGGACCAGAGAGAGGTTTGGAGGTCTGGGTTTATGAGGTAGCCTCGGTCGAAGGGGCGGCGGAGAGTGGCGGAGGTGAGGTCTTCGGTGGGGGAGAGGAGTTGGTCAGCTAGTAGCCATTTTTTGGAGGAGAGTGGGCGGCACATGCAGTTGGGGACTACGGCGGTTGGGTCACGCTCGCCGCCGATTCCGGCCTTTATTAGGCCGGCGCCGTTGTCAAGAACCACCACGTTTGACATATTTTAGGTGGGTTTTTGGGTTTGGCTTCTTCTATTCACTGTGGCTGTGGCAATGGTTAGGGAGGTAAAGAGATACAAGCGACCGTAAAGATGGACAGCAAAATCAATCAAACCGCTTCGGTCCACAGAAATCTCCTACACAATTCCCACAGAAATCTTTAAGAGCACAGGCTGCACAGCAAAATCAATCAAACAAATGCCAAACCCATCTCAAATTCCAAACTTAAGATAAAACACTCATTCGCAGAGACATAATCTAAAATATATAAGAACCCTAAATTTTAACATCATGTTATCTCTGCATCCATTAAACTTACAGTAACAAACTTGCAGTAAGAATTGGGCTTTCCAAATTCGATTTGAGGTTATTACAGGTTTGTGTAGCCACTGACTCCTCCATTGCATCGATTTTTTGCTAATCTATATGCTGCAATTAATATCTTTATCGCTGTATAATTGCTGAATGAGTTGTTCCTATTATGTTTTCTGTATTGTGTTGGTGTTTTGGAATTTGTTTAGGAATCTTTTGCCTTAATTTTTTGAAATCTGGCAGACTTTGTTTGCTGAGATATAGTGTTCACACACACACACACACATATATATGAACTAATTAACAGTACCAGCCTAAAATTGGGTCAGCGAATCAGCGAGAGAAAAGACAGAGAGAAAGAGAGAGAGCGCTTAGGAGTTACCTGGGTCCACGACTCAGCATCAGAGAGAGAGAGAGAGAAAGAAGGAAGGGGGTCGACGGCGTCTTCTTGGCGGCGTTTAAATTCTATCGAGTTGTTTCAGTTCTTCCTTTGTCTCTGAAAATTATCGGGAAAGAATGGAGAGAGAAAGAGAGAGAGATGCAGCGGGCGGCAGTCGGCAAATGCATTGAGGAGTACTGAATGAAAAAGTCTATATATATATATATATATATATATATATATACTAGTTATTGTCTGCTTGAAGGCACATTGTAATAAAAAATGATAAACAATAAACATATCTGTATTCATATCCAAAATCAAATCACAAACATAGAGAAAAGATATAAGAATTTAAGCATCAATTTGTAATGGGGGTGAGAGGTGGTAGGCGGCAGTGGTGGTGGTAGGAGACGATGATAGTTGTGGTGGGTGGCAATGACTGTGGTGGCGAGGGCAGTGGTGATGGTGGTGGTGACGGCGGTGGTAATGGTGATGGTGACGGTAGTGGCAGTGGTGGTGGTAGTGGCGGCGACGGTGGTGGTGGTGGTGGTGGCGACGGTGGTGGCGACGACAACGGCGACGGTGGTTGCGACGGTGGTGGTGGTGGTGGTTATGGGGGTGGTGGCGGCGGCGACGGTTGTAGTGGCAGTGGTGGTGGTGGTGGTGGTGGCGGCGGCGGCGGCGGTGGTGGGAGTGGTGGTGTAGAGGTAGTAGTGGGGCGGTTTCAAACACTATTATTTTTTTTTAAGTATTTATGAGAAATAATTTTTAGAAGTACTTTTAAAAAATCATTCCAAACACACCCTTAGGGGCTAATTTTTCCTATTAAATATAGGGTGTTAATATTCGCCATTAGATTAACTTTAAAGTAAAATTTAAAACAATCTCAACCGCGAATAGCAAAAGTCATTTTGTTTATCTTTTGAGATTTGAATTGTAAGCTACTTTATTATATAGATATATATATTTATTTATTTATAAAATTAACGGATATAGCGGGAACGGGGAGGGGGCGGGACGGGGTAAGTGTCAGTCCTTTCCCGCCTCCATACCCGCACGGGTTTACACGGATATTCTCGTATACGTCAATGGTCTAATACGTATGGTTCATCTTCGATTCAAACTAAACGGGCCCACTTTTCTCCGATTCATTGCCATCGTTATTTTAAGGTGGGAAGGAAAGGAAAATTTACTTCGCGGAAATCGGCGTTTTCATGGAGGAAAACAACGCCATTACATAGACAAATTGTCCCAAAGTGATTTCTCATTGACATTTTTTTTTTTTTTTTTGTAGTGGACATAAATCATTAAATTAGGAGCCCATTTTGATTTAGATTTGTTTAGGGTAACTTATAATTTACACCTTTAAAATATGAGCATAATTTCTATTTGGCCCTTACAATTTCAATTGCAACAATCAAATCCTTATTGAGTTTCAATTTAGTTTTTACATCAAAATTCATCAATTTATTATGATGGAATTGTCTTTTGTGGCCAACATATGACTTGGGTAAAAAGATATAATTGTCTGATAAAAATCTATTACGTGTAGATTAGAAAATATTATTTTATTTTATTTAATTTTGAGAAGAAAAAAAATATGTATAACAATCCCGAATAAAAGTGAGTGATATTGTGAACAAAAAAGAGAAATAGCAATGTATTTGAGAGATACATTTTTTGGTCGACAGATATACCTTATGGATAAGTTCTGCAACGTCTTTCTTATCAGAATAAATTAATAGATATGGGTAGAATACTGAATTGAAACTCAGTAAAAACTTCAAAGATATAATTGTATCAATTAAAATTTCAAGTACTAAATAGAAATTATGTGTATACTTTATGGGCATAAATTGTAAATCATCCATTTTTTTGTCTGTAGCGAAGAGTGAGAAGAGATTTCAATCTAGGTTGTTCATGTTACAATATATAAAATAATATGACTTTTTTTTTTAATGTGTATGATGGGGTTTTGATTTAGGTTATTCCAGTTATCATATAATATTGTCACCGAAATAAAATTGTAGATCTAATAAATATAAAGTTACAACAAAGAATATCTAGGGTATGGCCTTCTCATTTGTTCAATTGTAAAATGTGTGGCAATTGATATTGTTAGTATCTAATTTGTGATTAACAAGGAAAAATTTTAGTGTTAAATTAGTTTCCAATTTCCCTTGCTCAATACCATTTTAAATATTTTGGTTGCTTTCCTTCAAAAGTGAAATTATCCCCAACTTGTCTTTAGGTCAAGACTAGTTTAAGAAATTTGTCTTTAGTTTATTTTCGTTACTTTTATTTCTCTTATTTCATTTATTGTGAAATATATTATTAGAACTATTTTATTTATTGAGTGTGAAATTGAAGCTCAAGTCTAAAGCCCCATGAGACGTAGGTCTAATATGACTTGCCGATACATCTTTACCAGTTCCATGCCTCCCCTCTTCTCTCTCTCTCTCTCTCTCTCTCTCTCTCTCCTTGGTTAATATAAATGGGAAAACCTCCAAGTACATGCATTCATAAAAATGTACACAGAGATATAGAGGTAAGACTGCACCCGTTTGTGTATGCTGGCCTTCTTATTTACTACAACTTTTGAATCTATGGAGGTAACCCAAAATTCAACTTCCGGTATCCTGTGAGAAACTTCTTCAAACCTTGTTTATGCATTGGCATCAATGTTGGAATAGATGCATGTAACAAGATCCTGCTCAACACTCAATTGTCAAGTTCATGTTCTAGTATTATGGACAAAGGGAGAATGATGACCTAACACGGCAAACCACTCTCCAAGGGTAATGGAATGTCTAGAATTGGAGTTTTTGGAAGAGCATTTTTTGAACAGATTTGAGAGTTCAATATGACATATTTGAAAGTTCGATATGACATTTTCCCTCAGAAGTAGGCACCCACGATGTATAGATATGCGTCCACTTATATATAGTGAATCCCATAACTGAGAACGAAAGAAAAATGTACTTGAACACATTATAGTGTCGGAACAAAATAGAACACTCAATAATTTTACTTTCTAGTAGTCAAAAAAATAAAAAGTACAAGAGAAAAAGAAGCGTATTGAAAATGATAAAAAAATATCTACACAGCTCAGTGGATAATCAACCTTTAAAACCTAGTTATCTCAAGAAAATATTACATTGTAATCACTCTATTGCAAGTAATAGAAAGCGTGAAACAATATTATCCTTTCTTGCTGTTATTGGCTTGCATCACAGAAACGGTTCGATTATGAATGCCCCCAAAAAGTGGGATATGAATTGTGACATTTACTCATGAGCTATCAAGACCAATGATGCAACTCTCTTCAGTGATTCACAAGCTTTCGTGAAATCTGATTCTGTATGAGTGACCGAGACAAACAACCTAATTCCGACAGGTAGACTGTATTTATCAAGCATGGATCTCTCGGAAGTCACCACAAAAATAGAGTCTTCCTTCAACACCTGCAAATGCAAAGTGCATTAGGTACTTGAGAAAGTACTTATGTCAACTTATTAAAATCAGGATTGCATGAAGCTTACACGGTGAGCAATATCTTCAAGCAATGATAAATAATTCTTTGAGGAACCTGTGGATTTCTTTAATCTGAGAAGAACAATGGGGAATTGTGGATCACTCACAATCTCAAGGCCTCGTATATCTGACAATCCTGTAATTTATCATTATATTAGGACCAAAACAAAAGCTAAGACCAGCAAAAAGTAAAATAAATCTTCTTCACAGCCTCGATATAGATCCTGATAGGCAAACCATAACAAACAGGTACAACCTGGTCATGGTCATAGCTTTATATAGTCTAAAAGAGCAAACAATGGTAAAAGTAAACATCTCTTCATAGTATGGTGATATTCTTCCTCAGCTTTGTAATCAAATCAGGATTTTGCTCCAGGACATCAATAACAGTAACTGCAGCACGGCCAGATGTTATGCCACCTTTGCAACACCCTGCAGGATCACATTTGACGAAATCAAGGTCTTCTGAACACGACTATTGAAAAATAAGTCAAACAGGGACATAACATTATTTTCCCCCGCCAAAATAGAGACCACAGCATATCATGACTAGAATGAGATAAATATAAGAGGAAATTTCGAGTCAAATGAAAAATAATTTTTTTTTTTGGAAATAATACATACACAACCATATAAAATATAGTATAACCTGGACCAGGATTTGTTGAGTTATATATATAAGGGTAGGTTCAAATTATATCCAGTATAAAACAGTATGTGGAGCACATAATTTAATCCTACCTTGGACTGCATGAGCTTCCCATGTTTGTCATGACTGTAAAATTATGTTTCATTGGAGACCCAAAGCTACCCCATCAATACAAGAATGCCTTATGCAGGACTTCATTTCTACTTATTTAGTGACGGTTACATACTACATGGCTAATGGTGACAGAGTTATTATAGTTTGCACCTGTGAGATGCATGACGCACATGTAACTACTGACAAGGGGTTGAATAAACACAGATCCAATCAGAGTTACATAAGGTGCAAACCTAACATTGTCTTGAACCAGGTGCATAGAGGTCTTTGATGCAATAGCCAGATAAAGGATGAATAACTTTTAGGTAGATTGGCTAAATAAGTACTACAGGATACCATCGGTATTTGGAACTTTCTGTATTTGCTGCATGCATGTGAACTTTAGGATTGTATTTGAGCGATATACTTCTGTGCACTTCTAGGTTCATTTAATGCCTACAACCAAGTCTATCAGCCTGTCCTTTTCGCTCTTAAGCTTCATTAACAAGCTTAGATCATTCCCACCGCAATCATTCAGCTGTAGCCATCAAAAGAGAGCCAGAACAACCTAGGCTACAGGACCCAGAACAGCCTCCGAACTCTCTTGTACTTACTTACAATCTGGCACCCTCAACCTTTTGGCCACAAAAACAAATTATAATCAACCCTAAATGCTCATCCATTTCAACTTGTACGAGAGTGTTTGCCCTGATATTCCAAACCAACTAACATAAGGCGATTTTCAAACAAAATCAGTCTTCCACTGATATTCACTCTAATTAAATATTTGCCCACAAAACAGAAAGCAAGTCTCTTGTGCAAATATACAGGAACGTTAGTAATATAATACTTGAAGGTCATGCTGCAAACATGGCTGATCACCTAGCAATCAAAATAACTACAAGTACTTATTCAGAAAAAAATAAAATAAACAAACTGTCAAAAATCCGAAGCAGATATAACATTTGAGAACATTCTATGATTTGAAGGAGAAAATTGACCTAGCGTAATCAGATCCTTTTAAATGTGTTGCAGCTAAGGTTGCAGCGTCAGTCCAACATCCAGCATCTTGTAGCTGAAAAAAAATGGGCAATAATTTTTTAGCTAGCAGGAACTTATCATAGTGGTATTTCAACCAGATTTTCATGTCCAATGTGCTGTTTAAAAAAAAGTAAACATTTTGCAAACCATACATATCCTAAATCCAATATTACCCTTGTCACAACAATATTCTAATTTTTTCTATGTAACACGTCATATCTACTGCCCCAACAGTGTATGTGTACAGGCATGTAGCACCCCCCAGCAAACCACATTACCATGATCCCATCAAATGGTGCCCTTTATTTAACCATTGCTGCTCGCTACAAGTTTGGTTTTAATACTTCATTTATCAGTCTTTCAGAACTGTCCAGACTTCTTTTTCTCTATTTTTTACACTTAATGGCAGGAAACAAAACTATTCTATTGACATAAACGGTAGTACATCATGAAGTAAAATAGGATGATCAAGTTATCCAACCAAAAGTCAAAGGAAGCAACAAATCACATAAAGCTCTCTATCTCACCAAAATGCAAGAGAGCAGAAATGCAGAATTCCCTCACACTTTTTTGCACAGACTTCAAGGGAAAATTTGTAAATGAACTGGGATGGCAATCTGGCTGAAGTTAGCTTGATAACTCATGTTTCATTTATAACAAGCATTAAAACTAGGAAAGATAAAGTTTTATCCATTTCTTTGACATTCTCTCATCTGGTAGAAGCAGATGCATGTATGCAGCATGCACCCTTACCCCTGCTCTCTCTCACACACACACACACTCACACAGTGAGTGAGTATATATAAAAAAGAAGGCAAAGTAATCACAGATTCACTAGTATACGGGTGACAGCTAAGCTTTATACTACCACCTATATTACAACCTCGTCAAAGTTGTGGCATCTAACTTACTGGCACAACTTGTGTAGTCATCTGGACAAGACTGCTGTAGCTAAGCAGCCTACATCACGCAATTAGGAAAGAAACTTATTAAAACGAGTCAGACCAATGAAAGAAAGAACAACCAACATAAAGCACAAGGACATCTGCCTATAAAACAACAAAATAAACTTTATTGTTAAAAGAGTACCAAGAATTCCCAAAGGTACATTTATACTTTTTTGGTGAATAAGCAACAGAAACAATTGGATCATTATTCAGATTAGACACCGCGCCCTCCCCCAATAGAATTTGGATCTATTTTCTGAACACAGTTGCAGCTCATTATGGACTTGCTCATGAGCATAGGTGATCACAGCAAACATCAAGTCACCCAATTAATTCTAGTAATAATCACAATTGCAATCCGACCTGGACTACACAGAATTTCCATAAGCACTATTTTAGTCTTCATTGGGAACTATTGCCAAGTGCCAACTACCGAGAGTTTTGAATAATGTTGGAGCTAATAGTTGCAAATTCCCATATGGTAGCAGTTCAATTATTGGCCACCACTCAACCAGTTTATTCCAGGAGACATTCAGCAACTTAATCAATGAAACACAACAAAAACAGAGATGCAGAGTGTCTCATACGCTAATACTCCACTATTTTATGCCAAATGAAATGGGAGAGAGGACTGTTTACAGCTAAGCTTTAATGCCTATAATTCATTTCAGATGAAAACTGCACTCCAAATGATGAATAACCCAACAAACGAAAGGAAGAGCCTTGAAATGCCATAGATGATTTACAAAGATTAAGAAAATCATTAAAGTGAGCCATACAAGTATAGAGCCTAGAGTGCTATACAGAAAGCATTATCAACAGGCACAGGATAAGCTTGAAACAGGAAAATCTGCCTCATATCCTAATCAGTACGCACTACGCACACACAGAAAAAAGATCAAATGACACAAGATCAAACAAGTAAAACTCCTAGATAAGTGAAGAATAATAATAGGTGGAATTTAGATCATAGATCACAAAGGTATGCAACAAATACCAATCAAAAAATAGAAAACCACCTGAGAACAAGCTTCTTAATACCTCCCAACAGCACATAGCAGATGTGTGCCAGACAATGACCTGTCGGTCCTGACCATATTGGCTGCAACAACCTAGATATCATAAAAAGACGCCATATGATATGGGAAAACAAAAAATTTATATTTCAGTTTTGAAACATAAGCAGTTCAAAATTAACATTTAACCTTTACTGCCAGTTCAAGCAGAGACTTAGACACCGCTGATGAAAGAGCAACAGCACGGAGGGCATTTGCATAGAAGTAAGAGCTTTCAAGAGGAGTGGAAAGCAGTAAACTAACAGCAGCTTCTAAGTTCCCAACTGACACAAGCCTGATCAGAAAAACTAAGCAATTTAGACAACCTGATGCTTATTATCAGCATGAAATATGCCGTATTGACATTTATTTACATTCTGGTCAATTACATTGTATGCAGGGAGGGGAGATGATTTTGCAAGTATGTAACATTGATTATCCTTCTCGGCTTCTCCATCAATTTATTTCATTTAACGAGTAAATAGATCAGATATGCATGTTGGATTTTATTATTCTTTTTTTCTTTGTGTGTGTATATATATATATATATATTTTGTTTTTTGGTAGCAATGTAGGATAGACGTATTCCCACATTGACTGCAATATGTAGATTACTCCGTTCCGTACTGTACATATGTTCATTGCATAACACAGTGGAATTGCCCCCAGTGAAATGAAAACTCAACTCTTTCAGGACATGTACTTCAGCCCTAAGAGGTTGTCATTTATAGCCTTTGGGAGATTCATATCTCCAATTGACTCTCCTCGTATTACAAGAATCATTTGGTATTTATAGTCAACAGATCTTGCTGATACCATTGCAGTACATGAAATCATCACCAGCCAGTTGACAAGGCCCCGCCAAAAGATTTAGAAGCCTCAGCATGAGTTTGCCCTTTTATTGCATTCCATATCTACAATATGATCTTCCACACATTGAGGGAATCAGCTGAGACATGGTTTCACAGCATTGGAAAGAACCAGAGAGAAACTATTGATTTGTGCCCTCCTCCTGCAGTTGTATAAATCACAATCCCAATTCTGACAAACTAAACACAATTTTTCAGCAGTTGTATAAATCACACATCTAAGACACTCAATCATGAATTCAGACACATCTTCAAGGCTCGAGTTATGCAAAGGGATATTTTACAAAATTAACAAGAAAAAACTCTGAAATTTTAGTAATAGAGCTTGTACTCCCAACAAAGTCCACAACAAACAAATAAATTAGGATGGTCATGCCATACTTCATCAGATATTCCAAAAGGTCTTGATCTTTTCAAGACATGTTCAGAATCAGCTGTTTGATAGTCCACGGCTGGGTTGTTTGTAGGAGTCATCCTAGGGCGCTTTAATATAGCTGCTACAAGAACAGAGAATACACAGAAGCAAAAAAAAAGTAATTGAATCGTGCAATTTATGCGATACGAATCGAATCCGGGTGCGATTCAACTCTAAAACGATTCTCATATAAGATATGAATCGTTTTGTAACTGTATCGAACCAAATCGTACGAATCGAATCACGAATCGTACGATTTTGATAACTTTTTCCAAATATTTTTGTCCTCAAGCACCGATCTTGCTTAGTGAAAAATATAATAGTTGCGTGTTTCTGTTGATCTATCAATGTTGGTCTCCATCCGTACATTGTTTTTGTGACGCCCCAAAAACCGGGAGTCTTTTGTCAACCTGTTGATCATCCATCAACCAGCGGAATACCCGTGAATACCGTGTAACTCGATATCACGCTATTATGCCCCATTTACTGGGATCCATAATTTAACAAAATTCAGACAGAGTCTCCTTTGTACGGGGAGCTCTACCCAAAACATAACCAGCAATTTTACATTAAAAATAGTCCATATGAGTTCGATTACAATTCTTTTCCATAGATTTACATGCCCAAAATCAAATTTAGCAAATGTTTTATAAAAGATGGTTTAAAAGCCACAAGTCGGTTTTTCTTCATCCTTGAGGCCCCGAGTGAGCCGTCCACCGGTGTATACCCCGCACCTGAAATGTTTCTCATAAAGGGTGAGTTACGCTCAATAGGGTATCTTCTAAAGAGGCTATTCCCCAACCTAGATGCATATGAAATGTCACATTCAATTTCAAAAACCCACAAAACATTCCAATCAAGAATATGCAACTCAATGTTGGAATTTACTATGTCATGCCATGAAATGAGGTGAGACTCACTCATGCAACTCAACCCGAGTCTTCACTGGCTCCCATCACCCATGCAATGCCATGAGTATAAAACCGGTCATTCTAAGCCCTTGCCATTGACGTTGCACATCCAATGACCTTTTAAAAATTTCAGGGTCTTTCTTGGGGTGGGTATTTATGGACTTACACCAATGAGCCCCAGTCGACACGGAATTCATGAACTTCCACCAACGGTTCCGCGTACATCGACACACTTTATGGACTAAACCAAGGGAGTGTGTATCCTAAACACCGGGTCTCACACCCGAGGGATAGTCTAGCCCTTCTTGCTAACCCCGACCCAATTTATTATGCAAACCGTGCAACTCAATCGGGTCCTCGACCCAACTTTCCTGAGTCCACCCATCATCCACCAAGTGTGGTGTTTGATGCCAACCATACACACACACCCACAAAATGCGATGTCTTCGTGCATATGCAATGTAATGCACAATTGCAAAATAACAATCACATCCAATATGCTATGAATGCCATAGGGACCAATTTAACCATATGTCAAACACATTCCATGACAAATTATATCCCAAACATATAATTACCATAATTCATCACAATATCAATATATCAACAAACATATATCAACATTTTCATTCAACTACTATTTTTCCAAGCATGTTATACATAATCTACTCAATAACTTACTTAATTTCACATAGGCATTTAATCAAACACCTTCAAGACACTAAATCATGTAATCACATAAAATGCCCAAATTTATCACATAACTCAAAAAAATCACATTAAGTGATTTCCACATACCCAATTATCAAAACTTACAAGAAATCGTAAGTTAGCAATTTCTAATTGCCAATTCATACTAGAATTGAATTTACTCATTTTCAATACACATTTCATCAATTTAACAACAATAGGCAAGTGTTAAAAATCTCTAATAACCTATCCATTCTATATCACAAACTTAGGTTGGAAATAAACCTAATTGGGATGAAAATCCTACCTCTCGAAGCGTAAAACAATGGTAGAAAAGCCTTCAAGAATACCTCCCAAGCTCTAACTTTGATTTTCCCAAGATCTCGTTTTTGAATCTTCGGTGAAATCCGTCGTTTTTGGTATGGTTGTGTAGCCCTCGTCGCGTAAATGATCTTTAATACTTGGCCCGAAGGATTCTGACCGGCGGAATTCCTTAGATCGTAGAGAGAAGGTGGAGCTTTCTCTCTTTTTCCTTATCTTCCCTCTCTTCTCTTCCAACATTAAAACCCAGCAGAGAGTTGTGGAGAAAATCAGATTTTTGTCTCCTATTTATACATTTTAATGCTTGGTCCACGTCGCGCCATGCGTTCTCTATTCCGGAGTTCGTTTTCGTCCCGAAAAGATTAATGTCGTCCCGGTTTAAGTTCAAAATATTTTTATATTAATTTCCTTTAAAATATTTTAAAATTTTTGAAATTATATTTTTGGGGTCGTTTTTGAGGTCACCCGACACCTGGTCGCCTAAAAAAAGGCGAAAAACCCGACTATCTCGGAATTCGACGAAAATTGTCTGGGTAACTAGATTTCGCGAGAGTAATCCAACGGTGAGGTCCATTTCGTCATCCGAGCTCTAGAGAAATACAGGTTTTCAACTCGCACGGAAGTGGTAAATTACCGTTTTGGTCTTTTTCATAAAAAAATTCAAATTTACCCGAGTTTTACAGTTTTACGTTCTTCATATGTCAATTGATGCATGACACGTTATATAACATGTGTGCATATGAGCTTGAAAAATGTTGTAAAACTTATTATCCATGAACCAGATGTACTTCTTTTTGTATTTGGCCTTTCTCCTATTTCTATTATACATATTATCTTTTGATGCATTCTTTGAAAGTATGAAGTATACTTAACCAAATTTTTAACAACCACATATCAATAATAGATTTGAGTTACATATGCTTGTATGGCAATGTTTGAGCACTAGAATGGTAAACTAAAAGGAAGCTTGTATCCTTTGCAACCTTAGTTGTTAAGGTGTATGCATGCAAAGTTGAGATAATGGATGAAATGACATCAGTTGTCATTAATTTAATGAAAATTGCATCTAATTGGGTGACTATTGCATTTGATGCTCCTTTTGCTCGGGCTGTTGTTTTTGGAGTGCATATTGGAGGTAACTTCTAAAATCTCAAAGAACCCAACAAAATATTGTTGTCCTCTTCATTCTTGATAAATTTATCTAGAAGTTTACATTTTTTTCCTTTGCCTATAGGACGTCTATTTGTTGAGGGTCTTCTCTTAGTGATTATCCTCTTCCTACTTTCACAAAAAAAGTTACAAGCAACCTAAAAGACCGCTAACGAAGAAGGTGTGTGCAGCAGAAATCATGTTTATGCATTACAAACTACTATATTGTTTTGAAAGTTATTATGGTCCTCATCACTTGATCCGCCAATCTAGAATTTGTTTTTTATAAATGCTTTAAAGTATCGATTCTTGACTAGATATTTCTTAACTTCAATGCAGATTATTATTGTAAGAATAAATATTGGCCATTGAGTTGAAAAATAACATTGTCCATCAACCAGAGCTTAATTTTGCAAAATAAAAGAAAATTAACCTAAAAACCATTTCTAGTTCATTACATAGTTTATAGTGGAACCTTGAACTAGTCCTACGCTTTGCTCATGTTAATGATACTCACTACAGTAGCTGCTTGTCATCTCCCCAATTTTAACACAAAAACCATGTGTGATCATATATAAGCACACAAACAAAGCAACTCATTTGCCCAAACAACTGTTACGAGCACTTTTCTTGGACCAAAAAACTCCAAGTTGCTGTTAGCGTACAATATGTTCTGGGCTTCCAAAGACGATATGTCCTCTGTGGTTGAGCTATAGATACTGCATCCTTGGAATTGAATCATCTGTTATTATGTTCAAGGGTCACAAGCTCATCGTCGGATTATTCATGTTGGTAATTCTGCGTATATTCTCAAACTTTGTTAAAGTTTCTGCTTTCTTTTTCCATACTGAGTGCTTTATACAGGCGTAAACTTTGAATGGAACAATTATATCAAATTTACTAATTGTGCTTATTAGTTTTCACACTAGTGCAACTACAAAGTTTATGTATCCTATTTTTCAGTTTCTTAGTTTTTGCAACATTCATTTTGATAAATGTGTTTGTTTGATTTCTCGTAGGAAATAGATGAGCTATGTGGTGAATGGGTTCCAGAATCCCTTATTCCTCATATTACAGAAGAGATGAAATATGAACCTCCCATATTGGAAAGGTAAATACTCTGTCTTTTAATTTAATTTCTCATAGTGGTATATTTCTTTCGTAAAGTTGCGAGGCTCATGGTTATTCGTTCAATTTTTTCGTATGGTTGCATTTTATTTCCTTCACCACACCTTCCCCCATCCTTTTTTTCTTTGGGAGGAGGGGGGGGGGAGAAGGTTGTGTTGTCCACATCAAAGTTTGACTTTAGAAACTTGTTAATTCTCTTAAGTCTGTTATTTAAGTACTTGAGTATGTATGTACAAAAAAGATTTTTCATTTTACCATTGGCATTCCTGCTTATGAATTGGATTTTTTATGCAGTGCTGCAGGGCTGTATACAATAATCAATGGCAAAGAAGTTGTCAACTTTGCTTCAGGAAATTACCTTGGGTTAGTTGGCCATGAGAAGCTATTTGTAAGGAAAAACTGCCCCTTTGATTCATAGTTTGTCTTTTAATAGTGGTGTCTTGACCTAGGGTGACCATTGACTGCAATGTTGTATGACAGGAGTCACGCACATCAGCATTGGAGAAATATGGTGTCGGTTCTTGTGGTCCTCGTGGGTTTTATGGAACAATTGGTATAATTTAAGGCTTACTCCTATTTCAGCAATTTATATATTCCACATGAAAAAAAATTATGCTTCTAAGAATTTTCTTTTATATAGATGTTCACCTTGACTGTGAGGCCAGAATAGCAAAGTTTTTGAGAACTCCAGATTCTATACTCTATTCTTATGGACTCTCCACTATGTTTAGTTCAATTCCAGCTTTCTGTTAGAAAGGAGATATTATTGTTGTGTGAGTATATCTGATCATCTTTAATTATCTGGTTGCCAATTTGATATGGCATAGAATTTGGCTGGAATTTTTTTTCCAAATGAATGAAGATGGAGATTACTGGATGTATGTTCTTATCTGGAGATTCATCGCATATGTTGAAGACATGATGGAACCCTATTTTAGTTTTATTTTTTACTGGGGTGATTTTAGCTAATGTGATTTGATGACATAAAAATGAACATAGAAAGGACATCATCGGTCCCTTCATAAGTGTTTCTTGTTTGATTTGGGCATACGTATTTTGATCTTCCAGGGATGAGGGTGTACATTGGGGAATACAAAATGGACTTTACCTCTCTAGAAGTACAATTGTCTACTTCAAGCACTATAACATGGATTCATTGAGGAATACTTTGGAGAAATTTACTGAAGAAAATAAACGAGCTAAGAAGCTAAGGCGCTACATTGTGGTTGAAGTTGTGTATCAGGTATCTTTGTCACCCATGCTTGAATTTGGCACAGCTTGTAAGTCTAAGCTTAAAGAACATACACATCCATGTGCGATGTTCAACACTTTATGAACGTTGTTGTCCGTCATCACTCTAGTTTCATAACAATTCAAAATCTTGGAATTCTTTATAAAAATATATGGCATAGGCTTTGGACAACAATGATTATATATGTCAAAGAATTATCCAAGTGAATTACTGATGCCAACCATGTGCTCGAGAAACTGACTATATGTGCATTGAGCTACATCATTGGGTCTTGTATAAATCTGCTTGCTATGCTAACATGTATGCCTAATTACATTTCCTTATCTCTCTTTCTTTCTCTCCTAAGAAGCACGGACACAGATACGAACACGAACACAAACACTGACACGGATATAAGACGACACGTCACGATACAGATACGTAGACACGACATTTCTAAAAAAAAGTAAGACACAGACACGTTGGAGATACGCTATAAATAATTGTATTTTATATATAAAATTATATAATTTATCACAAAAATACAGTGATAATGAATAATATATCATAAATTTTTTTGTACTTTATGATAAGTAATTTTTATATCTAGTCATATGGTGTGAATTTTTAGACTAAACCATCATAATAGTCAAGAATCATCAATTATTTGTAGACTTGTACCTAATATATATAATTTAAATGATTGTTATTGTTTTCTCAATTTCTTTTTTTTTTTTTTAACTTTTATGCATTTTTTGCTTTTATTATTATTTTTTGAGCATAAGGGTCACTTGAGGGTTATTCTCTAGATCTTGAAAGACTATCAGTTGTACAACTTTTCATCTCCAGACGGACGGTCAGTTAGAGAGGACCATCCAGACTTTAGAGGACATGTTACGGGCATGCGCCCTTGATCTCAAGGGTAGTTGGGAAGAACACTTACCCTTAGTGAAGTTTGCTTACAATAATAGTTATCAGGCGAACATACAGATGACACCCTATGAGACACTTTATGGGAGGCCATGCCGTTCTCCGATTTGTTGGACGAAGGTTGGAGAGAGACCCTCTACGGGTCTAGATTTGGTTAGAGACACCTCGAAGAAGGTGGATTTGATATGGAAGAGTCTTCTCATGGCTTAGAGTCGGCAGAAGAGCTACGCCGACAGACGGTGACGACCTCTGGAGTTTGAGGTCGGAGATCACGTCTTCTTGAAGGTGACGCCCAAGAGACGAGTGGTCAGGTTCGGGAAGCAGGGAAAGCTGTCGCTGAATTATATCGGGTCATTCGCGGTACTCGAGAGGGTTGGTACATTCGCTTACCGGTTGGCGTTACCGCTAAATTTATCAGGTGTTCACGCGGTGTTCCATGTTTTCATGCTCCGGAAGTACATTCCAGATCCTACGCATGTGGTGGATTGGGGTGAGTTGGTTGTTGATGCAGATGAGACCTTCGAGGAGGGACCGATGCGTATCATGGATAGCTGAGATCAGGTTTTACGAGGCAAGACCGTGAGGCTGATGATGGTGTTGTGGCAGCACCGAGGTGTGAAGGAAGTGACATGGGAGCTTGAGGACACTATACGTACTAGTTATCTGTTCTTGTTCGAGGATGGAGGTACATTCTTGTGGTTATTAAGTGTTATATGACTGTTGCATATGCATATGGTCGAATGTGCATGCGTGTGTAAATTTCGGGGAGAAGTTTTTTTTTTTAAGGGGGGAAAGAATGTAAAAGCCGAAAAAATTTGAATTTTTATGAAAAATGGCAAAATAGTAATTAGCTGCTACAGTATGGGTTAAAAACCCAAATTCTTTTAGAACTTGGATGACGAAATGGACCTCACCATTGGATTCGTCTCGCAAAATCCAGTTATCCAGTCAATTTTCGTTGAATTTTGAGACAGTCAAATTTTTCGCGTTTTATGAGGTGATCGGGTGTCACGTGACCAAAATAAACGCGATCAAGAATTAATTGCAAAACATGGAGAATAATTTAAAGTTAGTTCAAATAAAAATATATTGAACTTGAAACGGGACGAGATTTAATTAATGTAGGACAAAATTGAATTAGTAAAAGGTAGGACATATGGCGCGATGTGGGCTAAGCATCCAAGGGATATAAAAAGGGGGAAAAGTCAGATTTTTCCCCCAATTTGGGCTGCTGAATTTCGTTGGAGAGAGAAAGGGGAGAAGAGAGAGAAAATCAAGGGTTTCTTCTTTTTCTTCTTGCGATCTAGGGCCAACCTTTGGTCTGAATCATTCGGACCAAGAACTAAAGTTCATCTACTCGACAAGAGCTACGTCTATATACCAAAAATCAGGGATTTTGACAAAGTCTTAAAGACAGAATTTTTAGAAATCAATGTTTGAAGCTTGATTTGAGTTATTGAGAGCTTCCTACTACGTGTATTACGCTTTAAGAAGTAGGGTTCTTCTCATAGTTAGGTTTATTTTCAACCTAGGACTCCATATAAAATGGGTAACATGACTTGAGATGAAATCTCTTGTTTAAATGTATTTCTAGTGTAACTAGAGTATGAGAAATGATATAGAAATGTGTTAAACCAATCTTGCATGAATTGGGTTTGTGAAATTTGCTTGTCTCGTAAATTCATGAGAAATGTGATAAATTGGGCATGATTGTGTGTTGCATGATTGTGTGCATTTTAGGTGTTTGATAAAATGCCTATGTTAATGTAGCATGTTGTTTCATTGAAAATGTTGTAACATGCTTGGTGAGAATGTGGATTGTAATTATATGCTTTATGATATAAGTTACATTAAGGAATTGGAATTATTCATATTATGCTCATGACATGTTGAACATGATGTTGTAATTGCAATTGAAATCTTGGTTGCATAATGATAGGAAATGTAATTGTACATTACATTGCATAAGTACGGGAAGCATCGCATTCGTGGGCATGTGACATCAGTGTGGGTGTGGGCGTGTTTTTGGATCAAACACTATTATTGGTGGTTGAGGTATGGACTCGGGAGGGTTGGACCTAGGTCCGACTGAGTTGCACGGGTTGCATGGAAAATTTGTGTCGAGTATAACGAGAAGGGATAGACTCTCCCTTGGGTGCAAGACCCGGTTACTGGTTTATACACTTCCGACGGTGAAAGTCAAAAAAAGTGTATTAGTGTACGCGAAACTGGAGGTGAGATACCAAAATTCGTGTCGATGTGGTGGACCGTTGGTGCAAGTCCAGGAAATCACCTACCTAGGAAAGACATATGGTTCATTTTATAAAATAGTCATTGGATGTGCAATATCAATAGCGGGCCTTAGAATGCCCGAATTCATACGCATGACATTGCATGTGTTATGGGAGCCGATGAAGGTTCGGGTTGCATTGCATGTGTGAGTCTCACCTCATAACATGACATGACATTATGACATTTATTCTTGAAGTTGTATGTTCTTGGATGAATGCTTGTTTGATTTTTGAATTGCATTTAGCATTTCATATGCATCTAGGTTGGGGAGTAGCTTCTTTAGGAGATACCCTATTGAGCGTGGCTCACCTTTTATGGGAACAACATTTTAGGTGCGGGACAAGCGCGGGTAAATGGCTCTCACTTGGGCCCTCATTGATGAAGAAAGCTGAGTTGTGCCTTTGAATTACATTTTTGCAAAAAAAGTGTGTAATTAGTTTTTGGACATGTAATATTGTATAAATGATTGTAAAATAAACTTATATGAACTATATTTTGTGTAAAATTGGATGTTATATGAGTTAGGGTGGATGTTGTATGAGATTGGATGAGTTGGAATTGAAAAAGGATTGAATTGGGGGCAAACTGAGCTCTTCTACCGGTAGAACATTAAATTATCTACCGGTAGAAAATTTTCAGAGAGCTCTTCTTCTGGTAGAATGCTGATTATCTACCGGTAGAAAGATTTCAGATAGCTCTTCTACCGGTAGAACGTTGATTTTCTATCGGTAGAAGAATTCCAGTGAGATCTTCTACTGGTAGAACGTTGATTTTCTATTGGTAGGTTCTCTTAAATTTTCAGAAATTTAAAATGATCTTGTCAAGCCTTCAGGCCTTGAGTCCTTTTGTTCAAAGGATATAAATAGAGTAATATTAAGGACAAATTGATGTATATTGGACCTTGGAATGGTCAAGTGATTGAAATGTACACAGGTTATGCGTTTGAGAGTGTCCGGTACAAGGGAGAGTCTGTCCAAACTCTATATTGTTTATGATCCCAGTGAAGGGGATGTTATGCAGTGATGTTGGGTTATGCGGCATTCACGGTTACTTCCGCGGGTTGATGGATAATCAACGAGTTGACAAATGACCCCGGTTTTAGGGGCGTCACATTGAGTTTTTTATATACCTATAATATAATGTTCTATGTACTACAAAATGACCCTCATGTTGGTACAATAGCAAATTTATGTTACATTTTTCTTGAAATATATAAAAGGATCCAAATTTGTGCAAAACTTATAAGGTGTCTGAAGGTTAATACTATTTTAGGTGTAGGCCTATACTAACTGATATGGCAAGAAGTAATAGGGTGGTCATAACTTGATATGCTTAAAATTTATCTAAAAGATATCTATATGCAATTTTAATAAAAAGATTGAGGGTAGGCAATGCACTGTTAAGAAAAAAAAATTGAGGGTACCACCATTATCCCTTTGTGGCTCTGCCATTGCCCATTACCCAATGTTTTTTTCCCCCATGTTTTTTTCCCCCACCAACTCATTCTCTTTGTCATTCCGAGCACACAAGTTGATGACCTTCTTATTTACAAGATTATCATTGTGGTTTGGTCATTCCACCTTTTCCAAATCAATCGTCTAGCTCAAGAAATGATTTGGTTGTAAATACCCCTTACATTGTTAGTTATTCTATACTTGATTTTCTCCATCTTACCATGCTTTATTTGTGTCTATTTCGTTATGTTATAAACCTAAATCCTTTAGTCAGGCTATTAAAGCTCTTAAATGGTGTGAAGTCATGTCTACTGAAATTCGGGCTCCTGAAATTAAAAATGCTTGACACTTACTAGCTTTCGTCCTCAAAAGGCCTCGATTGGTTGTAAATGGGTCTACAACATAAAACCTATTGTTGATGGCTTTATTGAAATTTATAGGGTGTGTCTCTTTGCCACATGCTACATTCAACAAGAAGGGTTATATTCCCATGAAACTTTGCAGTTGTTGTAAAATTGGTCACAGTTCAAGTTCTTTTGGCTATTGTTATCATTATAAATTGGCATCTCTATCACTTAGATGTCAATAATACATTTCTTCATGGTGATTTAGCTAAGGAATTCTATATGCAACTCCCATATGATTTTCACCGAAAGGGGGAGACTTGGGTTTGCAAGCTCCATAAGTCTTTATATGGCCTCAAATAGGCTTCTTATTAATGGCTTGGTAAATTATATAATATTTTACTCAAAGCTGTATTCATTTAGTCTAAAGTCGGCTACTCACTTTTTACGAGATCTTTTGCAAAGTATTTTTTTGTTGTCTTAGCTTATGTGGATGATATTCTTTTATGCAACATTGATCAAGCGGCAATGTCTTCTCTTAAGGAATATCTTCACTGCCACTTTGCCTTTAACAGATCTCTGTCATCCCAAATATTTTTTGGGCTTGGAAGCGGCTCACTCAAATAGTCGAATTTACCTTTCTCAGCAAAAGTATGCTCTTGAAATATTACAAGACATTGGTTTTCTTAGTTTGCGACTTGCCATATTTCCCATTGAATAAAACCTTCGGCTTACCTCTATCAATGATGATCCTTTACTTGATCCCTCCATTTATTGATGCTTAATTGGACACCTTATTTATCGGGCAATAACTCATTCTGACCATGTTTTCATTGTTCAGGCCCTCAGTCAATTCATGGCCCAACCAAGACAACCAAATTTAGATGTTGTTCATCGATTACTTTGTTACATCAAACAATCACCTAGTCAAGGCATCCTTCTTTTTCCATCTGGTGACCTCTAATTAAATGTATTTTGTGTCTCTAATTGGCTACTTTCATCAAAACACGTCGCTCCTTTATAGGCTATTTGCATCCTGTTGGGCTTGCCTTCAATCTCATGGAAGTCTAAGAAACAAAATACAATTTCCAGCTCTTCGATAGAAGCTGATACATTGCAATGGCTACCACTTGTTGTGAAGTAACTTGGCTTTTGCACTTGTTTAATGATGAACATATTTTACACTCCCAACTAGCACTCATGTTTTGTTATAACAAGGCCTAACTCTACATTGCTACAAACCTAGTTTTTGATGAGTGAAGAAAGCATATTAACTGCGATGGAATCTATGAAAAACTTCAAGCTGGTCTCATACGTCCTTCCTACACCCATACCAAGAACGAACTTGCTGATTTCTTCACCATAGCCTTGGGACCAAACCCATTCCACATATTTATTCGCAAGTTGGGTTTTTCATGATCTTCACAATCCAAATTGAGGGGGATATTAGGACATTTGAATATCTATATATTCCATTAACTTAACCATGCTGTATCTTTCTTTTTTTTTTTTTTTTCTCCCCCTTGGTTCTTTCAAGAATTATCTGCTTTATTTTCTCCTTTGCAATTATAATAATCTTTATATATACGTTCATGACCATAGTAAGAATATACAACGCAACGAATTGAGAAGTTTTTCCCTTATTTTATGATTGCTAATTTTAGATTGTAGATAATGTGGACTTTGTGGCTAGAAGCTACCAAGGCTTTGGCAACAAGTCATCTTGTAGGGTTATTGCATTTAATGAGCTTGTTGAAAATCTTGCTACACATGAATTGGAATAGGAAGAAAAATATGGGTTGCGTCTGAATTGGTACAGTGTGCATGTTAGACCCGAACAAGCATATCATATCATTTTATAAGATATTGTAGGTTAAAGTGTAAATTGTTAATATTAGTGTGGGGTTAAAATTTTGATAACTAAAACCCTGAGAATTTGAGTATGATTTCAATTAAAGATTTTTAGGAACGAATTGTAAGATGGTAGAGTTTTTTAATGTGATTTTAAATGAGTCGGAAAAATTGCATGTCATTCGTGAGAATAAGAGGAATAAGAGGGAAGGTTGGTTTAATAGAGGGGGATGGGTGACTCGGGAGGACATCCGACATTCGCAAGGATTTAATAGAAAATTATAAATAGGGCTTCTCTTGTAGAACCGATTCATAGTAGGTGGTTTGAAAAAAAATAAACGTCTATTCTAGAGGCGGTGGTGATAGAAAACTCTTTGTTCTCTTGAGTTTGAGTGGAATTATTTTCTTGTTGTTATTCATATATTCCTAGCTTGTGTGCAAGAGCTTAAATAGTAGCATAGAATCAAGCAACTAAAAACCCAAGATTCTTAGAGTTTTGGAGTTGCGAAGAGTGTTGAAGGAATCGGGTCGCAACGAATGGGAGTTGTTTTCCTTGAATTAATTTGTTCTTAAGTTTTTAAATGTGTCATAATAGTGTGGTTGATGGTTTAGAAGTGTTAGGTTTGAGGTTTGATGATGGAAGGAGGAGTTTGAATGGGAAAGAAACTGTCGATTTAGAGAAGAACCGGCTCGTTCAAGGTAGAACCGATACCAAGGGTCATACATGGTCTAGAATCGGTTCTAGGTGTGAAGGACCGTTACTAAGAATTATGCCTTGTGTAGAACCGGTACTACAAATGAAGAACCGGTTCATCAGAGTAAAGTTTGGAATGTTTAGTAATGGTATTTTAGGTCCTCGTCCAATTAACCTCAAATCTTCCTAGGACATCCAATTGAGTTTAAATCAACTCTTTAAGGATTAAACTGTTATAAAAACATCATAATGAAGTGAATTCCAACCTAGCTTAAGTATAATGAGTATATAGCAAAGAATAGTTTAAGTGGTTTAAATTAAATCACTTACGAGGGATTTGGAGATATAAATACAGGCATAGTTAAGCACTCATTCATACATATTTATGACGTGATAATTACGTAGAAAATGGTTACATGAAGATTGTGATTATGTGTGATAGGGACAGAGGCGTCGACTCCTACGTCAAGTATGCTTTAAATCTCATATGGGGATTGGATTTGTACTACAGTTGGACCTGAGGTGGGTGTACTACTACTTGTGTGTGCTCAAACTAGCTTGAATATGCTTAAATACTAAAGATGCAAGGTGGTTTGATTTATTGCTTATGATTGGTACTGCGGGTGTGCTATAACATATTATGGATAATAGCAAGAGAACATTGAGAATATAGATATATGAACGTGTGAATAGAGGGTGTTGTGAAAACATTATGATTATGTCATGTAATCTTTCTAATGGATACTGCTTAAATGGTAGTTATGTCACACCCCCACCCCGGATCACATAGGGTGGGTGGAGGACCGGCCACCAAGGCCTTAACCAACCAACCTTGTGCATAATAAATGCAAAATACAACGGAAGATAAATAATAACATGATCCATTCCACCAACCTAATGAATACCAGAGGAATAAACTAAACATCACCAACATCATTACTAAATCCATGTAAAACAATAATTAAATCGTAAGGTTCACAATTCTAAACATAAGCAATATTATTCCCAAATCAATTAAACATTTGTCTCAAAACTATAAAATACATTTATTCCTGAAGACCTACAATAAAATAAATCTTCAATTCTTCTAATCCCTTGTCTATCTGGGGACTTATTCTTCCCCCTGATCCTTACCTGAAAAATGTTAAATGTTTGGATGAGCACAAAGACCCGTGAATAGCAACTACCTCTAATGAGGTGTGAAAATAAATCCCACAGTTTATATACAAAAATAAACTTTGATACATATATAAGTACAACTAATTGTACCCCAATCCATCCCACATAATCATGTAAACAAAATAATCTCATGATTACAAATAAATTTATAAATGGAAAGATATTTATAACCCATAACACTCACATACACATTCAGTATCAAATACATTTGTCAAATCATGTTTGCTACCACTAGCCTGGTAACTGGCCCCGTCTCTTGTCATCACTAGCCTGATGAATGACCCCGTCTCTTGTCATCACTAGCCTAATGAATGGCCCCGTCTCTTGTTACTACTAGCCTGGTAATTGGCCCCGTCTCTTGTCATCACTAGCCTGATAATTGGCCCCGTCTCTTGTTACCACTAGCCTGCTAACTGGCCCCGTTTCTTGTCATCACTAGCCTGATAATTGGCCCCTATGTGCAATCCCCTGTACCGATCACACCGGTATATAATCTCGTTACCATTTAGACCTGGTAACCCAGTCCCCGTCTCATAAAACATGATTTTCACACACACCAAAACTGTCGTTTTAGTCCCAACACACACAAAATTTTCCTTTCATCACCAAAACAATGATATAAAATCATCCCACAATTTTCCAAAATTCACATGTATAATAGTTCACAATTACAAAATATTTAATTGCAACCCCAATATCAACACATATATCATATATATGAAAAATCCACACGCACGCACCCACACATTTAATATAGAAAATCCTCCCAAAAGAAGCAGTAAACTACTCACCTTGATTTCCAAAATCCAATTCAAAGCACTCTTTCCCAACCCCAATGCAATCACCACCTAATCCAAAATAACATATAATAATCAATCCCTATTCCTAACTTCGTCGTTTCGCGATTCTATATTTAATTTTTATACTTCATACCCATTGATATATACGTAATCCTTTACATATAAATATCCTTTCTAATATGAGGTAATAGGGTGTAGAAGTAGTATGGGTTGTACAGAAAAAGTTTCTAAAGTTCTGGGTTCAAATCATAATTTTTGAAACTTTTGGGGACAAAGTCTAATTTATTTGAAAAACGAATTTTCTATTTTTGGGACAGCCATAAATCTTCCAGAACAGTATTTAAGGTTGTAGAGACCAATTTTTGATAATATAAACTTACTTTGAGTTATTATGAATAAACCATAATTTTGAGAACAAAATCAAAACTTTTTGATGTCATTTTATACTTTTGAATACTTTCCAAGACTCAAGGGCTGTTTGGAAATGATAAATCTTGTTTCAAAACTATTAGGGTCATCATTGCAAATTACCAATTGAAAAAGTGATCAAAATTGTATTTATAAAAATCTAGAGAGTCATAATGACATCTCTTATATCTAACGGGATGTTTCTATAATTTTTTTTACTTTTCCCATCTTCTTCCTACGGCAGAACCTAGAACTTCCTTATCCCCCCCCCCCCCCCCCCCCCCTTTTTTTTATTCTTTCTCCTTAACATATTGATCAAATTCTACCAACCCAATTTCGGCATATATATATCACTACTTATGATAAACTTAACACCATGGGATTGAATAAAATACAAAACCCATCAAATAAATAATAAACTCATACCTTTAAGGGACCTAACCCACTTGTCTTCTTCCTCCTTCTTTCTTCTCTCTCTCTTTCACGTTTTTTTTCCTTCTTTGTTCACCTGACAGGCTCCTCCACAAGTCTTCTCACCAAAAGACCCTACAAATCTAAATATATACGAAGGGTTTGACCTATCCAACAATACTATCCTATTTAAATCACATGTATAAGAGTCCTAATAGGTCTCTCTAAGACAAGACATATATTAGAAACACATTAGTCTTCTTTTAATTATTTTTATCCTTATTTATATATAATTACTCCTAGGTTGTCAATGCACCAAAATAAAATAAATTTTTTCTATGGGTAATTACATTCTCCCCTACTTAATAGAATTTAGTCCTTGAAATTTATACACCTTGTGAGAACAAATGAGGATATTAATTTTCATCCTTTTATCTACTTCACAAGTAACTTCCTCGCCTGCGTGACTGATGAGTGTGTTTTATACCTACGAATTGAGTAGTTTTGGCTTAGTGAAATTGCAAGTTTTCAAGTATTTTATGTTCTTTTTTATTTGTTTTGTGTGTTTTAATGTTATTTTGTAGGAATTATCATTTGGAAGGAAACATGGTCATTTGGAAGGAAACAAGGTCATTTGGGAGTCTAAGTGTTGGATTTTTGAAGACTAAGCAACAAGGGAAGCTCTAGGCTTAAAAGGGGATCAGCGCAGCTGCGCTAGGGGCAGGGCTGCAGCGCTAAGAAGGCAGAAAGTCAGCGCCCCTGTGCTGATTTTAGGGGCTGCAGCCCTTGTTTTAATGTGGACGCGAATTCTGACTTGTTTTTGAGCCGAAATTGGACTCTAATACCACATATATGCTAGAGTTTGAGTTGGAATATAAAAATAATGATTTTGGGGGCTGTTAAGAGAGAAGAAGGACCAAGGATTGATAAAAAATTGAAGGCAATAATCGAAGGAAGCAACACAAAGAAAATCGGGATTGAAGACTAGAGAGAGATTGAAGATTGCAACTAAGTTCTCATTCATTTTCTCTTACTTTTAGTTCTTGATTTTTTGAGATGTTGGTTAATTTGAGGATGATGTTTTTCAATTACATTATGAACTAAATTTTTATTAAGATTGCAACAGAACCTAATGTTTAGTTAAATTAATCTACTCTCGTTTCTTATTCTTATTGATCATATATAAGTTGTTTATCATATTTTGTGCTTAATATATAATTGTGTGGCCAACAATTAATTTGATAACCTAGATACAATTGGGAGATGAATTCTATGTTTAGATCGAAATATGATGACATACGTCTGGTTGATTCTTCTTAGGATTGAATAGCTGAGTTTGTGTATAGGATAGGAATATACTTATATGTCGTGTGTAACTTTTATAAGAGTTTGAACTTAATGAATCTATTCCAACTTATTTTGCATAGGAATATAATAATTTAATTGGGAGAGATATGTTTATCTTACTATCGGAAGAGGTTTGATAAATAATTTTGAAGTCTTAGTTAACAACTTATTTTGATCAATTAACTGGAAAGAGAGTGAAAAGATTTATACGAAGTATTAGGGAAAGTTGTAATCTTAAATTCTTTTATCCGGTAAAATCACTCATTGTTTAGTAATTTTAGATTTAGTCTTAAATTAGTAATTCCATAGTTCAATTCCAATTGTTTAAATAAAATCGAATTGATATAAAGTTAGTACTTGAAAGTTATTAGCAATAATTTTCCGTGGGAACGATACTCTACTTATCACTTTATTACTTGTTGATCATGTATACTTGTATGTAAATTGTCAATATCAAATTCGGACAACAGTGACTCTTCTACAATACTTGGACTAATGGAATCATCATGTTACCCAAAATTTATTGACTCCTCAACATAATTAAGAATTTCCTTAAACTCAATAGACTGCTCCCACAAATATACAAGGAGAATCAGGTATACATATTTCCTGAGCATAATAACACCAAGTATGTCGTGAAAATGAAACATCTTTACCAAATAACTTAACAACATGTGATTGAATAAAATACAAAACCCATCAAATAAATAATAAACTCATACCTTTAAGGGACCTAACCCACTTGTCTTCTTCCTCCTTCTTTCTTCTCTCTCTCTTTCAAGTTTTTTTTTTTTTTTCTTCTTTGTTCACCTGATAGACTCCTCCACAAGTCTTCTCACCAAAAGACCCTACAAATCTAAATATATACGAAGGGTTTGACCTATCCAACAATACTGTCCTATTTAAACCACATGTATAAGAGTCCTAATAGGTCTCTCTAATGCAAGACTTTTATTAGAAATACATTAGTCTTCTTTTAATTATTTTTATCATTATTTATATATAATTACTCCTAGGTAGCCAATGCACCAAAATAAAATAATTTTTTTTTATGGGTAATTACATGTTTCCCTCCTTAAGAGAATTTCGTCCTCGAAATTTATACATCTCGTGATAATAAATGAGGATATTAATTTTCATCATTTTATCTACTTCACAAGTAACTTCCTCGCCTGAGTGACTCTTCCACAATACCTTAACTAATGGAATCATCTTGTTACCCAAAATTATTGACTCCTCAACATAATTAAGAATTTCCTTAAACTCAATAGATTGCTCCCACCAATATACAATGAGAATCAGGTATACATACTTCCTAAGCATAACAACACAAAGTATGTCGTGAAAATGAAACATCTTTACCAAATAACTTTGTCAATTAATCTACAATGACCCAAAATAGATTCATGCCCAATCTATTTCTTGAAAGTATGTATAGAAAATTTATAGTAATTTATTCCAATTTCTACTCAAAAATTTGAAATTAGTTATGGTAAACCTGAAGGATACTGATACTCAGTCCTTATCTATCAATGCACTACACATTGCCTACAAATTCCACAATTTTTCTTTTCATTCAACTCAACCAATAATAGTTTATCAATATCAATATAATTTCGTACTCCCCGGATGCACATAGAATTTTAGGTTGTATCTTTAATGTCTCTTTTCAACATATTCTCTTTTGGTGCCCATAACTAATGCCAAAATATAAACATAATCTCACCCAAAAAGTACAAAATCTATCATGCTACTATGTTACACCTCTTTTCTAATACTCTGCACATGTGTCCCTTTTATTTTTGATAGCTAACTGATACGATCTACCAATAAGAGTTTACCTTGCAATTGAGCTAATAATACATCTGTACCAGTTAATATCACACATGCCCCTATCAATCTCAAATCAACCAAATTACTCATTTGGGTACATTGGATACAATAAAAACTTCTTAATGATTTCTTGCTCAGTGTATTAACCACTACAACTACCTACATGATAATGATAGAATAATCATAGTCCCTAGACTTTCTATGAATCTCTTTTTTCTGAAATTAAAATTCTTCTCAGTAAATAAATCTTTCAACATTTGATAATCGAAATAAATCTTACATATCTTACCTTATAAACAATCTTTCCATAATCTCAAAACAAAAATAATTACATATAACCCAAAATCATGAGTAGGGTAATTCCTTCTTTACAACAAGAATACACAGGTGTAACACCAATGAAGATAGTAACATATGAATCTAGATAAAGTTGAGATACTCAATTTAGTTAATTCATCAAAACAGATGTAGCATTTGTCAATCTCAATGACTTCACCAAAAATACAATATAACTATGCTAGTTGCACATACTATTTTCAGAACCTCATCATTTCTTTCTTTTAAGTAAAGATAACTCAGCTTAAGATCAATCTAACTAAATTCTCTAGCGCTTCACAACTGATCAAATAAATCATCAATACCACATAAAAGATATTTACTAATTGTTGCTGTCTTATTCAGCTGGTAGTAATCGACGTACCATTTCACAGTCCAATCATTTTTTTTACAAAACCAACATGAGCACCCTCACAACAAATTGCTAAGTTGTATAAATCTTCGGTCTAATATATTTTCAATTGAATTTTCAATTCCTCTAGTCCAGCGAGAACTATCCAATACGGAGTAATAAATATAAGTAAAGTATCACAGGGCTACTAAAAATGTAAACTTTATCTCTCTCTAATGGTAGCATAGACAACTCCTCTCAAAATACATTTGAAAATTTTCTTTCTATTGGTATCTCTTCAAGAGAAACTCACTCGTTTCATGCATCAATAATACTAGTAATATTTCCCTTAAAATCTTTCCTCACCCCGTTTTCGAGCTTGCACTCGCAGAGTTATTACTGGGGATTAAATAATTCATGTTCCCTCAAAACTAAATCTGCATGACTCTCTTTTAAAAACAACCAACTATCGCATGTTGTGTGACTAACCAACCCATAATTAATATCACATCAAAACCCCTAAGGTCTAAGAAACTCAATCAACTAGTAACTAATGTTCCCTAATATGGACCCTACACCTTAGGTACACGACCTCTACTAACTCAAAACCACCCGTAGGAGTTGCCACGATCAAATCAAATTCAAGTGCTTTGGGTTCCACAACCAATCTCGTTGCTACTTTAAGAGACACATAAGAATTTGTAGAATCTAAAATTTCATTAGTGTCAGTCACATTTCTTACAACACCCTTACCATCCCTTCTTGTAACTATATCTTATTTGTAGAAAATACAAAGTAACTTAACTAGTCTTAGTCACTACTATTAACTAGTAAACATATTTCTCTATCCCCCAAACTAAAGTCAACTAAAACCTACACAATCATTCAGATCCAGCCTAATCCTCTGGTAATTAATCAACCTATGCTCTGATACCAAACTTGTCACACCCCCACCCCGGATCACATAGGGTGGGCGACGGACCGGCCACCAAAGCCTTAACCAACCAACCATGTGCATAATAAATCAAAATACAGCGGAAGACAAATAATAACGTGATCCATTCCACCAACCTAATGAATATCAGATGAGTAAACTAAACATCACCAACATCATTACTAAATCCATGTAAAACAATAATTAAATCGTATGGTTTACTACTCTAAACATAAGCAATATTGTTCCCAAATCAATTAAACATTTGTCTCAAAACTATAAAAGACATTTATTCCTGAAGACCTACAATAAAATAAATCTTCAATTCTTCTAATCCCTTGTCTATCTGGGGACTTACTCTTCCCCCTGATCCTCACCTGAAAAATGTTAAATGTTTGGATAAGCACAAAGGCCCGTGAATAGCAACCACCTCTAATGAGTTGTGAAAATAAATCCCACAGTTTATATATAAAAATAAACTTTGATACATATATAAGTACAACTAATTGTACCCCAATCCCTCCCACATAATCAGGTAAACAAAATGATCTCATGATCACAAATAACTTTATAAATGGAAAGACATTTATAACCAAAAACACTCACACACACATTCAGTCTCAAATACATTTTTCAAATCATGTTTGTCATCACTAGCCTAGTAACTGACTCAATCTCTTGTCATCACTAGCCTTATGACTGGCCCCTATGTGCACAACCCTGTACCGATCACACCAGTATACAATCTCTTAACCATTTAGACCTAGTAACCTAGCCTCCGTCTCATAAAACATGATTTTTACACAACGTACACAAAATTTTCCTTTCAACACCAAAACAATGATATAAAATCATCCCACAATTTTCCAAAATTTACATGTATAACAGTTCTCAATTGCAAAATATTTAATTGTCACCCCAAATATCAACACATATATCATATATATAAAAAATTCACACGCACGCACCCACACATTTAATATAGAAAATCCTCCCAAAAGAAGTAGTAAACTACTCACCTTGATTTACAAAATCCAATTCAAGTCACTCTTTTCCAACCTCAATGCAATCACCACCTAATCCAAAATAACATATAACAATCAATCCATATTCCTAATTTCGTCGTTTTGCGATTCTATATTTAATTTTTATACTTCTTACCCATTGATATATACTTAATCCTTTACATATAAATATCCTTTCTAATATGAGATAATAGGGTATAGAAGTAGTCTGGGCTGTTCAGAAAAAGTTTCTAAAGTTCTGGGTTCAAATCATAATTTTTGAAACTTTTGGGGTCAAAGTGTAATTTCCTTGAAAAACGAATTTTCTATTTTTGGGACTGCCATAAATTTTCCAGAACAGTATTTAAGGTTTTAGAGACCAATTTTTGATAATATAACCTTACTTTGAGTTATTATGAATAAACCATAATTTTGGGAACAAAATCAAAACTTTTTGAGGTCATTTTATAATTTTGAATACTTTCCAAGGCTCGAGGGCTGTTTGGAAATTATAAATATTGTTTCAAAACTATTATGGTCATTTTTACAAATTACCAATTGAAAAAGTGATCAAAATTGAATTTATAAAAATCTAGAGAGTCATAATGACATATCTTATACCTAACAGGGTATTTCTGTAATTTTTTTTACTTTTCCCATCTTCTTCCTACGGCAGAACCTAGTACTTCCTTCTCCCCCCCTTTTTTTTTATTCTTTCTCCTTAACATGTTGATCAAATTCTACCAACCTAGTTTGGGCTATATATATATTATGATAAACTTAACACCATGTGATTGAATAAAATACAAAACCCATCAAATAAATAATAAACTCATACCTTTAAGGGACCTAACCCACTTGTCTTCTTCCTCCTTCTTTTTTCTCTCTCTCTTTCACATTTTTTCCCCTTCTTTGTTCACCTGACAGACTCCTCCACAATACTTCTCACCAAAAGACCCTACAAATCTAAATATATATGAAGGGTTTGACCTATCCAACAATACTATCCTATTCAAACCGCATGTATAAGAGTCCTAATAGGTTTCTCTAAGACAAGACTTTTATTAGAAAAATATTAGTTTTCTTTTAATTATTTTTATCCTCATTTATATATAATTACTCCTACGTAGCCAATGCACCAAAATAAAATAATTTTTTTATGGGTAATTACAAGTTATATGGCTTGTGAGACATATATTGTCTTAATGTTAATTATGTAGCCTGTGTGGCTGATGTTGCCAATGTGGTTGATATTGCATGTATTGCAAATGTTACTTGTGTGGTAGATGTAGCCTGAGTGGTAGAAATATATAAATCTATGGGTTGTTGCGGTAAATTGATGTATTTTATGACGATCGCTTAAGACATATAAAGGCTTTTATGTGATGGCTTATCAAACTGTTCAGTTATTTTTGTAAGATGATCTTTGGTTTATGTATCACATATTATTGTTATTGTTTGTTAGATGGTTGTGTACACTCAGTGGGCGTGTGTGCTCATCACCCCCCCCCCCCTAATTATTTTGTATTTCAGGTAAATCAAGCATAATGGGAAGTCCACTATTGAGTCTAGACGGTCAGGAAATGTATAGCAAATAGATAATACCAAGAGACAAGGAACCCATAGCAAATAGATATGATTAGAAGTCCAAATCATACATATATAATAACCCTAGCCTCAATGTAAGTGAATGGAAGGAAACCCCTACCTTGTAATCAAGAATGTCCAAACAAAAGCCCAAGCTTTAGAGACTCTCTTTGCCCCTTTTCTTCTTCCCTTTATCTTCCCCTAGGGTTCTAAAAAGTTGGAGGTGAGAGTGGAGTGAAAGAATGGGAGCAAATGGAATGAAAAATGGTGTTTTAAACATAGCAGCCCCGATTTTTACTGTTCACTGGGCTGCAATTTGAGTTTTTCTCCAAAATTACGGTTTTGCCACTAAGAATCTCCAATTTGATCTATATGACTATCCTAAGGTTTTTCGACGTTCTGGATTCATTTTTAATGTTATTTTAACCTAAAAACATTTAGTTTTATGATTTATTTCAAAATTAAAGTAAATTTACACTCGAAATAATAAAATTATTTTGACCTAAAAAAAAATAAATTAGAAACTTACCCAATCACCCTTCTTAAGCTTACATACCTTCGAAACTAAGTTTGACCCGAATGTCAATTCGTTTGAAACTCAAACTTCATGATCAAGCTTTCAAAAATGATTCTAAGTTTCTACCATCATTTTATTCATATTGGAAGAACTCTTAAGGTTTTAGTATCCTTATTTAATTTTTAGTACGGGGTCTTACATATTGAGATCATGTTTGTGGAATGACTTGCTATATATGTATTGTTTGTGATGAATGATGTAGTTTTTGTGGCAATCCATTGCACCTTTAATTATGATTTATGAAGTTGAGTTTGTGTGATACGTTATACTCAATATTTGCTCAAAGTGTGAATTAATTTACTGACATATTGTCGCTAGAAGTTTATATGAAAAATTATGACAAATGATACAGAAAAAATAGTATAAAATTAGCTCAAAAGAGCTTATACAGGAAAGTAAACATGGATTGTTGGTTATAATCTCTAGTGTCAAGGCAACACTAATTTCTTTTTGATATAAGATAGTTTATCAAACTATTTGAGTAACTGCCTTGTGATAATATATTGACGTAGTGTTACCTGAGTTCAATGTAACAGGTTATATGAATAGGGTATTCATTTGAATTAGTGTAGTAAGTGAATTTCAATGACAAAATTCTTTTAAGAGAGGAAGATTTGTGAGATCCAAACAAATATATCATATCATTTTATAAAATATTATTGGTTAAAATGTAAATTGTTAATATTAGTGTGGGCTTAAAATTTCGATAATTAAAATCCTGAGAATTTGAGTATGATTTCAATTAAAGATTTTTAGGATCGAATTATAAGCTGGTAGAGTTTGTGAATGTGATTTTAAATGTGTCGGGAAAATTACGTGTTAATTGTGAGAATAGGAGGAATAAGAAGGGAGGTTGGTGTAATAGAGGGGTATGGGTGACTCGGGAGGACACCCGACATTCACAAGGATTTAAGAGAAAAGTATAAATAGGGGTTCTCTTTTAGAATCGGTTCATAATAGGTGGTTTGAAAAAAAATAAACAACTATTCCAGTGGCAGTGGTGGTAGAGAACTCTTTGTTCTCTTGAGTTTGAATGAAATTATTTTCTTGTTGCTATTCATATACTCCTAGCTTGTGTGCAAGAGCTTTAATAGTAGCATAGAATCAAGGAACTAAAAACCCAAGGTTCTTAGAGTTTTGGGGTTGCGGATAGTTTTGAAGGAATCAGGTTGCAACGAAGGTGAGTTATTTTCCTTGAATTAATATGTTCTTAAGCTTTTAAATGCATCATAATAGTGAGGTTGATGGTTTAAAAGGGTTAGGTTTGTGTTTCGATGGTGGAAAGAGGAGTTTGAATAGGAAAGAAACTCTCGGTTCAGAGAATAACCAGTTCATTCAAGGTAGAACCAGTACTAAGGGTCCTGCATGCTCTAGAACTGGTACTAGGTGTGTAGAAATGGTACTTGGAATTTTGCCTTGCGTAGAACTGGTTCTACAAATGAAGAGCCAGTTCATCAGAGTAAAGTTTGGAATGTTTAGTAGTGGTGTTCTAGGTCTTCATCCAATTAATCTCAAATCTTTCTAGGACATCCAATGGAGTTTAAATCAACTCTTTAAGGATTAAATTGTTATAAATACATCATAACAAAGTGAATTCCAACCTAGATTAAGTATAATGAGTATATAGCAAAGAATGCTTTAAATGGTTTAAATTAAATCACTTGGGAAGGAATTGGAGATATAAATACAAGCATAGTTAAGCACTCATTCATACATATTTATGACATGATACTTACATTGAGAATGGTTACATGAGGATTGTGATTATGTGTGATAGGAACGGAGACATCGACCCCTACGTCAAGTAAACTTTAAGTCTCATATGTGGATTGAATTCGTACTACAGCTGAACCTGAGGTGGGTGTACTACTACTTGTGTGTGCATTGATAAAGATAAACATGATCGACTTTACCCACTAGATAAGCATCACTCATCCACCAGAAAAATCTGCTGCTAAGATGGTACACCGATATTCTTGACTGATATTCTTGGCCAATCCAAAGGATCAACCCTTGTATTATGTAGTGCACAATGAGTGGAGTCTTGGTATCTCACATATAGGTTATGGTGAAGTGATCTACTTAATATGTCAGTTTAAGATTAGGTAGTATTTTACTTAAAGAAGATGTCATATGTTCTGTCATGTGTTCACTTGTTAAAAGACATCATCTACCTATTTAAATGGGTTACAGATCAATTGAGTTCTTCATGTTTTTGTGAAGGCTCTTCAGTGATATTGGTTTGAATACAATTCTTAATTTTTCTTCTTGGTATTAGAGTCTTAAGCTCTTGGTAGACACTCCCGAATGGCCGAATCATCAACTTCATTGTCTCTCTCTCTACTTCCAATCTTCATCACCTAATCACTATTGTTTCAGTCAAGCTTAATGCTACTAATTTTTGATATGAAGAATGCAAATTATTCCATTAATTCAAAGTCTCAAACTCTATGAAGCGTTGCTTTCACCCAGTGTGGACTCTGAAGGGTAGATTTCACAATCTTGGGTTCAGTTGAATCGGTTGGGTGAAGAGCGACAAGAGCTGTAGTAGAATCTGTGGTTAGGTGTTTCAGGTGGACGAGTGATGCTTATCAAGTGGGTAAATTCGATCATGTTTATCTTTATCAGCCCCCCTCAAGCTGGAGGGTGGTGGAGGTAGCACTCCAAGCTTGGCTCGAATAGACCGAAACACATCCTTCGGTAAAGATTTAGTAAATATATCCGCAAATTGGGACCGAGAGGGCACATAATTGGTGACAAGAGAGCCACAAGCAACCTTTTCACGAACAAAATGGAATTCAAGTTCAATGTGCTTCGTCCGAGCATGAAAAAAGGGATTGGCAGTCACAGAGAGTGCACTTTTATTATCATAAAATAATATCGGCGGACGAGATAGCGAAATACTAAGATCACGAAGAATATAAGTTGCCACGCCCCGAATTTCCACAAACCCGAGGAATAAGTGAAAAGGAAGAAGAAAAGTAAATGAAAGGTCATTAGGTTGGATAAATTGATTTTTTTCATTTATTTCCCACGTTTTCCCAAAATTAAAATTGAAGACTTGCTAATTTAAGTCAACCAAAATGGTCTCCTAATGTTGCTCAAGCATCTCTCCCAATAGTTTAAGTCATGTTCAAAAATAGCTTCCAAAATAGCCCACCCAATGTCTCTAAATAAGCCCTTGGATAATGGTCCAAATGGGCCCGAAATGTCCTAAGACATGGGCCAAGAGTAGGTCAAATATCCTACCTAAAATGGTCCAAGTAAGTGGCCAAACATGGCCTTGAAACATGACTAAAAAGTGTTCTAAGAAACTGCCCAACATGGCTTGATGTAATGGCCTAAAATAGCCTAAAATAGGCTCAAAAAATTATGGTCAAACATGTAATTAAATGGCCTTGAAAGGCAGGTCATGAAATGTCATGACATAGCTAAAGCAGCGGCTGCGCAGCAAGCCAAGGCAGCAGCACGCATGGGCAAGGCAGCAGCAGGTTTGGGCAAGGCAGGTGCAGGCGTGCTGGCTGGGCGCGAAGGAAGCGCGCGGAGCGCACGCGCGGGCATGCGCATGGGTGGCTGGCTGCGACCTGGGCTAGTTTCTGCACTGTTTTACTGTAGCGTCTGAGAGCTAGTTTTCTGATTTCCTGTAGAATTATTGTTCATGGCTGGAAGCAAATTTCCATGTTTTCCCTTCTTTTTTTTTCCCAAAATTTTTCAAGCCACTTTTATTCCATTTTTAGGCTATTTATTCAAGGTTTCTAAACCCCCTCCCCCCTTTTGACATCCTTCCCACCTATTTAAAAGATGTTTTACAAACTTAGCAAGTCTTTTAATTTTTCATAAAATTTCAACATAACCTCCTTTGTTTTCCAAGCCTTTTTCCCACCTAATATTCACAATACTTCATACGTATAATTATATCACAATCCACCCTCACTCGGTGGCCACAATCGATGTAAATTAAACTTACATCCCTTGTTTTCAACATACACATCTAGTTGTCTCAATATACACATATGATACTCATTAAATAAAGATATTCTACATATCAATTGGGTGTACACTCTTACACTTTAAAATGGCCCAAGGCCTATAATCCAATACTTTTCTAAACTGAAATACAAGTCATTTGGGCTTATGCCCATACATACAAAATATGACCCAAGGGTCAAATGGCCATTCAAGTCCCTTACCTCTCATTCCTTTAAGACTTCCTCAAGTCTCAAGTACCGGGAGTCTCATGGTAATATGATATCCCACGAATGGGTCAGCTCAACTGCTGGTATGACAAAATGATAATGCTAGGAACTAATTTAAGGCGTGACATGTGCAAGTGTACATTTTAAAAGCTACAACCCCGTAATCCCTCAACGCTATGCAATGTCAATATGCATGACACACACATGCAACTCTATGCTACCCATGTCTCGCTTCACGGTTCGCCCCCGTCAGCCCGCGAGTACTGTCATTGGCCAGATTTTGGGTTTTTCACCATAGGATCTACACCCTCATAATTCATAGCACCAAGTGCTCAACCCATGCCATGTTTCCAAGGATTCATGTATGTCAAGATGCCTTGATTTTTCTCAATGTAAATTCTATGAAAAATTTCATCAACACATGTCGTATAACTTAAAATATGCCTCATTTATAAAGTAAAGCATAACTTCAAATTCACAACACCTTGTCTACATGAACATAATCCAGAATATAATAATTCAACACATATGCAAGGTACACCTTTATCATAGTAACAAATTGTCAAGAAACTCAAAGAACACAAAAGTACCTAAACTACTAACTCTAAGTTTTCAAAGCAACTACTAACTAAGTGATTTTCTAACATCAAGTAAACACCTAAATCATTCAATCAACACATAGAAAGGCAAGGAAACTTAAATCTATCCCTAACTTAGCAAAATATCATACCTAAAATGGTTTTTCTCAAATCGAGGGATTTGTGTTCGCTGTGCAGCCGAGCCGATGGGTGAGAATATAGTCCTTGTTGAGAGGAACAACTTCCTAGAAGGAAGTCTTGCAAGAATCTTGGCCTAGGAGTGTGTTTTGGTGACTTGAATCTTGGAGAACCTAGGGTTTTTCTTCACTTTATCTCTATGAACTTGTTCTGCTCTTTCTCCTGACCAAAGAATGATATTTTTTACACTAAGAGGGCTGTATTTATAGTGGAGGGGCAAAGGTGCAAAATGACCCTTTTGCCCTTAATGAATCCGGGACCCCGTCACACTACAACCTGTCCCAAAACGCCTCAATTCGACATTTTGATTTAACCAAAGTTCTTAAAATTATTTTAAATGAAAATTTTCAAAAAATAAATTTCCGCCTGTGGCCGGGTTTGGCCAGTTCCACCCGAGCCACACGGGATGCCCTTTTTGGTCCAATTTTTAAAACTGTTTTCGTTTAGACTCAAATTCACACAGTATGTGTATTTTAACATTATAAGCATGTTTCTATTTTATGACATACTCAAATTATGATCCTAAACATAACTTATGCCTAAATGATGCATATGTAGTGCCCTATCGGCAAATGGTGCATGAATAGTGTCCTACCGGCAAAACGAAAAATTTATCCTCATTTTTCAAATCTCTCAATCCTTCCTCACTTAAAGAAATTTCGTCCCAAAATTTAGAAATGTACCTCTATGAATAAACAACTCTGGATACCTAGCGCGGATTTCAGCCTCACACTCCCAAGTAGCCTCCTCGACCCCATGATGGTTCCAAAGAACCTTGACCAAGGGGATGGTCTTGCCCTGCAAAACCTGGTCCCTCGAGTCCAATACCTCCACTGAACTATCATCATAAGAAACATCATCCTCCACTTGAAGATCTACCCAATCCAATACATGTGCAAGGTCAGGCTCGTACTTCCTTAACATCGACACATGGAAGACATCATGAACCCCAGATAGTTGTGGTGGTAATGCTAGATTATAGGCCACCTCACCAACCTTCACAAGGATCTCAAATGGTCCTATAAACCGCGGTGACAGTTTCCCGCTGCGCCCGAATCTCCTCAATCCCTGCCGTGGGGCTACCTTGAGGAACACATGTCCCCCAACATCAAATGATAGAGGTCGCCGCCTCCTGTCTGCATAACTCTTCTGGCTGCTCTATGCTATCAACAGACGTTGTCTAATCACTTGTATCTTGTCCGTGGTCTCACGGACTATGTCAGGCCCTAAAGCAACTGTTTCCCCTACCTCAGTCCAACATACCGATTAACGACACGACCTACCATACAACGCCTCAAACGGTGTCATCTCAATACTAGACTGATAGCTTTTGTTGTAGGCAAACTCTACTAAAGCAAGGTGATCTTCCCAGCTACCCCTGAAGTCCATAACATATGCTCTAAGCATGTCCTCAAGCATCTGAATAGTACGCTCTGACTGGCCGTCAATCTGAGGGTGGAAAGCAGTACTAAATAGTAGCTGAGTCCCCAAGGCTGTCTGAAAACTCTGCCAAAACCGTGCAGTGAAACGTGGGTCTCTGTCTGAAACAATGGAAACAGGAATCCCATGTAATCGTACAATCTCTCAGATATACTACCTACTGAGAACATCCACTGAATCAGTCGCTCTAATCGGTAGGAAATGTGCGGAATTCGTCAACTTGTCAACAACAACCCAAACTGCATCGTGACCTCTAGGTGACTTTGGAAGACCCATCACAAAATCCATCCACTCGACCACTGGCAATAGTTGTAACAAACCCCCAGGTCTCTGGTACTCAGCCTTAACCTATTGGCACGTGAGACATCTCGATACAAACTGTATCATATCCCCCTTCATCCCCGTCCACCAATACTGGCGGCATAAATCATGGTACATCTTAGTGCCCCCTGGGTGTACTGCCAGACGTGAATTATGGAAATCTCTAAGGACATTAGCCCTAAGAGACTCTGGAACAAAGACTCTATCCATATACCTCAAGCTAAGGTCAGAATGAACAGTCCATCCCTCAAAGCCCTCGGTACTTGCAACTCGTGCTCGAATCTGCCCCGCCTTTGCGTCCTGTAATTGTGCCTCAATAACCTTGCTCAACTGTGTAGGCTGTGCACAAACACTGAATAGTGTGGAGTGTCCCTCAGACTCGGCAAGGTCTAAGTCGAACTCACCAATGTCTCCCATCATCTCCCACTCCCTAATAGCAATGCTAGTTATAGTGCTCCTCGGTCTCCTACTAAGTGCATCTGCTACGACATTGGCCTTCCCAGGATGGTACTGAAGGTCAAAGTCATAGTCCTCCATATACTTCATCCATCTCCTCTGTCAAAGGTTCAAGTCCTTCTGCGTGAAAATTTATCTGAGGTTCTTGTGATTTGAGAACACCTCGAACCTCTCCACATATAAGTAGTGTCACCAACTCTTGAGTGTAAAAATGACGGCAGCTAACTCCAAATCATAAGTGGGGTAGTTCTGCTCATGATTCTTCAACTGACGAGAACCATAGGCTACCACTCTACCCTCCTGCATCAATACACAACCTAATCCCTCTCGTGAAGCATCACACTAAACAGTATAGCCAATACCTCCCTTAGGTATAATCAGGAAAGGTGCTGAAGTCAGCCTCTTCTTCAGCTCCTGAAATGAATGCTCACAGTCATCTGTCCACTCATATCTAATGCCCTTGCACGTCAAACGAGTCATCGGCGTGACAAGACGAGAAAACCCTTCCACAACCCAACGGTAGTACCCTACCAATCCCAAGAAACTCCGAATCTCAAATACACTCTTCGGCCTCTCCCAACTTATAAAAACATCAATCTTAGAAGGATCCACAGATACCCCACTACCTGACACAACATGGCCTAGAAAATGCACAACCCAACGGTCAACATGTCAAACGAGTCATCGGCGTGACAAGACGAGAAAACCCTTCCACAACCCAACGGTAGTACCCTACCAATCCCAAGAAACTCCGAATCTCAAATACACTCTTCGGCCTCTCCCAACTTATAAAAACATCAATCTTAGAAGGATCCACAGATACCCCACTACCTGACACAACATGGCCTAGAAAATGCACCTCCTGAAGCCAATACTCACCCTTCGAGAACTTAGCAAATAAACGGTGCTCCTTCAAAATCTATAACACATTCCGTAGGTGAAAGACATGCTCATCCTCAAAAGGTGAATAAATCAAAATATCATTAATAAACAACACAACAAAATAATCTAAATAAGAACTAAAAATGCGATGCATCAAGTCCATGAATGCCGCAGGGGCATTCATCACACCGAATGGCATAACCACGAACTCATAATGGCTATAACGAGTGCGAAAAGCTGTCTTCACCACATCTTCCTCCCGTACTCTCAACTGATGATACCCCGATCTAAGATCAATCTTCGAGAAACATCTTGAACCCCTAAGCTGCTCAAACAAGTCATCTATCCTCGGTAACAGGTACTTGTTCTTGATAGTGACCCGGTTCAGCCTCCTATAGTCCACACACAAATGCAATGTCCCATCCTTCTTCTTCAGAAATAGGGCCAAAGCACCTTGCGGAGAAGTACTAGGACGAATAAAACCCTTACCCTGCAAATCAGTCAACTGCTCCTTCAGCTCTCTCAACTCAGTTGGAGCCATACGGTAAGGTGGAATGGAAATAGGCATAGTGCCGGGGATAAGCTCTATCGTGAACTCTATCTCTCGTCTCGACGATAGACTAGTCAATTCATCCGAGAAGACATCTGGAAACTCATCCACGACGGGTGGTAACACACTCTCTGTAGTCCCACTCCCATCTGCTACCAAACTAGCCAACATGTAGCTATGACCTCCCCAACTCCTCGAGTCATACAAGGGTAGAACTAAGAAATCCCCACGATCTCTCGTGAAATAAAAGCTATCTCCCTCAGGAGTACACACTGTCACTCTCCCCCTGTAGCAATCTATACTCACCCGAAAAGCAAACAACCAATCCATCACCAAAATAATATCAAAACTAGACATGTCAAGTAGAATGAAGTCAAAATAAAGGATACAATCAGCTATCTCTATCGAGCAATCTCTACAGATCCTCGTCAATATCACACTACCCCCAACTGGGGTGTCAACATGCAATGGTGGGCCTAACCAATCTATGTCCAACCCTAATGTCATGGCAAGCATGGTAGATATGAATGAATGAGATGCACCCGAGTCTATCTGTATGTTGGCCCATGAACTAAACATAAGGAATGTAACTTGAACCACTGTAGGTCCAGAAGTAGATGCCTCTGGTGTGACCACTGCATAAACATGACCCTGAGTAGTCTGGCCCTGCCTACCTCCCCCTCTCTATCCCTGTTGACCTCATCCCCTCTGTTCGGGAGCTCTAACGCTCTATGCGGAGGGTGCAGACTAGAAATATGATGCCAGAGGTCTATGGTCTAACTGTGGCTATGACAGAGGCACCTGAGTATGCTGATATTAATGTGGCCTTTACGAGCTCTATGAAGTCTACCCCTGAGGACAGTTGGCCCTAACATGGCCCGTCCAGTGACAGGTGTGGCAAAGTTGTGGAGCTCTCCACCCCTGACCCTGTATCGATGGTGGAAATGACCCTTGGCTCAATCCAGCTTCGCGCCCCTGACTATGATTTCTTTGGGGGCAATCGACCATTCTATGGAATGGCCGTCCACACTGATAACAAGTAAGGGGCCTCTGAGGTACTCCCCCCTAGAAAGTAATAGGCATAGGAGGTCGAGGGGCTAAAAACTGGGCAGGGCGCTGCGATGTCTGTGCAAAAAAAACACTAGTCCTGTACCTCTTCGCCAGTCCCTTACCAGTGTAAATTGGGACAGATGTAAAAGCCTGAGCTGTAACTGCCCCACTATGCGTCCGGGACTCTTTAATACCTCTAAGGTCGGCCAACTTCCTCTCAACCTTGGTGGCCCTGATCACTGGCTCATCGTAGGTCTCAATAATGTGACCTGCCAGTCTATCCCTGATGGAGGTCTTCAACCCCCTAACAAAGTAAAAGACCCTTAATCGCTCCTCTCGAATAACATGTAGGGGAAATCTCCCCATTGCAGTAAACCGAGACTCATACTGAGTCACCGTCATGTCTCGTTGCAGGAGAGTCATGGACTCATCCATATACCCAATCTGTGCGGTCTCGGGAAAATAGTGGTCATTGAACATGGCCACAAAGGCATCCCATCCCTCCCTGAAATTGTATATCCAATCAGCAGCTACTCTCTACCACTGACTAGCCAACTCAGTAAACTGAAAGGAGGCACACCTGATCCTCAAATGCGGCTCCATGATCCTTTGTGAGTCCAGGATACTAGTGATTTGCTCTAACTACTCCTCGGCTACTAGAGGGGTGGGCTGTCCAACAAATGTAGGAGGTCTCATCTTCTGGAATACCTTCATCGCAAATGTATCCCTGGTCTCGCCACCCGCAGTCCTGGTTTCCTTTATGGCTTGAAAACACTCCTATACAATGGCCGCCATATCTCTGGCGCCAATGGTCTGTTCTACCTCCTCTGTTGGGGCAGATGTAGGCGCAGGAGCAGGAGCAATGGCCTCCTCAGCTGTGCTATGAGCAGGAGCAGTAGCTCAAGGCCTACCACACCATGGTGGTGAAGCCGCTCTAGGCCTACCGCGCCTAGGTACTACAGGTCTAGCAGGAGTTCTTTTTGGTGGCATGTGTCTACAAGTCCAAGAAAAAAAAATTGATACCTTTTTTCACATTAGACATAGGCATTTAAAAGAACATGAAGCATATACATGTCAACAAATCACACTTCACAAGCAACAACCACAACATGTCTTAACATACACCAAACAAGTTCTTACACTTAACATAATGCTCACCAAAATTTAAAACCATGTGTCACGGCCCTATCGTGTTTAACAATACCCCACAATCTCTAGGTATTCGAACCTATGCTCTGATACCAAGTTGTCACGCCCTGAATTTCCACAAACCCGGGGAGTGAGTGAAAAATAATAAGAAAAGTAAATGAAAGGTCATTCGATTGAATAAATTAATTTTTTTTCATTTATTTCCCATGTTTTCCCAAAATTAAAATTGAAGACTTGCTAATTTAACTCAACCAAAATGGTCTCCTAATGTTGCTTAAGCATCTCTCCCAATTAATATTTAAAATAGTTTAAGTCATGTTCGAAAATGGCTTCCAAAATAGCCCACCTAATGTCTCTAAATAAGCCCTTGGATAATGGTACAAATGGGCCCCAAATGTCCTAAGACATGGGCCAAGAGTAGGTCATATATCCTACCTAAAATGGTCCTAGTAAGTGGCCAAACATGGCCTTGAAACATGACTAAAAAGTGTTCGAAGAAAATGCCCAACATGGCTTGATGTAATGGCCTAAAATGGGCTCAAAAAATTTTGGTCAAACATATAATTAAATGGCCTTGAAAGGTAGGTCATGAAATGTCATGACATCGCCAAAGCAGCGGCTGCGCAGCAAGGCAAGGCAGCAGCACGCATGGGCAAGGCAGGCGCAGACGTGCAGGTAGGCGCACGTGCGCGCGCGGGGGCATGCTTGTGGGTGACTGGTTGCGACCTGGGCTGGTTTTTGCACTGTTTTACTATAGCGACTGAGAGCTAATTTTCTGATTTCCTGCATAATTACTGTTCATAGCTGCAAGCAAATTTCTCTGTTTTCTGCAGAAAATTTCCCTGCTTTTCCAATTTTTTTTCCCAAAGTTTTTCAAGGTTTCTAACCCCCTCCCCCCCTTTGACATCATTCCCACCTATTTAAAAGGTGTTTTATACACTTAACAAGTCTTTTAATTTTTCATAAAATTTCAACATAACCTCATTGGTTTTCCAAGCCTTTTTCCCACCTAATATTCACAATACTTCATATGTGTAAGTATATCACAACCCATCCTCACTCGGTGGCCACAATCCATGTAAATTAAACATACATCCCTTGTTTTCAACATACACATCTAGCTGTCTCAATATACACATATTATACTCATTAAATAAAGATATCTTACATATCAATTGGGTTTACACTCTTACACTTTAAAATGGCCCAAGACCTATAATCCACTACTTTTCCAAACTGAAATACAAGTCATTTGACCTTATGCCCATACATACAAAATATGACCTAAGAGCCAAATGTCCATTCAAGTCCCTTACCTCTCCATCCTTTAAGACTTCCTCAAGTCTTAAGTACCGGGAGTCTCATGGTAATATGATATCCCGCGAACGGGTCAGCTCAACTACTAGTATGACAAAATGCTAATGCTAGGAACTAATTTAAGGCGTGGCATGTGCAAGTGTACATTTTAAAAGCTACCACCCCATAATCCCTCAACGCTATGCAATGTCAATATACATGACACACACATGCAACTCTATGCCACCCATGTCTCGCTTCACGGTCCGCCCCCGTCAGCCCGCGAGTATTGTCATGAGCCAGATTTTGAGTTTTTCACCACATGATCTACACCCTCATAATGCATAGCACCAAGTGCTCAACCCATGTCTTGTTTCCAAGGATTCATGTATGTCAAGATGCGTTGATTTTTCTCAATGTAAATTCTATGGAACATTTCATCAACACATGGCGTATAACTAAAAATATGCCTCATTCATAAAGTAAAGCATAATTTCAAATTCACAACACCTTGTCTACATGAACATAAGCCAGAATATAATAATCCAACACATATGCAAGGTATACCTTTATCATAATATCAAATTATCAAGAAACTCAAAGAACACAAAAGTACCTAAACTACTAACTCTAAGTTTTCAAAGCAACTACCACCTAAGTGATTTTCTAACATCAAGTAAACACCTAAATCATTCAATCAACACATAGAAAGGCAAGGAAACTTAAATCTATCCCTAACTTAGCAAAATATCATACCTAAAATGGTTTTTCTCAAACCGAGGGAGTTGTGTTTGCTGTGCAGCCGAACCAATCGGTGAGAATATATTCCTTGTTGAGAGGAACAACTTCCTAGAAGGAAGTCTTGCAAGAATCTTGGCCTAGGATTGTTTTTTGGTGACTTGAAGCTTAGAGAACCTAGAGTTTTTCTTCACTTTCTCTCCATGAACTTGTTCTGCTCTTTCTCCTGACCAAAGAATGATATTTTTTACACTAAGAGGGCTGTATTTATAGTGGAGGGGCAAAGGTGAAAAATGACGCTTTTGCCCTTAATGAATCTAGGACCCCTTCACACTACAACTCATCCCGAAACGCCTCAATTCGACATTTTGCTTTAACCAAAGTTCTTAAAATTATTTTCAATAAAAATTTTCAAAAAAATAAATTTTCGCCTGTGGCCGGTTCCACCTGGGATGCCCTTTTTGGTCTAATTTTTGAAACTATTTTCATTTAGGCTCAAATTCACACAATAGATGTATTTTAACATTCTAAGCATGTTTCTCTTATATGACATACTCAAATTATGCTCCTAAACATGACTTATGCCTAAATGATGCATATGTAGTGCCCTACCGAAAAATTGTGCATGAATAATGCCCTACTAGCAAAACAAAAAATTTATCCTCATTTTTCAGATCTCTACATAAGTAATCTAAGTGAGGTCAGCAGTAATGGAAGCCATAGAGCAATATTCAACTTCGGTACTAGAGTAAGAAACAGTGGCTTGTTTCTTAGAGCTCCAGGAAAGACAATTAGCACCCAAGAATACACAAGATCCACTAGTAGAGCGTCGAGTATCTGGGCATCCAGCCCAATTAGCATAAAAAAAGGTATAGAGTGATAAACAGGAACGAGCCAAGAACTGAATACCATACTCCAAGGTACCTTGAAGAAACTGTAAAATGCGTTTCACAACTTGAAGATGCAATACACCAGGCTTATCCATAAAGTGATATACCAAATTAACAGCAGGGGAAATGTCTGGCTGAGTGAGAGTGAGATATGGTAAAGCACCCACAAGACTATGGTAACTAGTAGCATCCACTAGTGGACCACCAGAGGAATGTAAATTATGTTTCTGCACAAGTGGAGTCCCAATAGGTGTAAAACCAATCATAGATGCCCGAGAAAGAAGATCACGAGCATACTTTTGTTGAGAAAGAAAAAGACCACTAGAAAAGGGAAGGACTTCAATACCCAAGAAGTAATTCAAGGGCCCAAGATCTTTCATAGCAAACTCAGTGCCAAGCCGAGACATAAGATAAGATAGAGAAGAATCCTTATTGCTGGTAACAATAATATCATCCACATAGACCAAAATAATAATAATTGTATTATTTGACCAAAAAATAAAGAGAATAGAGTCGGCCCGACTACAAATAAAACCTACGTGAATAAAAAACGAACTAAAATGATCAAACCAAGCCCGAGGGGCTTGTTTGAGGCCATAAAGCGCTTTACGAAGACAACATACATGATGGGGAAAGAGTGGGTCAGAAAAACCAGGAGGTTGTTCCATAGACACAACTTCTTTTAGGGTACCATGTAAAAACGCATTTTTTTACGTCAAGTTGACGCATTGACCAACCATTAGCTAGAGCAACAGAAAGAACCAAATGGATAGTAGTGGGTTTAATAATAGGACTAAAGGTCTCAGAGAAATCAATACGTGCTAATTGATTATAACCCTTGGCCACTAAACAAGCTTTGAAACGTTCAATTGAGCCATTAGACTTGATGTTGTTCTTGAATACCCACCGTGAGCCAATTACGTTCATATGAGGCTGGCGAGGTACTAAGTCTTATGTTTGATTGTGATGTAATGCTTGAATTTCCTCAAGCATTGCTTTCACCCAGTGTGAACTCTGAAGGGCAGATTTCACAGTCTAGGGTTTGGTTGAATCGGTTGGATGAAGAGAGACAAGATTTGTAGTAGAATCTGTGGTTAGGTGTTTTTGTTGGGTCTTTGCTTTGTGGCGGGTGATCATGGGATGGACATTAGCATTTGAGTGGCCAAGTGTGGGTGTTGGTATGGTTGTGGAATCAGCAGGAGGATTAAGGGGAAGTTCAATGTAAAGCATGCCAGGTAGACCATCCACTAGATCAATATAAGTATCAAGAGGAGGGTGTTCATGCAAGGAACGTGCACAAGTGGTAGGCAAAATATCAGATAAGGGAGTTTGTTCGCCTTCGGCATTCTGTAATTTTGGTGGTAAATGAGGTTGCGGGTTCGTGTATCCATGCAATTGTGATGATGAATTCTCATGATTTTGGTCAGGTGCAATATCATGAGACAAAGGAGTAATAGACGGTGTGTTGCTATGCGGTCCAATTACAAAAGTGGTTCCACTAGGAGCATGAGCATGATGAGAAATGATATCATTTTGTCTAGTAGCTATGGAGTCAGAGATTGGTGCATGAGGCTCATGGTCATCATGAATTAAAGTAGTATTGAGGTGTCTATTTGGACCATATATTGGCCCACTTGCAGAAGATGTAGTTGTTGGATGAATTTCATCAGGAATAAGGAGAAATGTGGGGTTGTTTTGTCCATTAGCATCTGGATTAGTGAAACTATCCAGCGATGGGTCAGAAATAGTGGTAGGAGCAGCAGACGATACCTTCTTAGACCCAAATGCTTGGCTTGAATATGCTTAAATGCTAAAGATGTGAAATGGTATGATTTATTGCTTATGATTGGTACTGTGGGTGTGATATAACATATTATTGATAATAGCAAGAGAACATTGAGAATATTGATATGAATGTGTGAGTAAAGGGTGTTGTGAATACATTTTGATTATGTCATGTAATCTTTCTAATGGAGTTAGCCTTAAAGGGTACATTCATGCACGAGCATCTTAACGAGTTTAGTAGAATTGTCTCCAAACTACTAAACATGGACGTTAAGTTGGAAGACGAAGACAAAGCCATGATACTATTGTCCTCGCTACCCGATTCGTACGAGCATCTAGTCACCACATTGCTCTTTGGGAAGAATCCCATTAAGTACGATAACATTACTTCATCACTTCTTTCTAATGAGTTCAGAAAGAAGACTCCTGGTATTGGCTATCAGGTGGAGGGTCTATTTGCCAGAGGAAGGACGTAGAACATAAATCCTTGAAGTAGCAGATTCCTATATAAATCCAAAGTCAAAGGTGAAAGAATTTTCAATGTCACTATTGTCATAAGAAGGGACACTAGAAAGCTGATTGTTCGAAGCATAAAGCTAAGGATCAAAACAATAAAGATAAGGTGTCTGACACTATAAGTGTTGCTAAAGACAATTCGGATAATGCCGAAAATGTTTTGTCAGTTTCGCCTCACAATATAAGTGCGTCAGATGGCTGGATTCTTGATTCTGGTTATTCATACCATATGTGTCCTAGCAGGGACTGGTTTTCTTCCTACAAGGAAGTGAATGGTGACACTGTTTTGATGGGCAATAACTTGGCCTATAAAATAGTTGGGGTAAGAACTATCAGAATCAAGATACACGATGGAATTGTGAGAACATTAATAGAGGTTAGACATGTTCCAGATTTGAAAAAGAATCTTATCTCGTTGGGTGCGCTAGACTCCAATGGGTGCTAGATTGTAGCACAAGATGGACTCGTGAAATTTGTTGGAGGTGCTTTGATAGTGATAAAGGGAGCAAGATAGGAAATCTATATTTTCTATCTGGTAGTACAATGCCAGATGATGCAGCGGTATCTACATCAGGAAATAGTCATTCAATTTCTACTCACTTATGGCATATGTGTCTGGGCTATATGAGTGAGAGGGGATTGGATATGTTATACAACTGAGGCATACTTGGTGGCGTCAAGACGACCAAGCTAGATTTCTACAAACATTGTGCATTTGGCAAGTAATGCATGGTGAAGTTTAGCACAACTATCCAGCGCACAAAAGACACTCTAGACTATATCCATTTGGGTATTTGGGGTCCCTCGAAGGTAGCCTTAAAAGGGGGATTAATATATTTTGTTACCTTTATTGATGAGTTCTCACACAAAGTAAGTGTATAATTTCTAAAGACTAAGGATGAAGTCTTTGAAACATTCAAGAAGTGGAAGACCATGGTCTAGAAGCAAATTGGTATGAAAATCAAACAGTTGAGAACCGACAATGGTGGTGAGTACACGTACGAGTCATTCTTGATGTTCTGTGAAGATGAAGGTATTGGAAGGCACTTCTCTGTCAAGGGAACACCACAACAAAATAAAGTCGTGAAATGAATGAACCGGACCCAATTGTAAAGAGCATAATGTATGTTATCTAATGCCAGATTGGGTAGAGAGTTCAGGGATGAGGCTATCAATACGGCCTACTTTCTCGTCAATCAATCACCATCAACAACTATAGAGTGTAAAACTCCTCCTGAAGTCTGGTCAAGCGAGCCAAATAATTATAAAGTGTAAAACTCCTCGTGAAGTATGGTCAGGCGAGCCAGCTGATTATAGTTCCCTTGGAGTCTTTGTGTGTCCAGCTTATTTTCATGTAAAAGAAAGTAAGGTCGACCCAAGAGCTAATAAGGGAATCTTTCTCGGATAAGCAACTGGAGTGAAGGACTACTAATTATGGTGCACTGAATTGCACAAGTTTGTGATCAGCAAGGATGTGACCTTTGATGAGTCTGCTATGTTAACTTCCAACAAGCATAAATATACTCAGATAGAGGAAGTGATCTTGCGGAGGTGGAGCTTAGTTCTCCAAAAGATATTGTTCCAGGCGAAGGGACATTAGAAGATCAACCACAACAACAGTCTTTAGCAATTAGGAGAACTAGAACGATAGTCAAAGCACCAGTTCTTTATGGTTTTGAAGATATGATATTTTATGCACTTACCATGGTGGGTGATGAGCCATCAAAATTCCAGGAGGCAATAAACGATAGTAATTGTAGGGTATGAAAAACCGCCATGGGTGAGGAGATGAATTCTCTTCACAAGAGCCATACTTGGGAGCTCGTCAAATTGCTAAAGGGAAAGCAAGCGATTGGGTGCAAATGGGTGTATGCAAAGAAGGAAAGTTCTCCAGGAGCAGATGTCATCAGATACAAAGCACAGTCGGTAGCCAAGGGCTATGCATAGAAGGAAGGGATGGATTACACTGAGGTATTTTCACTAGTGGTGAAGCAGATTGCAATCCGTGTGTTTTTGGCCATCGTAGCTCAGTTTAATCTTGAGCTAAAGCAGCTGGATGTCAATATAGCATTCCTCCATGGGGATCTAGAGGAGAAAATCTTCATGTCTCAGCCTAAAGGTTTCAAGGTTGCTGGTAAAGAATCTTATGTGTGCAAACTGAAGAAATCATTGTACGGACTGAAGCAATTGCCAAGGCAGTGGTATAAGAGATTTAACACATTCATGTTGAAGCAAAGCTGCACCAGAATTAAGTATGATCATTGTGTGTACTTTAAGAAGCTAGATAGTTCTTTTGTCTACTTTATGTTTATCACAGGGAAAGTACTTGTAGAACGTACTCTCTTGGTTTGGTATGAAGAACTCAAAGCCTGTGAGTACTCATTTAGCTGCCCATTTAAGACTATCAGCATATATGTCTTGCAAGTAGCAAGGAAGAGCATTAGTATAGTTCTCATGTTCCATATGCAAGTGCAATTGGAAGCTTAATGTATGTTATGGCATACACTCGTCCGGATATTTCACATGTAGTCAGTATGCAGACATATGTCAAATCTTGGTAAGGAACATTGGCAGGTTATGAAATGGTTATTGTATCTGTGGGGTACTTTGGATGTAGGATTGGTGTATTAGTGGGACAAGAGTTTAGAGTCTCATGTCAGCGGTTATGTGGGTTCTGATTATGCCGGTGACCTAGACAAGCTAAGATCTACAACAAGTTATGTTTTCACATTAGCCCATAGTCCAATTAGTTGGAGGTCTATGCTACAACCAAAAGTTGCTCTATCAACGACTAAGGTAGAATACATGGCAGTGACTGAGGCCGTCAAAGGCTTTATGGCGTCAAGGTTTGGTTGGTGATTTGGGGATATCACAAAAGCATGCAAGTAGCAGGGAAGAGCATTAGTATAGTTCTCATGTTCCATATGCGAGTGCAAAATGTTATGGTATACACTTGTCCGGATATTTCACATGTAGTCAGTATGGTAAGCAAGTATATGTCAGATCCTAGTAAGGAACATTGACAGGTTATGAAATATTTAATAAGGTATCTGTGGGGTACTCTGGATATTGGATTGGTGTATCAGTGGGACAAGAGTTCAGAGTCTCATGTCAGCAGTTATTCAGATTCTAATTATGCCGGTGACCTAGACAAGGGAAGATCTGCAATAGGCTATGTTTTCACATTAGCCCATAGTCCAGTTAGTTGGAGGTCTATGCTACAACCAACAGTTGCTCTATCAATGACTAAGGTAGAATATGTGGCAATGCCTGAGGCCGTCAAAGAGGCTTTATGGCTTCGAGGTTTGATTGGTGATTTGGGGATATCACAAAAGAATGTGAGCATCTTTTGTGACAGTCAGTGTGTCATTCACTTGGCGAAACATTAAGTTCATCATACTAGAACCAAACATATTGATGTTCGCTTTCACTTTGTTTGTGGGATTATCCCGATGAAGAGATTTCTCTACAGAAAGTTGAAACTAAAGATAATCTAGCTGATTTGTTCACTAAAGTAGTTCCAGTAATCAAGTTCGAGCATTGCTTGGACTTGGCAATAAGTCATCTTGTGGGGTTATTGCATTTAATGAGCTTGTTGAAAATCTTGTTATACATGAATTGGAATAGGAAGAAAAACATGGGTTGTGCTTGAATTGGTACAGTGTGCAAATCAAAGTGCAAATCTGTTCTTTTGTTTTTTGCCCATTCCATTTTCTATATAAAGGAAGCCTCGACAATGTCCAATGTATCGGAAGCTTGAGCAAGTTCAAGCATCAAAACCTGAGTGTTAAAGCATCTGAAAAATAGAACTAAGTGTTCTATTTTATTGAGTGATATTAGGTACCAATCTGAGTGTTATCAGATTTGTGAGTGATATCAGTGAGATATCAGAGTAATCCTCTTGTGAGTACTTGTGAGGTTTGAAATAATTGTCTTGTACTCATGTTTTACTCCATAGTGAAAAATTTCGATTGTTGTTGTCATGGAGTAGGCAATAGCCGAACCACGTAAATTGTTTTGTCTTGTGTGATTGTTCTTTTATTTTTCACTTGAATGTGAGTGTCGATATAGATCCCGCTCCGATTCCTGGGTAATTTCCGCAGCAAATAGTTATGCACTTTCTGATTACTAGCTTCTGATACTAGTTTTCAGATTATAAATAGCCATGATTGAAATACACAAGTTTTTCACATTAGGAATCAAACAATCAAAATCTGCAAAGCAAATACACATCAAATTAGAGCTTCATTGCTAGAAATTTTGGCAGGCTCTATACAAGAAAGGTAAGAAACATAAGGACTATTCATTGCAAGGGAAGAATCCTAAGTTGTGCCAAGCCACAACATTTTAACAAGGGGCGGCCACAAATTCACCAGATCAATAATCAACATGATGTACAAGAAAGACCATTAGTTTTCGTGCATGAAACACCTTAGAGGTGGTAGTTCACCGTCAGAGGAAGACTCCGAGAAGTTATAACAAACACCACTTTCAACGGGATTGCAAAGGTATGCGGCATTAGTGATCCACTGATCACTACATTCTACTTGCCCATTGCCTGACACTGTGGCCCCTTCAATGGCTCCATCAGTTAGAAATGTATGCTGCTGATACGGTTTTGTCATTGTGCTATGAAGTTGATTGGGAAATTGATCCACCACCTCACCTATTATTTTCATTGAAAAGCATATTCGAGAGTAGTTAGAATGATATGATGGTTATATATACATAATCATTTGAAATTTTAAACTCAGGACTTTTTTGGATATAAGGCATACAAAACTTGTTCAATTTGTTATAGTTAAGCTTTTCTTGATGAGCATGTATTATCAATCGGATCTCAAATTTTAGGACAAACGGTATTTTGTCATTTGAAATATTTTAAAATTTTTACTTTATCTTCTGAAAGATTATATATCTCACTTTGGACACTAAATTTCTCAAAATGATAATAGTGGGCCTAACAACTAGACAACATTTCGTTTTTTGGCTATTAATATATCATAATGTTATTTTAGCTCCTAAATTCTTTATTAATTTCACTCTCACATAAATAATTCTCAGATATGTGTGTAGCACGTGGGATGTTAACTACTTGAAAACTTGAGGCCTGACTAAATGATATAATCTGAGACTCGTAATTTTTTAATATAATGCATCGAAATAAAATGATAGAAACAATGCACCAAAATAAAATATTAATTCTTGCCAATAATATACATAACCCATTTTCTCGGGTAAATACATTCTCAACACCATCCTACGACACAAAAGTGTCAAGTAGTATGACCATTTTTAAAGAAGGGAGAATCGTACTTTATACCCTAAAAGATTTAAGAATTTTTATTTTATATCCTCAAATATAAATTTTTTTACATTGCCTCTCAATGTATAAAATTTGTTGCAATGTGTCCTTTTGTTAATGTAAAATCATTTTAAGGGGTAAAGTGTCAAATTTAAACCTAAGTTAACATGCAAGCAATAGAATTAATCCATAACTAGAAAAGAAAATATTATTTGGATCTAATTTGAGAACTTAATCTAGGGACTTAATCCCTATAGCATTGCTCAACGAGAAAACATTAAAAGAGATTGATGTACCTTGAGTTAGGAGTCCTGTCTCAGTCGAAAGTCCATCAACTTCTTCTAAGGAATTCCATTTTTGATATGCTTCTCTAACCAATGACTCAATATATGCCTACATATTCCAAGATTCAACTATATCATCAAACTGATAAATATACTAAAATCTCAAACTGACTGAAAAGCAAGTAGAGAGAACATGTGAATGGGAAAGGACAAGGGTGTGTTGTTGCAATCCATACCCTATTCATGTTTGTTAGGTCACGATCTGTAGGGAACATCTGTCCTTCAATCAAAGCCTTGACGACTTGGCATATAGGATTCAGGATCACAAAGAAATCGGGTCCACGGGATATATAAAGTTTGCTACCTAAAACACAAGTCCGTGCATGCTTTAAAGTTACGTCCCACATCCTTTCTGACATTCCTGCTCCTAAGATCTGTTGAAATTGTAAAATATCAGTATTATTAATAATGAGTTTTCCCTCGTTTTTTCATCAGCAGAAGGAAAAAAAAATCATGTGTTTTTGAGATATTGGAAAATTTATTCAAGGGTAAAATATACTTTGGTGTCTTCAATTCTGATTTGTTCCACACATAGCACCAAAAAATGTGAAAAATGAGATAGTTTATGGCTAATGTGAAACCAATAACTGTAGATGGAGCCTTGGAGGTATAATATGAAAAACATGACAGTTGAGAATACAATGTGAGACATGGGACATAGTTGAGGGTGCAAAAGTGTAATTTGTACCCTACACCGCAATTGGAAATACTGAAATTGCATACCCCTCTGAGCTTGGATGGGTCAACAATGGAGAGCTTTAAGAAATCTTGCACAGTGTCAATGCCCTCAGAAGCTAGCTTCTTGTGAAAAGCTCCATCTTTCCCAATCTTCTCAAGACGCCACACCTCATCTTCCAGCATGGGTGGGTGATGCTTTTTGTATACTGCAAGTGACAAGAAAATTATTAAAGCGTTACGAGTATGGCCTATAGTGAAGATCATTATGTAGAACAAGAAACGCAGAAAAAAAAAAGAATAATCATTGTACTATTTGACATTAGTTACCGGGTTGTAGATGCATTCCGTGTAGAAAAAATATAACCATCGAACTATTTGGTTTTTAGAAAATACTTATGGTAGGCAAATCATTGACACAATGTAGTTTAAAAGTGATATTCTTCACACTGTCCTTTATGCATGGAATAACTGCAACCTTAGTAATTCCAATTCGAGTTAACAAACTTTAGGTTAAACCACGAAATATTAAATTTATAAAATAATAAATACGAATATCATGACTGTGGTGAAAAAAGACTGCTTCCCTACACAAAGGGTGATGAACGTCAGGTCTTTTGTTTCTTGCTAAAAAGGTTGCATCACTGGGACCAAGATGTGGGGAGTCTTGGTACCAAGATGTTGAGCATCTTTTCCTAAAGTGAATAATCAAGACTTACAAGCTGTTGGTGATGACGTGTACTTTGACTGGGAGAGCTAGATTTGGGCATTGTTATATAACCAATTATTGAGGTTATGATATCATCACTTCCCACCAACTCGTATTGAATAAAGACATACAATTTAGACATACATGATAAAAAAGGATAGACAAGAATACAAACTGAAGGAAGGCTTTTTAATCTAATTTAAAAGAGAAGACCATAAAATATCCGTTTGGGTCCTGAATAAAAGTACAAATAATTCAGATGTAACTTTCCTCTCACCATCAACTGATAGTCATCTACTCATACTATCCACAAACTTAACAATTTTAAAGATTTCAGAAAACGAGTATCAAGGACAAATGGTTGACCCATTTTCACTTGAACAAAAATAGATATATTAAAAGTTTTTTTTTTTTTTTGGGTAAGTAATATACATTAAAAGTTTCCCATCCATCTATCAATTGATTTCTCGTTTTATGAACATTTTTTCTTATCAGCATTCAATAATTCATATCATCTCTTTTAAAAGATTAATATAAGATTTATGATACAATAAAATGCATTAAAAAACACAAATTAATCCTATTTGCATGAATTTATAGAGTTGAAACGTGCAAATGACATCCATTTCAGGGGTTGTGAACTGTGAAGAAAGTTAAAAAGTGACACTATACCAAGATCTTGATATGATATGAAAGAAAATTCGATATCATAACTCCACTTTTTCAGCGTCATTATACCGTGGGGATATTCTTCTGTAGAACTACGGTGGAAACAATATATATGCTAAATCATATTATACTCAACATTAAGTCAATTTTTTAGATACCAATAACATTATTCAACAGACATACTAAGACATACTATACTCCAAGGCACAAGTAGATAGAAGAGACTTACATTCTCCACGGTGGTCTTTGACAATAAAAGAATCAGTCATGGCTTCTCGTATAATAACTCCATGACTGGTCCCTGGAACCACTCTTGCACCAAGCCTAAATCTCCTGCTCCGAATCCAGCTCGAATTGTCCGTAAATTCGATGTCCCCAACCGGAGCAAACCCGTCTCGCATGGTGACATTCAAGTCTCCAGTAAGCAAAGGCCGCTTTCCGGCCCTTTCCTTCACAATATTCCGATCAAATTCATCACGGGTCCATGTCTGACGATCTCCGGGAGGGAAGTCCCCGTCTAAAACAACAACTTCAAGTTTGATCGGAAACGAAAGAGTTGTCGGAAGAATTGAATCGCCTCTTGTGTCAGCAAGAAAGATTTGAAGAGAGTTGTTTTCGGTGTCGAGAATTTTGGTTCCGGTGAAGATTGGGAGGGAAAGTTTTCCACTGAATACCAGTTGTAGCGTTGAGGGTTCAAGTGGTTGGATTCGTAAAGAAGGAGACTTAGTCAAAGATCGTGAACTGCATCTAAGTACATGTTCCACCTCTTCTTTCACCTGAATTAGAAAACAAAATTCTTTTCACTAAGAAGTGAAAAAGACAGGAGAAAGAAAGAAAATGAAACATGTCATACTTCTTTAGTTCATTGTTATTATGAGATTTTACAGTTTACAGTTTACAACTAGGGTTTACGGTTTTCATTTACAATCAACTTAGGAAGAATAAAATGACGAATAACGTTATAAACTAGAGGTATTAAATAAATTTCTAATATATGTGGGATGATTAGGTTCCCTAATCTCCTTTCAATCAGAAGCATGAAATTCATAATATTGTCAATTTTTTATTGATAAGAATCGTTTCATAAGTAAAAAAAAAAAAATGAACTTAAAAGATAGTTTTAAGAATGGAAAATTTTCTCAAGTTATACTCTATAAAACAGTAATATTGAGCTTATGTTGTTTAAGCCTCGTTTGTTTCTCTTCCTCCCTTGCGTTTAACTTCCCTTCACTACGATCAGTGACCCCATAAAGTGATCCTCGGAGTTCAAAATTGGGTTGTTGTTCTTTTGTGCTCTATCGTAATTAGTTTCTGTATAAGCTCCTTTCGAAAATTATTTATCGAGAAACATGAATCTTGTGTTTTGGGGGCCTTTTTTCTAAACAAAGGTTGTGCAAAGCAATTTGTGTAAGCATGAGGCGTGCCATGAGAGTTGTAAAGTCATACCACTCTTCGTAGCATTGGCTCCAGCGCTGAACGTAAGTTCTCTAGGAAATTCAACGTAACCACTTCCCTGATAACACTGCACAGAGAGAGAGAGAGAGAGAGAGAGAGAGCAAAATAATTAGTTTCTAAAAGAGATTTGAACCTAATAAAGCAATCAAGGTTCAAGATTGTATCTCTAGTTAAATGGCCCAAATAGATAAAATGAAGGGGCAAAAAACATCAAGGGCTGAGGTATGGAAACCTACGAAGCAAAAGAAGGTCTAGTTCTGGACCGTTTCTGGTTTGGTTGATCTGGGTTAGGGCTAGATTCATCGAAAAACCTTTTGGCTGCCATTCTTTGATTGCAGGAATAAGGCAAGATTCTGTGCAACAAAATCAACTGTTAACTGTATCAGAGAATGTGTGTGTGTGTGCGAGAGAGAGAGAGAGAGAGAGAGAGAGGTGTTAAAGATTGGAACAAAGGGTTAGGCTACTTAAAGCTGGAGCCTCCCTCATACCATGAAATAAAAAAATGGAAAAGAAGTTTCTTGGAATGATGGTGGAACCAGCGAGGTAGGAGGGATAGAAAATGACCTACCTGCCTGATGTAAGGACTTTGACGTCAACCTTGTTCTAAAGTCAATTCTCTCTCTATCTCTCTCTCAATCTCTCTCTCACACACACACACACTCACACACAGATACACACTCACACACAAATACACACAGCCACACACCAGAAATAAATCGACGGTTCAACCAGAGACAATTGTTTGATGCTATGGATTGCAAAGGAACCAATTTGGCCTATTCAACGATCGTGGCCTAGTGTGTTTCAATCATGTAATTTGTGTCACGTACGTCAATTTATATCTACTTTTATTTGTAATCATATACAATTAAGTTTATATAGCATCGAATTTGTATCGTGCATTGATCAAGTTCATATTAATTTTCCCCAAAATTGTATCAATCAATTTAATTGAGAGGGTCTAATAAATTCACAATTTATCACCTAAATTAGCAAAAACTAAACTCAAATACATTAATTTCATATCAGTTTGGTATAAAGTATATAGGTGATATCTAAAATTGTTGGGGCTAGTAATAATAAATATTTTTTAAATAACAAGGCAACATAAAAACTGATAATCTCTACTGCATATTTCATACTAATGCATCTGCTCTTGTAGTTTCAATTAATTTGCTACATGAAAAAAAAAAAATCAATTAAAAAACGTGTAGGCCATGCCTGTAACTTCAGCCTCAATCACCCAGACAAGTGCAGGCCATTTGGCATTTCTTGGTCCTCAAGGAGTGTGACAACACCAAGATGGGTCCAATAGGTTTGGAAGTCACTCAGGGGCTTCCTAGAGGGCATTCAAAATCAACCCCTCATTGGCATACCACGCGGTTATCAAGAGAAAACGTGTAGTTCTCGAAGGGAAAAACAAGTGTTGAATTAGAAAACATTGAAATTAATTAGAATGCTTTATTTTTTAAGGAAAAACTTAATAATCCAAGCAAATTCATACATATTTCTTTCATATTGGAAAAAGTTCATGTAACTTTATTTTCCTTGGAAAGCTATTTATCTGGCTATTCTAAACTTCAGTAGATTACTATTTCAATAAATAATCAATTTTTTAAATTTTGAAGAAAAATAAAAAATCAACCCCTCATTGTACTCTTTTGGTCCTTTTCTGGCATGCCACGCGGTTACCATGAGAAACCGTGTAGTTATAAAAGTACAAAAAGAAGAGCCCGTCTGTGAAACTTCTGTCCATTTTCATAGTGTAATTCAATGATTCATAAAATATTCCCTTGTTGAATTAAAAAATATTGAAATTACCTAGAATGACTTAACTTATGGAAAAATGTAGCTGAGGAGAAAATAAAAGAGTCAAGAAACAGTGTAGTTGGGTTGTCAGTAGTATAATTTTTATCCTTTTGGTAATGGATTTTTTGTAATTGGGACAATGTCAATAATCGTAGTTAGATGTGTAATTTGAAAACACAAAGACTGGAGGAAAAAAAACCTTCAATAATGAAAAATACAATACTTTGTTTTACACAGATATCACTATCAATGAAAATCAAGTTAGAGCAAGACAATTGAAATATTTTTGCCTACACTTGTTATGTCCTCGTAGAGGTCTAGAACTAGGTTGACAAGAACATTTCAATGGTCAAGTAATTCAATAAGGTGCTGGGTGGGGCAATCCGAGTCAGATATAGCACCGCATATTTGGAGCAAAGGATGAGCCCACACACGTATGTCCAACGGACCTGTTAGGAAATTTGCACGAAATTCTCAAATTTGTGAGGAATAAAAATAGAGAAAACACACGTCAAAGAAAAATAATCACACACACAAGATAGTATTTACGTGGTTCGACAATTTGCCTACGTCCATGAAGCTGTAGGGATTTCACTATTGAGAAGAAGAAATACAGAGAGTGGCTGTACAATACTGATACAACCCTAATCACCAAAATAATAGTTTTTATATGTCCTGCGCACCGGGCTAGAAAACAAGCCCAAATTTTTTTTTATATATCTTATCGGCCCAAGCCTCTGCTCCATGGACTAAGCCTCAGAAAATTTCTTATTAAAAAACTATGCAATATTATTTCGGGTCGGGTCATTATCCGGATCAACACAAACTAAACTCCACAAAAAAAAAAAAAAACCCAACAGGACCAACCCCAAATGCCTATTGCTTCTAGGCATTGTTTTCTCCTAAAGGTAAACAATATGGTTAATTAGTAGTTTGGGTTATTATCTCGAGACTCCCAGATGGAGCTACATGGGTATCCGAACCCCATCCGTTGCCGAGCTTTTGCCATAACCCTCAAAGGGTCAGCGATAGCTTGGTTTAACAGGTTGCAGCCAACGTTGATCGCTTCTTTCAAGGAACTGTCTATACAGTTTGTGTCGCACTTCATAGGAGTCAAAACCTACAGGAAACCATCCTATCATCTTTTGAGTGTTAAGCAGGGACCTAACGAATCCCTCCGAAGTTACATGCAACGCTTCAATCAGGAATGCTTGAAGGTAGAAAGTGAAGACAACAAGTTCGCGCTAACTACTTTCATGTCAGGACTCGGTATCCAGTCAAAGGACCTCCTCTTTTCAATCGCCAAGAACCCTCAAGTCACTATGGCCGAGATACTTGCAAAGGCCGAGAAGTACATCAATAGTGAGGAGGGCCTTCGCTTAAAAGGAGAGTCGTCATCCACAGAAGGATAAAGAAATAAGAGAGTGCGCAACCTAAGAAAAGAGAAGAGGCGTGACCGGTCCCCGCAAAGGGATCGTTCTCCTAGAAGAGAAAGAGAGAGAGTCTTCCCCAAAGAGAAGAGGCAATGTGAAAGATCGCCTTGGACCCCCACCCCAGGAGTTACAGCCTAGGAATTCTCCAGTGTGGCTCCCGCCCCTGAACGCCTCCATTGTACAAGTCCTCCATGAGGTCCACAATGAGAGGTTTATCAGATGGCCGCCTCGAATGAAGTTCGACCCTAGGAGGCGATATCTCACCAAAATATTGCGAGTTCCACAAAGACACTGGCCAAGAAACAAACGACTACATCCAACTCAAGAAAGAGATAGAATACCTGATCCAGAGAGGATACTTGCGCCACTATGTAGCAGGAGAAGGAAGAGAGAAAAATGACCAGGGGCGAGATGCTCGAGCTACCGTTCCACCCCCATAACAACATCAATAGGCCCTCGGCGAAATCAGGGTCATCTCAGGTGACTTCTCAGGTAGAGGCGAGTCTAGCTCGACGAGGAAAACATACGCCAGGAGGACAAGGTTGAATTACCTTCTAGAGGTTCAAGCTATTCAAAAAGCCCCACGCAGAGACCTAGAAATAACTTTCTCCGAGGCAGACCTCGAGGGATATCAACACCCCCACAACGACCCCTAGTTGTCAAAGCCATCATCGCGAACAAGGCGGTACATTGGGTGCTCATCGATAATGGCAACTTAGCAGACATTATCTTCCTTTCCGCCTTCGACCAGCTTGTAATAGACAGATCAAGTCTTGAACCTATAAGGACCCACCTTTTGGGCTTCTCAGGCGAGAGAGTCTTGCCCATCGGATCTATATAACTCGTCCTCACTATGGGGGACCATCCCTGCCAGGTTACTACCACTGTTCGTTTCTTAGTGGTAGACAGCCCCTCCGCTTACAATGTCCTACTTGGAAGACCCTCTCTCAACTCCATCAGAGCAGTGCCATCGGCGTACCATCTAGTTATAAAGTTCCCCACCGAGAACAAGGTTGGTGACGTCAGAGGGGACGAACGCCTCGCTAGGGAATGCTATATGGCATTGATGAGGCAAAAGGAGGTGGAATCTGTTTAATTCGAATATCTAGACATGCGGGACGAGCTGGAAACACAACCCACCCCTTCAGAGCAACTAGAGCCCGTGCAGGTCGACGAGGACCCAGGGTATGTGGTCTTCATAGGCTCCATGTTGCTCCAAGACATCAAAGACAAGCTCATTTCATTCCTAAGAGAGAGTGTTGACGTGTTTGCTTGGAAACAAGAAGGCATGGAAGGAATCAATCCAGGAGTGATCGTACATCGGCTTAGTGTTGATCCAAACTGCAAGCCAATAAGGCAGAAGTGGAGGAGTTTTTCCCTGGAGAGGTAGAAAGCGATAAACGAGGAGGTGGCCAAGTTGTTGCGAGCAAAGGCCATCAGGGAGGTTGATTATTCGATCTGGTTGGCCAATGTTGTATTAGTGAAGAAAATGAATGGGAAATTGCACCTGTGTATCAATTTCATAGACCTCAACCGCGCATGCCCCAATGATAGATTTCCCCTGCCTCGGATTGATTTGATAGTTGATGCCACGGCAGGGCATGAGCTCCTCAGCTTCATGGATGTCTTCTAAGACTACAATCAGATCAAAATGGATCCAAATGACTAGAAAAAAACTTCATTCATTACTGAACAAGGAATTTTCTGCTATCAAGTCATGCCTTTTGGATTAAAGAACCGAGGCCACCTACTAGAGAATGGTCAATAGAATGTTTCGTGAGAAGCTCGGGTAGATGATGGAGGTGTACATCGACGACATGCTCATCAAATCACTCAAGTCTGTGCTCCACATTTAGCACCTTAGGGAGGCATTTGAAATCCGCAAGATGAAGCTAAACTCGGCCAAATATGCTTTTGGGGTCTTGGAATGAAAGTTTTTGGGCTTCATAGTTAATAGCCGAGGTATTGAAGCAAACCCCGAAAAGGTAATAGCCGTTCTGGAAATGAAGTCTCCCACCAACACTCGAGAGGTACAACGCCTCACCGGAAGGATAATGGCATTCAATCGATTTGTCTCACGTTTCAGCGACAAAGTGCAAGCCGTTCTTCAAGGTTCTGAAGGCTGCTTTTCAATGGGACAAGAAGTGTGAAGAGGCTTTCCAAGCTCTTAAGACATCTCTAGCTTCGTCACTTGTGTTTGTGAGCCCTTAAGAAGGAGAAGTCTTAACCCTTTACCTAGCTATATCTAACTTCTCAGTCAGTGCCACTCTGGTGAAAGACAAGGACAAGGCCCATCAACCAGTTTACTTTTGCAGTAAAGCCCTCAGAGGGGCCGAGGAGAGATATCCGAGGATGGAGAAACTCGTCTTGACCCTTCTGGTGGTAGCTAGGAGATTAAGGCCGTACTTTCAAGCACACACTATCGAGGTCCCAATAGATCAGCTGATGAGGCAGGTCCTGCACAAGCCAGAAGCATCTAGAAGGCTAGTCAAATGGGCGATGAAACTTAGCGAGTTTGACATCAGATTCAAGCCGAGGACGGCAATCAAGGGGCAGGTGCTAGCCAATTTTATAGCCGAATTAATCCCACCACCAGAGGAGAGTACAGAAAACCTAGATTGTGTCTTTGGTACCTCAACTTGGAAGTTGTACGTAGATGACACTTCAAATGCGCAAGAGAGTGGAGCTGGCCTGATTCTGACCTCGCTTGAGGGATACAATCTAGAGTATGCGTTAAGATTCAACTTGCAGGCCTCTAATAATGAGGCAAAATATGAGGCCCTTATAGCTGGCCTAAACTTGGCCTTATCGATGGATGCACAACAGATCATGATCCACAGCGAATCTTAGTTGGTGGTTAGACAAGTCGAGGAAGAATACGCTGCCATGGATGATAGGATGACCCTCTACATGATGAAGGTGCAAAGCCTGCTAAGAAAGTTTGTCGTTGTCGAGCTAGTTCAGGTGCCCCGAGATGCTAAGACTCGGGCTGATACACTGGCTAAGTCAACTACCGCAGCCTACCAAGACTTACCTGAAAAAATTCCCATCGAGATCTTGTCTGAACCCAGTGTCCAGCCTAATGATGGTCAAGCCATGCCAGTTCATGAGACAACCTCGTGGATGGATCACATCATATCCTTCTTACGAAATAGTCTCTCAGGATGTCTGAGATGGAGGCAGACTACATCCTGAGAGAAATCCACGAAGGCATCTACAGAAACCACATCGGCGCCAGAACTCTGGTGAGCAAGGCACTCTGGCATGGATACTTTTGGCCTACTATTGCCAAATATGCGAAGGAGATGGTGAAAAAGTGCCAAGCCTATCAGATTCATGGCAACCTGCCACACTGCCCACCAGAGTAGCTTATGTCTGTCGTCATTCACTGGCTTTTCCAGCAATGGGGATTAGATATCCTAGGAACCCTGCCGATTGGCGTTGGATAGTGCAAATTCGTCGTAGTTGCAGTGGATTACTTCACAAAATGGGCAGAAGCCGAGCCACTAGCCAAAATAACCTGGCAGTAAGTCAAGAATTTCGTATGGAATTCGATAGTTTGTCGTTTTAGCATTCCCAAGGCACTAGTCTTGGACAATGGAACGCAGTTTGACAACCCGACATTCAAGGGTTTCTGTACAGAATTGGGGATCAGAAACTACTTCTCGGCACTCGCACACCCGTAATCCAACAGACAGGCTAAGGACACCATCAGGACCATTAAGCTCGTGCTGAAGACAAGGCTGGAGCTGTCCAAGTCCCAATCGGTGGATCATCTTCACGCAGTGTTATTGGCCTACCGAACAAAAGTACGGACCGCAACAGACGAGACCCCGTTTAGCCTTGCCTACGGGACTAAGGCAATGGCCCCAGTCGAGGTCGGCTTACCCTTAGCCAGGGCTAAGCTCTATGATCCTGAGCAAAATGAAAGATCATTGCTGGTCAATCTCGATCTCCTAGATGAGAAAATGGAAGAAGCGCTACAACGTATATTCTCATACCAAATAAGCACTATCAGATACTACAACAAGTAGGTTAAGGAGAAAAGCTTCAAACCGAACGACCTAGTCCTTAAGAAATTGCTCCCAGCTCAAAAAGATCCCTAACATGGGAAACTTGGCCCAAACTAGGAAGAACCTTACATTGTAAAAAAGATTTTCTGACTTAGGAACTATGAGCTACAGACAGAAGAAAGGAAGGACTTGCACCACTCCTAGAACGCGGATCATTTGAAGTGTTATTATCAATAGGGTTCTCCGGAGAGATATAAATCTTAAGTTGTAAATCTCCATTTCCAAAATCAATGAAATTTTTGAATATTCAAAGTCCAAAAAATTTGCACGGTCTACATTAATAGGATCTAAGATTTTTTCAGCTAGGAAGAGAGCTTTTCACCTCGGACAAGCCGCAAGCTCTTCAGCCGTGCAACCTTGACTAGGCTTTTCAGCTTGTAAGAGAGCTTTTTAGCTCAGACAAGCCGCGAGCTCTTTAGTCGCGCAGCCTCGACTAGGCTTTTCAGTTTGGAAGAGAGCTTTTCAGCTCAGACAAGCCGCGAGCTCTTTAGCCGCGCAACCTCGACTAGGCTTTTCAGCTCGGAAGTAAGCTTTTCAACTCGGACAAGCCGCAAGCTCTTCAGCCGCGCAACCTCGACTAGGGTTTTCAACCTAAGAGCTTTTCAACTCGGACAAGCCATGAGCTCTTCAACCTCGCAGCCTCGACTAGGCTTTTCAGCTGGGACAAGCTGCGAGCTCTTTAACCGCGCAGCCTCAACTAGGCTTTTCAGCCTAAGAGCTTTTCAGCTGAGACAAGCCGCAAGCTCTTCAGCCGCGCAGCCTCGACTAGGCTTTTAAGTCTAAGAGCTTTTCAGCTTGGACAAGCCACGAGCTCTTCTGCCATGCAACCTCGACATGACTTTTCAGCCTAAGAACTTTTTAACTCGGTCCATTAAATACGATAGTTATAAGTTATCAACACAAACATGTCAGGAAAACTACCAAACGGATAAATCCAGCTCATATTCATAAAAAGCATCAGGATTACAAAGAGAGAAGAAGAAAAATCCTAAGTCCCCCCAGCCTGCTACTTCAACTCACAATTCTCCCTCTCCAACTACGCATTGGCGACCCGTAGACGGACATTCTCAGCCCTCAGAGCATCTCCTCTACCTCAGAGAGCTGTTTCTTGAGGTCTGCATTCCCAAATACGTGCTCCAGCTCAATAGAGGAAGGAAAACCCAACGACTGTGGCGGAGAGCTGCTTCGTCGGCACTTCCTAGATGAGCTGGCTATATTCCCCTTTGATTCAGCGGAAGAGGAGTCCATCTCAAAGAATGAAGGAGCGAAAGTCGGGATAGCATCCAAGCTACCCCCCAATCTCGAACCAAAGCAGGTTCTAGGGAGTGACCAAGGCTAAAAAGGGGATCGCATCGGCACGAGCAACTCGGTAGACCCTAACCATCTCATCTGGAGTCAATCCAGGGGCATTTGCACAGCATAAACACAGTCAGAACTCAGCATAAATACCTATAAACTAAAACCTAAAAATTGAAGCTCAGCAAAACTTCTAGTCCTTTACCTCTGTCTTGGAGGCACCCCCACAAGCAAGGGATCTGAGCATGCTTATCCCGCACCTCGGCAAATTCTCAGGAATCTCCAAAAATAAAGAAAAATTGCTAAGTCCATCCCCATGGAGAGCTAGGGACATTAAGAACTAGCGGGGTATTAAAATGTCGCCTCCATGTAAAGCGACTAAAGCAGGGGGGAAGTCGAAGAAAAGGTCAAAGAAGTAAAGGAATTTAGCAACAGTGGAAAAGTCACTGAAGCCTTGCAAGCGCCAAAAAATAAAGAAACTTATAAGGATGCCCCACCCCTTAGGAGAAAGGCGAGAATGGTATAACCCATGAAAAGATAAAACCCACCAAATGTCTGGGTGGATAGGTAAACGAAGGCCCATTTCAATTGAGTCTTTAAAGAAGCAAACTTTTCGCTCAAGGAGAAGGTTGCAGGGTCCATCAGGAGTTGGGACCCTGACGGTCAAGGTAAAAACGAGAGAATTTCTGAAAGAAAGTAAGAACGTGAAGGGTTTGAGGCACCAAACTTAAAGGAAATAAATAACATGCAAAGGTGTAGAGGCGACTGTTACACTTCTGCAATCATGGCAGAAGTTAATGAAGACGGTGCACGTGGAGGTTAGACGGAGTTAGGTGGGTACAAATAACGAACAAGTTATTGTTGTTCACTTGAATCCGTACACCACGATTTAAGGACATACCACACCAACTGAAAGTAATAGCTAGATAGAGCTAGCAATAGCCAAAGACATTAGTTTAGCACAGCTCGTGATTACACAACTCGGTTTATCGCAGATCACGAACACAGCACGGGATTGTGAAGATTTAGCATGGGGGGCAAAGTAGCAACCATACTCCAACAAAGTCAAGACCTCCTCGGAGTAGGGGGCAAGGGGATAACACAACAAGCAATCAGCAATATAAGAGATAGGTTAAGAGTTCTTCATTTCAGTCAATAAAAAGAGTTACACTTTAAAAAAAAACCATCAAGGTTGGCCGGCTTGTGAAGCAGCATCAGAAGGGTCGCCAGGAGGAAGGTCAAACCAAGGCTCAAATTGATCGAGGTCAAGGTCAGGAAACTTCTCGATTGCCTAATCTGCGAAGTTAAAGAACCCATCCACAAACGCCTTGGTAGCCTTGATAAGCACAAAATATTGCACATCATGTATATATTTGCATTATACTTGATTTTGTGGTAAAAATGGGAGGAAATGCAATTAATCTAACATTTAATAAAGTTTCTATGTGATTGTAGGTAAAGAGTAGGAAATGACTTGAGTTAAGCCCCCGTTGTAGTGCTTAAAGACTATGGAGATGAAGGGGGGCTTAACGGGTGGTTTAGAAGGTGAAGAGATCAAGAAAAGAGCAAATCAAGTGAAAACCTACCGGTAGGTATGGTTATAAACCTACTGGAAGGTTTTGCACACTAAAATTAACCTACTGGATCATCTGCCAAACCTACCGGAAGGTTTTGCTCACTGGAAGAAAACCTACCTGTAGGTTTTGTCATTGACCTATCGGTAGGTTTTGCTGACATACGCCAGAACCTACAACTCAAACTTTACCTGCTTGGGGGGCCTACCTCTGCTTCTCCCACACATCCCTGACATATTCTACATACAAGCATACCTCCCTACACCTAGGATTGGACTTTGGAAGAAAAAACATGGAAGATGAAGAGAGAGAAAGAGGGAGGCATGGTGGGTTGCAAGCTTGGCTTGTCCTTGCATGTGCAATTGTAAAATCACTTCCCATTGATGGGAAGTCTACTCTCATAGACCATAGGGGGGTTGATGGAAAACAATGAAGGATCCTTACACCATTATTCAGCTAGAGAATTTTTTAGAGAGGGAAAGTCCCAAGGAAGAAGATGAAGTTCTAGAGAGAGAAAGTTAGAAAATGTATTTTCTCACCCATTTCACTTGTAGCAAGCTGTATTTCCCTTGTAATCTTTATTTCTTGCACTTTAACCTCATTTATTTCAAGTGTATTTCAAGTTTAGTTACATATTCTTGAATTTACCATGTTTACATTTGAGTTTTTCTTTTCAAGCTTTGTAGTTGGGTATGAAATGAACTTTCTTTTGTAGTTTAACTTCTTCTTGCTTTAATATAAGTTTAATCTTCATTTCTTTATCATGTCTCTTTACATTGTGTATGCTTTTGCTTTCATTATGAGTAGCTAAGTTTTTAGTTGGTTAATCCAAGGGAGATTTCTTCTGGGATATGCTAAATCAACTCTCCTCTATTTTTCCTTGTAGTGTAAAGTGCTTGGTTTGATAAGGTTGAGTGCGGACATGGTTGTGAGCTCTTGATACAACGTAGACTTGTCATAGGGTATGTTTGAGCCTAGACCTCCACATTAGTCCCTCACTTCCTACAAATCAATCAAGTACTGAGACACCATTGAAAGAATGTTTTGAGTTGATTTGGCATTCCCATTGGAATGACCCTTTCGGATTAGCCAACCTTGTTTTCATTGCATTTTTAGCAAAAACTCCACTCACCAAAACACAAAACTACAAGATTTTACATTTTTCATTTCTCTACAAAATCACCTTCACCACAATTCGACCTTCCTTCTCTAAGAAGACGACCTTGGAATACCCATTTCAAGTAAAACAAGACAATTACAAGTCTCTATTCGCTTGGGGAGCACTTTTGCACACACACACATTTTCATTCACACACACGTTTTCCCCATTTATAGCATTGAACCCGAGGGAGAGTGACACTCACCTACACACATAAGCCATATACACAATCCGAGTTCATGTTTGGAGATTAGGGAGAACGAAATCAAGCAAGCCTCTATCCTGGCCTTCTCAATTTCCTTGTGTTACTCCTCAACCAACTGGCGCTCTGTAGCTAGGGAGTTATTCAGGTCGGCAATCACAGCATGAGACTCTCTCGGCTACGCCGTCAGCACTGCCTTGTTGGTCTCAAAGGAGATCAGCTCGTCTCCTTGGACGTCGAAATCTTGCTACAAAGAGGCCAATTCTTCTAACTGAGAGCTCAGCTGTTCCCATAGAGAGATCTCGGAAGTGGCAGTGGTGATCAGCTACCGAAAAACTCGAGCTCTTTGATCAAGAGTATTTTCCAGCTCGGATTCTACAGCTAAACCCCAACTCAGGAGCTCGACATTCTATTGTCAGGCCTCTTGGAGTTCAGCACTCCTCTGAAGAGCTTCATCCCTTAGATGATGGACTTCCCCTCTAAGGGCACAGACATGCGTCGCCGCCTGAGGCTAAAGAAGGAAATTAAAACATTACAAATTTGAAACAAGAGAAAATCAAAGAAAAAGATGAACCCAACCTTGAGAAGTGCGTGGAGGGCATCTCGGCTCCTAGCTCGGAAAGGTCGACTGACAGAACGACGAAGGTTTACATGGAGAATCAATTCTATAAGTGCACGACTGCTTAAAGTCAGTCGTCCAATAGGCTCCCCTCAAGGTCGACAATTGGACCCGGAGCAGCATGACCTGAGCTGGGACCCGCATCTTCAACTGGGGAAGAACCTCGCCGAATTGGCCCCCCTACTGGATCGCATGTAACTGTGCCCACCATTGCTTCTCCAGCTTTAGATAGTAGCTTAGACATCGACACCTCTTTAGCAATGGGCACAAATTCAAAAATCGGCGCTTCAACAGTACCAGGTAATACCTCTGGCATATGAGGGAAGCTTGATGTTGGTAAGGTCGTAGATGCATGGGCAACAACATTTGGAACCTCGGGCTCGACACGTGAGCTTGAGGCTGGAACTGAGTTGCTCTCCGCTAGTCTAGCCCTCTTCGCCAAAGATCTTGGGCCTTGAGCTTGCCTCCTCTGGCCCACTTGCTCCATGATCACATCTCGTTGGCTAGTTAGGTACATAGGGACTGAATGAGAAAAATAGTTAGGGTGTAAGCTTGGTTGAACACATTAAAAATAGATTAAGCTTGGTTGAACACATTAAAAACTGGATGGTTGAACACATTAAAAACGGTAAGGAAAGAACAACAAATACTCACGGTTACTCGGGACCGAAGCAAGTTCGGGATGCATTGGCTCAGTATAAGAAAAGGTAACCGAGCTCAAACGTGGTTAATCCGAGCTTGGGTCTCGCCAGTCAAGATTGGGTACTCACCTACAACACAAAAGAATAGAGCCATACGTCAAGTTAGATGCCGACAAGTGCGGTAGGACCAGATTAACAAAGAGAAAACTCATCTAGTCAGGGAAACTCACCGAGGTGACCACGCCTCCCACAAACTGTGGGAACTCTGACCGGTGACATCATTTGCAGCTCGAACTCCTAGCTGTCCCTGATATGAGAAAGTACCTCCTCCTCCACCCTTTAGGCTCAAGAGGGAGGTTAGTAATCGGGATCTCTCCACCTCGTCTCGGAGCAAAGTAATAAAATTCAGACAGCTCCACCGGACGAAAGAAGTTGAGAAACTCCGCAAGAGTGACTCGGGGACAAGTAAACATCTGCTCCCACAACACAGGGAATGTCAACAAAATAGCCCACCCCGCTGGAAGTAATATAACAAGGCAAAATTTGAAGAAATGTAGCACTTCCCTTGCAAATGGAGGGATAGGGAACTGTAGCCCCAACTGAAAAGGGACTTCAAAGAAACAGACCCAACCTCTCATAGAAAGGTGATACAAGTTACATTCTGCAGCACGAATGACTACCCTGCTAGGAAAGGCATAGCGATTAGTAATCGCTTGAACCTCTTCACTACTGATTTCACTATTTTTAGCGTCAAGGTAGACCATTTGCTAGGTGTCAAGTTAAGTAGTGGGTGTACGCGCCATGAAGATAGAGGAAGAACCAAGTTGCAGGAAAGGAGATTTGAAGCAGAAAGTAGGAGCAAGAAAAAGAAAGAAAATTTAAGGTGGGAAAAACCACTCATTGAGGGGACTATTTATAAGGACCGCTAACCGGCGAACATCACGTCCGCAGGGTGCCTTTAATGTGCGTAAATCGCATTTAATGCCATTGACACGTGGCCATCGTGGAGGAAGTGGACGCTACTTTCCAGGAGCCACTATCATCACTGACGACACACATTCCCAACTGAACGAAACTGACAAGTTTGCAGTACACGAAAAGGAATAGAAAAGGTCCAAAATACCCCAGCGACAGGCTCTCTGCCTGCACTAACTTCCTCGACCCTAAGCACCTTGTTTCCAACCGCCTCGACACCGGCTGCCTCAGTGCCAATTTTGTTTCCCTTCTCCATAGATCCGGTCGAGGTCCCCTCGCCAGCACTAATTACCTCGGTAGTGGCCCCAGTAGTCATTTCCACTATTTTCTTTGGCCCAAGTTTAGGCACAAAGGAATCCAGGTCGAGATCAGGATACTTATCCTTAACTTGCTCTTGGAAGTTCATGAACCCCTTCACTAGCTGCAGTATCATTTTCCTTTAGGAGTTCAGCGACGTTCGCCTTTAGAGATGCCACCTAGGCGTTCGACGCCACCAGCTTGGTGTTCTTCTTCACTAGCTCCTCGTCCCTGATCTTCAACTGGATATCCTTCTGCTTGGCAGATTCTTGGTAACGAGCGTTCAACTCGTCGTAGATCCTCTTCCACTCAGCTACCTCAGTAACTAGGACAACCACCCTTCCTTCAGCAAGGCTCTTTCCCGTCTCAGCAATGTTCCTCGCCTTGACTTGCTCCTACTTGGCGGTCAACTGAGTCGCAAGTTGAACATGATGAAATTCCATCATTTTCACACAGGCCAGCATTTGAAAAAAAAGAGAGAGGAGTCAACACAAGAAAGAGATGAAAATACGTCAGAAAGAGCATTCATACAAAAGAAGAAATCATAAGGTACCTCAGCCAGACCCTAGATGGCATGCTTAGCCTTACTCTCAAAGGGAACCCGCATGGCTAGATCGAGATCTGATGTAGGGACCAGCTCAACCAAAGTATTCACGACAGCCTCGGGGTCACGGAGGAATCCACTACCCTGAGTAGTTGGCTTAGGAAGGATATTTTCCCTCCTCACTTCCTTTGGCAGAGACAGTTAGAGAAGAGCAGGAGGCTCTACGGATGGAGGGGGCCGCTCTGGAGAGATAGCCTTCTTAGCGAGCTCGGGGGGCATAGAGGAGGGGACAACAGCCTCAAAGGAGGCCAGATCCTCATGTTTTTGCTCCAAGGAAGTGAACACCTGCCCTTCCTTTGGGGGCAGCTCGGAGCCCTTCACCAGCCTCCTTATCTTCTTCCTTGTCTTCTCGGCATCAGAAAAAGCCGTCATAATAAGGTTAGGATCCATCGGTTCAGGCAGGTCAGGATGCAAGGGATCATAAATATGAGCGGGAGGTGTGTCAAATGGAGGCCCAAGCTCGTGCTTGGCAAGATTCTCCTTGGTTTCAAGGTCCAGAAAAGACTTCAAGTCAGAAGCTTCTACCTTGCCTCCCCTAGCAGCTACCTCATCGTCTAGAGTTGGACAAAATTCTACAGACAAAACCAAGCGTTAGAATAACAATCGAATGTTAGAGTTCTAGCTAGCAGATGTAAATAAAAGAGTGACCATTTATTATCCTTACGAGTATTCCTTGGGACTCCCCAAAATTGAGGGATGCGAGAGACGTCGTCGGGTACTTCTGATACTTCCCATGAGTCACCTTTTACACAGAAGTACCTCGGTTTACACCACTTGTTAGACGACGGGAGCCCAAAAATCAGACTCTTCACCTTCACTCTCTTAGCAAAATAGAGGAAACCCAATGAAGGAGAAGACTTAAGCTAGAAAATAGAGGCAAACTCATGAATCGTAGGAGGAGAGTCATTTTCGCTCTCAAACCAGTGGATAAGAAAGCTGACCAATAAACCCCATCTGTTTGGAGATAGCCGAGCTGGACAGACATTGTAAAAGGCTAGAATGTCTCAGATGAAGGGATGAATAGGAAATCAGAGGCTAACATGGAAAGCCGACTCAAAGACGCAGGTCATCCCAAGACGACCAGAGGGAATGAGGGGCAATGCTAAAGGAGCCTCCTCAGAAGGAACCAAGGTCGGAACCTCGAGACTCAGCCCCGAAGTCTCCTGTACCGACTCCCTGGGAAATAACTCGAAATTCTCTGCTAAGGACATAGAAAATTGGTCATCCCCAACTACAATATCGCTAGTAGTGGGTACCCCCTCCCCATCAATGGGAGAAGACGCCCCTCCCTCGGAATGGCCACTAGTAGAAGACAACGGGACTTCCTCATCGCCTTCATCCTCGTAGTCAGAATCAAAAACCACCCTCCCCATTATCGGCCCAAATTGAAGATCAGAGTGTAAAGAGGGCAGATGCAAGGCACAATCCATTAAGAACAAGGGAGTAAGACACCAAGTCCTAAGTAAAGATAACCTCAGCAGTAGAGGATGATCTACGAATTGAGAAAGAAAGGCAAAATTACCAGAGCGATTCCGGAAATAACTGAATCTCCAAATAAGGAAACGGAACCCGGAACCCGAAACCCCACAAGGGAGGGTTGAAGGGATCCAAATCGAAGAAAAAGAAGAAGAAAGAAGGAACGTACCTAACCAGAAGCTAGAGTTGGATCGCAAAGGAACGAAAAACGCTGGACCCATGAGGCACCGAGGACTTAGAACAACAGCTTCACAAACCAGGAAAAAAGAGAGGAAGCGCGAGAAGAAAGAGATTCAAAATACAAATATGAGAGACCAAGAGTTTCTTTCCCCTTTTAAATACAATATTTATTATCACGATGGGACGTGGAAAGGAACGTGTAGAAAACCGCTTTATGAAGATCACCCTACAGGCAACACATGCCCCTACTCGAGCACGTCTGTCCCATCGAAGTCGGCACGGATTAACTAAACACGTCTTAAAGTAGCGCTGATAATCAAGTAAAACTGCCATCCGTAGGAGTAATCATGACCTTGCAAAAGACTTATTTAACCCTAGGCTAAAGCTTGATGTCATCCTCGTGACCTGGGGCTGGGGGCAACTGATAACGGTAGGATTTTGGAGTGGGCTGCCCATCCTAAACCCAAATAACCTAATGGGCCTAAAAGGGTGCACAACTATCCAAGAGACCCTTTAACAACTCATCTGCTCCGCAATAAGGAATGAGTCGTAATCCAAAGGAGGAAGCCCAACCGAGAGTCCAGCTCGGCATAACTCTGCTCGGTCATAAAGAGCTTAGCATTAAACAGCCTGGGATCAAGGAGCTCAGTATTCACCAGACCTCGAATGCCCCACTTCGCGCCATGTGTCAAGGGGACCAGGGGACAACTTCTGGAGCCTCTAACGAACGTGTACTCTCTAGCAAAGGGAATATGTGTGCACGTAACCACCCAATGATCGTGGATACAGTGGTGTCGCATGGCAGATGTCACTAAAGGACAAAAGAAAAGGTGATCACAGAATCAGCAAAAAGGAAGAGGAAGCCGCAAGAAACCCTAGAAGGATTACCCGTATAAATAGAATACTATCACACTACAAGAGAGGACTGACAATTTCTTCATTGATATACTGGTATTTGCAAAACATTGTATGAACAGGCTTTAAGCCCAACAACCCATTGTAATCTTCTCCTTCAAGAAATATACACACCAATGAGCAAGAGACTCCATTATATTGGATGTAGTCTTAGTCTCTCGACTAAGGGGAACCAATTATACACTATCTCAGATCCATTCTCACAGCTTAGTTCACTGTCAATTTATATATTCACTCTACCCCCTATTTGGACCATCAAATCATCGTTTTGGACTTGGGCTAAACATTTTGGAGCACCATCAGTCATGATCTCTAGGTTTGATACACCAAAGCATTTTAAGTTTTCTAGTTTGACTAATCTCCTAGACGAACTTTTAGTAATTCGCACTTACCTGCTGTTTACAAACTCACGGCGAAACTGAAATAACATATTAGCGATAATTGTATAGGGCCCAATTAGTATAATTACTGCTGTTTTTGGGCCTAAACATTGCCCAGGAGAGGGCGCACTTGAAAATTCATGAAATCTAAAAAATGTAACCACTCCCCAGAAAACCTAATCTAAAATCCCATGGTCCTGCATTTACAAGTAAACCGCCGAATCCATGACAGGAAAAAGGTCATGGACTTAACAACCGTGGGCTTTACATGTGGCCCGCCAGCCTGGCATGGACTAGAAAGTTGTACTGTCAAGCCAGCTTACAGCCGGGTCAAATGGGCCGCTAGCAACACATAAAAATGAGAAATAAAAAAAATAAATATTAAAAGTTAGTACAATTTTTCAATCTGGTTTAGTAACAAGGACAAGTACACTCTAACAGAATTACCTATTTTTTATTACTTGAATGCCCTTGGGCTTCTTTCTTGAACCATCCGCTTCTTCTTCATCACTGATACTCGAATCCACATACCAAACAATCCCTTGGTCTCGTGACCACGTTGAACTCTCTCGCCCCTCTTTATTCACCCTGCTCTTTATGGTTATGGTTTTATCTTCTGGCAAAGTAGGATGGTACCAGAGTTCCAAGGAAGTAAGAATAAAAGTTACATGGATACTGGACACAAGGGCAGAGTAGGTTTGGTTGATATTGCGATTAAAGTTAATTGGAGTGTAATCAGGACTTAGTGTAGACTCTACACTGTAGAGGTGTCCATGAGTTGAGTTGGCCCACGGAATCCGTTACCCAGTCCAAAAAAATAGGATCGAAATTTAATTGACCCGATAGTTGGCTCATCCGAATCCGTGCCCAATATCTTTAAGAGAGGGTTTGAGCTTGCCCCCAAGCAATTACACGGCCCGAAACTTGATCCATTAGTCCACCAACAAAAATTCGTTAAAACTCGGCCAAAGAACCGGTGCGCCCAACCCACCCACTTTGTTTGAAAAGAAAACTGAACATTGAAAGTTATGTGACATATTCTCCTAAAAAAAAAAAAATTTGTTTACTTAAATACTAAGTTGAGTAATCTAAGGTATTATTCATTATTACTTCTTATCCATTTTAACTTATTTTTAATTCAAAAAAAAAAAAAAATATATATATATATATATATATATATATATATATATATATAAAGGTCGCCTATCCAGAGTCCGAGTCGCCCTGCTCAATAACTCACCCAAATAAGAGCTTGGACCTACCCTACCCCAAGCCCAACTTGAAAAAAATTTCACGGGATTAGGCTAGCCCAGTCCATGGACACCCCTAACTCGGTGTGTAATCACTACTCGACTTATATGCTATGCCAAAATAATATTCGATAACATGCATTAAAAACTTAACAATCCAAATTTCACTTCAAACTCAAGTGGCCCAAACATGCAAATGTGTTAATAGTGATGGTTGTCTAAATTGAATAGAATTTCTTTGGCATTGAGCAAAATTTATGTCAAATTTGCTCCTTAGAGTTTGGACGATAACAACAAAAATTCTTTGTTAAATTTTGATTGATTTGTATCTCACTTTATGTTGTTATGCATTTGGGAAGAGTAAAAAATGTGACATTTACATTCTTCGGTTTATACGTTATGTCAAAATGGTATTCGATCAAATGCATGAATGAAAATTGAATCACTATTATGTAGAATTTGGATGATGAAAATGGACAGTAATAATGAAAATTCATTGTCACTATCACTATCACTGTCTAGTTCTGTGAAATTGGATAGTGACATTGTCAATGTGTCATTGTTATTTTCACTATTGTTATTGTCACTGTGTTATTATTATTGTGTCTCACTGTCACTGTTAGTATGCATTTCGTAATATAGCTAATTATGTCTTTAAAGGTAAAATAGTAATTGTGACTACTACTATCCTTGATGACCCAAAAGAATGACACTTGGACTTTATGGTAAAAAAGATCACTACAATGGGACTGCCCTTCAAAAAAACCCATTAAAAAAAAAAATCCAAATTTCAAAAACCATCCAAATCCACCCAATGTAGCAAACACAAGAAGCCTATCCAAATATTTCTCTATTTTTTGTCGTTTCTTAAAAGACCGTCATAAGAATTCGTCAATCCTAACCATATACCTTGAATCCATCCATACTCACAGTTGCACATTATTACGTGGATTGAAGGTGATAGAAACAGTCTATGAAAAATTACTAAAGTTATTATTATCATCAACAATAAAACGATCGATATAAATAAGAATAAAATTTTGAATTTAAATACAAATTTGTATGAAAAATTGTTAAATAAGGGAGAAAAGAATTCTGATCACTTTCTTACCTCCACATAAAAATTGTTTATGCACGTATAAATCAATGATCAACAAAACAAAAGAGTAAAGGAAAAAAAGAAACATTTTGTGCAAATCAATTGAAATGCATGACCATTGGAGCAAACCTCAAGAGCCTATCCAAAGCACTGGGCAAAAACTTCCTTGCAAACAAGAAGCAAATATTAGTGCTCTTCCCATTGTACAAACAGTGGCTTCTGTTCCTCATCCCCTTCAACAAATCAATAGTCACACGTGGTCTACCAAACTTAGCTGGATGAGATCCACCCTTTGACCAGTCAACCCACGTCAAACTCCTATTTGAATTCTTCCTCCAAGATTTCAAAGTCACAAATGTAGGCAAGTAGTGCTCATCTGAATAACATGAATGCTTGCAAAATTTTTTGAATACTTGAAAATATATCCTGTCGGAGATAACCTCAAGGGCTAGGTCTCGGTCCATTTCGAACCACTGAGAGCCCTTTCGCCATTGATCTAGCATGACTATGGGCCTCATGCGGTGTTTATACCGGCCACGGCCTACCGGCCCAAGTAGATCATAGGCTTGCACATAGGTTCTGGTCGAGTTGATGAGGTAAGTGTAGATAGTGGTGAAATTGAATAGGGGAATGCAAGACTCTGAGAGGAGAACAAAACGTTGGTTGGAGAAGTCAAGGAGTGCATTGGCTAGTAGACGTCGCTCTGCTTCAATCATGTTGAAGCTTCCCCATTCAACTGTCTGCATCATTACGAAGATAGTAATTGTTAAGTTCTGGCAAGAAGGGTGCATGGATAATGTTCATTATGTGGGCTTATGGCATTCTAATACATAAGCCAGTTATATATATAAACAAACAAAATAGAAGACTTAGAGAATTCTTCCCTCCACATTTCCTAATTTTTTAGAATTTTATTTTTCTTAATTATCACATTAAATATTCCTCCAATCATATTATATCATGTTTCTTTTATAACCACACTTCAACTCCCCACTAACTACCCAATAATTTTTCAAATTTATTTGCATATAATTATTTTTACTATTCAATAATATAGTATTATTTTTTTTATCTACTTTCTTAAATGATAAGGTGAAAGAGACAAAAAAAATTAAAAAAATAACATAATATATATTTCTTGCATCGCACGAGGCCATGATGCTAGCTTATATATATATGATGGTGCAAATGATTAAGGGGTATGAGTAGCTCAATCGTTAGTTATGTGAGAGATTTAGTAGTAAGTAATTCGTAGGCAGGGGCAAACAGAGATTCTTGAACACCGTTATGAGTGGAACAATTATGTAAATGATAGAAAACACAAGAAGATGAATGGTTCATCAGCTGAAAAGTTTGGTTATTCCACTATAATGGAGACTCTTACACCTCTTACTGTATATTACTTGAGGAAGAAGAAGGCCAATACAATAAGGTTCAATCCCCTTTTATGAAGGGCGTATGTTTTATTTATACAACCGGCCTTCCTTCTAGCTTGGTGGTTGTGGATTCAAAATTCTGACCCCCAGGTTGTGGGTTCAAGGGCTAGTAGAGAGAGAGAAGAGAGATGTTTTATTTATACAAGGATGGAGGGTTGTGGTCCTCGCCAATGATGGTGTGGTCCCCCTCTAATCGGTTAGAATCATTTGGAAAATATTTGGTCGTTAAGGACAATCTTTCCAAGGGCTACGTGGGCTTCTAGAAACAATGAGGTGGCATTCTTTGAGGCGGTGGCTTGATGTCCAAGGTATCAAATCCCAAGAAGTAACATGATTATGTATCATGCAACGAAGCAAATTGCCCAAGCTGCAATTAACCACTATCGTCTGGATGTCTGTTTGTGGATGCAAAGCACTAGAGAACTTGAGTCTTGTTCCTATTTTAGCCCATAAAATCTTCCAAAAATAACTAAAAAATTTCACATCTCAGTTCGATACAATTCTCAAGGGAATCCCATATAAATGAACAATCTCTCAAACTAATAATCCTAAAACCCGGGAAACATCAAAGGATTTAGAGCATGGCACAAAGTGGGCCATTTTAGAAAATCTATCTACAATGACAAAGATAGAGTCATGTCCATGTGCAGCTTTTGGGAGACCCAAGATGAAATCCATACTAATATCATCACACGGTGTATGGAATACTGGTAGTGGTATATAAAGAACAACATTTGGACTTGCTTCCTTTCCCTAACTGACAAGTCCTGCAAAACTTAATCACCTTGGATACATCCCATTGCATATTACGCCAATATAATCTATCTTCTAGCATTGCAAGAGTCTTGTCCTTGCCAAAATACCCGGCAAGGCCACCTCCGTTTATTTCTCTGATTAGGTGCTCATACAGAGAAGAGTTGGGAATGCAGAGTCGTGAACACCGAAACAAATATCCATTCTACAAGTCAAATTTTTAAATGCTGGTTTGGGGTTTATTAGATATCTCCAAAATAATAGAATCGAAAATAAGATCAGAAGGATATTGGGATTTTATTTCTTCAAACCCGACAACCGTAGAAGATAAAACACTAAGGACATGTGACTTACGGCTAAAAGCATCAGCTACACGATTTTCCATTCCCGATTTATGCTTCAGAACAAATGTGAATTCTTGCCAAAAAAAAACCACCACCTTGCATGCTTCAAATTCAATTTTTTCTTAATGAATCGTGATCCATAAACAAAATGAATTCCCGATGGATCAGATAATGCCTCCAGTGTTTCGGCGTTTATATAACAACATAAAATTCAAGATCATACGTTGAATATTTCCTTTTGGCTTCATTCAATTTTTCACTAAAAAAGGCGATAGGATGGCCTTGTTGACTCATGACTCCTCTAATGCTGACGTGAGACACATAACACTCTACTTCAAAGACATCCTCGAAATTAGGAAGTTTCAAAACTGGAGCTCTACAATGTTTATTCTTCACATCCTCAAATGCACATGTCATTGCTGGTGCCCAATTAAATTTTCCTACATTTGTACATTTGGATAGAGGTGTTATTAAAGAGCTGAAGTTTTGAATGAACCTTTTGTAAAAGGTTAACAACCCTTGAAAGTTGCGTACTTCATGCAAATTCATAGGCAATGACCATTCTTGAATTGCCTTGATTTTTGCGGGATCTGCCTCCACTCCTTTATTTGAGATAATAAATCCTAAAAAAGACACTCTTGAATTTCCAAATGAGCACTTTTTTAGGTTGATATAAAAAATTTCTGAACATAAAAATCTAAGCACCAGCCGTAGATGGTTGTTGTGGTCTTCTTGATTTTTGCTAAAAATCAAGATATCATCAAAATACACCACCACAAATTTACCTATGAAATGGCGAAGGATCTGCGTCATCACTTGCATGAAGGTGCTTGGTGCATTTGTAAGACCAAATGACATTATAGTCCACTCATAAAGACCATCCTTGGTCTTAAATGTCGTCTTCCACTCATCCTCGGGCCAGATGCGAATCTAATGATATCCAATTCGCAGATCTATTTTTGAAAAAATCACAGAGCCATGTAATAAATCTAACATACCATCAAGTCGAGGGATGGAGAACCTATATTTCACCATGGTTTTGTTGATCTCTTGGCTGTCCATACACATTCGCCATGATCCATCCTTTTTGGGTTTAAGAAGTGCAAACATTGTACATGGACTGAGACTTTCCTTAATGAATTATTTTGTCAACAATTCTTGGACTTGTCTGTGTAATTCTTCATGCTCCATGGGATTTAATCGATAAGCTGGTAAATTAGGAAGACTTGAACCTAGTATCAGATCTATTGCATGTTGAATATCACGTATAGGTGGGAGAGTGTTGGGTAATTTTGGTGGTGCACATTTTGAAAAATCTTCTAGGATTGAGATAAAGTCCAAAGGAAAAGGACCTGATGTTGGAATCTAGAGGACTATCACACACTCACAAAAAATAATGGAAGAGACTATTGAAGATAGGAAGAACTCTTTCTATTCACTCATATTCAAATGGATGTATTACATATGATATATATAGACACTCATATATAACACATGACATACAAAATAACTCCACTACATAATGCAATAATAAAGACCCCACTCCTCCATTACTTGGAGAATTAAAATACCACAATTACTTTGTCCCCCACTAATACCATATTGATGACCCATTAATACAAAAAACTAAATGCATAAAAATAACTCCTAGAACATGAAAAGTCATGTTTATTATTTTCTTTCAACACCCCCCCTTAAACATGATTTTTCTTCTCAACTCCAAGCAAACTTCTCAATTTGCAAAAGACATCCTCCTTGAGGGGCTTAGTGAAAATATCGGCAATTTGATCTTGAGACTTCACAAACTTGAGTTCCACCTCTTTCTTGGTCACATATTCTCTAATGAAATGGAACCTTGTGTCAATATGCTTACTACGATCATGAAACACCGGATTCTTTGCCAATGCTAGTGCCGATTTGTTGTCAATGAAGATCTCCGTCGATTCATCTTGAGGCAAATGAAGCTCCTTCAACAAATTTCTAAGCCAAATGGCTTGACAAACACATGATGTAGCCGCCACATACTCGGCTTCACAAGTCGAAAGAGTCACAATGGGTTGCTTCTTTGAACTCCAAGCAAATGCGGTATCTCCCATGAAAAAAACATACCCGGTAGTACTTTTTCTATCATCCATATCTCCGGCCCAATCACTATCACAATAACCCGCAAGCTTGGAATTGTTAGAACAAGAATATAGTAATCCATAATCAAGTGTACCTTTGATGTATCTAAGAATTCTTTTCGCCGCCTTCAAATGGGTCATGGTAGGAGCTTCCATATAGCGACTTACAAGACCAACGCCAAAAAGAATATCCGGCCTTGTGCATGTTAAGTACCTCAAGCTTCCCACTAGGCTCTTGAAATGGGTGGAATCCACATGCTCTCCATCTTCATATTTTGACAATTTTACACCACATTCAACGGGTGTGCATACCGGCTTACAATCTTGCATCTCGAATTTTGCCAAAATTTCTTTAGCATAACCTTCTTGAGAGATGAAAATACCTTCCTTCATTTGCTTCACTTCAATGCCAAGGTAGTATGACATAAGTCCAATATCGGTCATCTCAAATTCTTTAGCCATCGCTCTCTTGAAATCTTCAAACATTCTTGGACAATTTCCTGTGAAGATCAAGTCATCCACATACAAACAAGCATAGAGTATATCACCATTATCATTCACCTTGGCATAAAGAGCATGTTCATGGGGACACTTGGTGAAATTATTTGCTTGAAAGTACTTGTCAAGTCTACTATTCCAAGCCCTTGGTGCTTGCTTCAAACCATACAAAGCCTTTTTTAATTTCAAGACTTTCTCTCCTTGCCCTTTCACAACATAACCCAAGGGTTGTTCAACATACACCTCTTCATCAAGAAAACCATTCAAAAAAGCGGACTTTACATCCATTTGATGAATTTTCCAATCATTTAGAGCGGCTAAAGAAATAATCAATCTAATTGTTTCCAAACGAGCAACGGGTGCAAATACCTCATCATAGTCAATACCCGGTCTTTGACTATAGCCTTTTGCAACCAATCTTGCTTTGTACCTCTCCACTTCACCATTGACATTTTTCTTTGTCTTGTACACCCACTTCACTCCAATGGCCTTTTGTCCTCTAGGGAGTGTGTCAAATTCCCATGTTCCATTTCTTTCAATTGCTTCAATTTCTTCATTCATGGCACTCCTCCACTTCTTGTCTTGTGCCGCTTTCTCATAGCCTATGGGATCACAATCGGCAAATAGGCAAAATAGTGTTAGATCACTAAATCTTTGAGTTACCTCTTCGGTTTCTTCATAGATATCTCGAAGACTCCTCATGCGAGGTGGCCTCTCACTTGAGCTTGCTTCGGATGATGATGGAGATGCATGCACATTGGTGGGTATTGGTGGTGATGGTGGAGGAGAATAAATGGGCAGCTCCATGATCTCATTGGGCTCCTCCTCTTCTTCAAAGAATGGGAAAAAATCATAGTCTTCTTGTGGAGTGTTCCAATCCCATTCATCTTCTTCATCAAACTCAACATCTCTACTAATGATTATCTTGCCATTGATTGGGTTGTAAAGTTTATAACCTTTGCTTCTTGAATCATAACCAATGAAGATAAACTTTTCACTCTTGTCATCTAGTTTGGTTCGTTTCTCATCCGGCACATGTGCATAGGATACACTTCCAAAGACCCGCAAATGAGAAACATTTGGTTTGATTCCTCCCCATGCTTCTTGTGGTGTTTTGTCTTGAACACTTCTAGTGGGACACCGATTTAACAAGTAGATGGCACAATCAATAGCTTCCGCCCAAAACTCCTTGGGCATTTTTTTACTCTTCAACATACTCCGAGCCATGTCAAGAATGGTTCGGTTCTTCCTTTCGGCAACACCATTTTGTTGTGGTGATCTTGGAACCGTTAGAGGATGGTAAATTCCATTTTCTTCACAAAAAATTTTGAATTCATTTGATGTGAATTCACCTCCTCTATCGGATCTAATTGCCTTAACTTCATACCCACTTTGTTTTTCAATCAAAGCCTTAAACCTTTTGAAAACACCAAACACCTCCGATTTTTGTTTTAGAAAATAAACTCATGTTTTCCGGCTAAAATCATCAATAAAGAGAAGAAAATACCGGTTCTTACCAAATGATGGTGGGTCTATAGGGCCGCAAACATCCGAGTGAACAAGTTGAAGTGGTTTGGTTGCTCTTGAAATGGATTCTTTGGGAAAGCTCTTTCTAGCTTGCTTTCCAATTAGACATCCCTCACAAAGTTGATCCGGGTGGTTGATAGAAGGCAATCCTTTTACCATCTTCTTTCTAGACAACAAGGTTAGTCCTCCAAAATTCAAGTGTCCAAATCTCAAGTGCCATAACCAAGAAGAATCTTTAACACATGCTTTCAAGCATTTTGCCACATCACTTTGAATATTTAACAAAAACATTCTATTTCTTGTCATCGGCACTTTAGCAATCAAATTCCCGTTTCCATCTCTTATTGAAAGATTATGATTTTTCATGTAAATATCATAACCTTTCTCTAAGAGTTGTCCCAAGCTCAAAATATTATTTTTCATGTTTGGCACATAAAAAATATTAGAAATAACTTGATGCCTTCCATCCTTCAAACGAATCAAAATATTACCTTTTCCCATTACTGGAATTTGAGAAGAATCTCCAAAAGTGACTTTTCCACTTACCGATTCATCAAGCTCCACAAACATCTCTTTGTTTCCACACATGTGATTACTAGCACCAGAGTCAAGGTACCACACGTTCTTGTCTCCCTTTTGCTCTTCTTTGTATGCCAACAACAAGGTCGGCTCCACCTCTTCGACTTTGTCTTCAACAAAGTGTGCTCTTTCTTCCACAAAATCATTTCTACACTCGGAAGCAAAATGGCCATATCGATGACAATTATAATATTGAATATGAGATTTGTCATACCTCCCTCCATATGACTTTGAATGGTTGCCTCTTCCACGTCCTCTTCCACGATGTGATTCTTGACCTCTTTCTTCTTTGTTGGATGCATTTTGGCCAAAGTTTTCCCCTCTACCTCGACCACGTCCACCACGACCTCCACGTCCACGTCCACGCCCTCTACCTCTTTGACTTCCATCTTGCCTTCTTTCTTTTTCTTTGAAAGAAAGCTTGGTTTGTAGCACTTGTTCCAACGAATCTTGCTTCTTCTTGCCTAGCCGTTCTTCATGGGCTAACAACGATCCCATGAGTTCGTCAATCGTCATTGTGTCTAAATCTTTAGACTCTTCAATGGCTACGACAATGTAGTCAAACTTGGGGTCCAATGAACGGAGGATTTTTTCTATCACCCGGGTATCATCATAGTGATCATCACCATAAGTTCTCAAATTATTCACAACCACCAAGATTCTTGTGAAATAATCTGAAATTAATTCGGATTCCTTCATACGTAAAGCCTCAAATTCACCTCGTAGAGTTTGGAGGCGAACTTTCTTGACTTTTTCCACTCCACTATGAGCGGTTTTCAGAACATCCCATGTTTGCTTGGATGTGGTTGCACTAGCAACCTTTTGTAACATTGCATCATCCAAACATTGATGGATGAGTGAAAGAGCCTTTTGATCCTTCTTCTTTGTAGCTTGCAAGACTTCCTTTTGGGCTTGACTTAAGGAATCTTCATCTTGCGATGCTGTGTAACCAATTGTTACAATCTCCCATAAGTCTTGAGATCCAAGAATTGCATTCATGCGGATACACCAATTATCATAGTTATCTTTGATGAATCGAGGCATTTGAAATGGAAGCATTCCATTCGCCATCTCTCTCTCACTCTCTCTTTTTCAACACTCAAGCCTAGCTCTGATACCACTTTGTTGGAATCTAGAGGACTATCACACACTCACAAAAAATAATGGAAGAGACTATTGAAGATAGGAAGAACTCTTTCTATTCACTCATATTCAAATGGATGTATTACATATGATATATATAGACACTCATATATAACACATGACATACAAAATAACCCCACTACATAATGTAATAATAAAGACCCCACTCCTCCATTACTTGGAGAATTAAAATACCACAATTACTTTGTCCCCCACTAATACCATATTGATGACCCACTAATACAAAAAACTAAATGCATAAAAATAACTCCTAGAACATGAAAAGTCATGTTTATTATTTTCTTTCAACACCTGATTGTAAGGGAGAAATTTCTCTCGCAACAACCAGGAATATAACACCACTTTTGTAACTTTCAGCTTGAAAGATGGGTAGAGATAAATTCTTAGGCTATTGGGGAGTTGTGGTGTTTGGAAAATCTGGGTTTCTCATGGGTTTAAAAAAATCTTCTTATTCCTGTACTTGACTGAGTAACAATTGGTGTATCCATCATATTGTACCCGACAATCATACAACCAAATAACCTAGAGAATATGACAGGTTTTCATCAGCAAAACATTGCACCACACCGTTTCATGAAATTCATTTCCTAGAGAAAAAGAAATCAAACACTGAAATTTGACTTGAATAGATTTGTCATTTATCCAAATAACCTGATATGGCTTTGAGTCTTCCTCGGGTTTCAACTGCAATTTATCTACTAGTTCTTGCTATACTATATTCATTCCACTTCCATTGTTTGTGATTAAATTCAAGGACTTCCCCTTGTGCTCAACCCGAGTATGAAAAATATTAATTCGTAGCCATGTCTTCTCACCATCATCATTTGCCTTCTGTCCTGCCAAAATCCTACGAACAATGCACACTGGTAGGTTTGATCCTTCCAATTCAATGGCTAGAAGGTTATCTTCATAATTAACAAACTCATGTTCTTCATTCGAGCCATTTGAGAGTTTTTATGGGTTTGCCACGATTTAGTCTTCAGCACAAATGAGAGCAAACTTCTGATTTTTTGTGAGACACACAACCGTAACAATGTCCTCGACCACCACACTTATAACATTCAGGCTACCCTTTACCTGCATATGTTATTTCCTTCCCCTTTTTTGCTGCTGTAAATTTCGTAGGCACCTTTATTTTAGAACCCTCAGCTTCAAGTCGTTGAAAGGACCGTAATGTGAAGGGAGGACTACTAGAAAAAAATTCTGCACTGCCTCGTCCCATGCCAACAATTGGTGCTCGGTTTTGGTTTGCCCATTTAATCTTAGACTCTACTTTAAGAGCTAATCTAATTGATACACTTCTTCCATACTAAAAAAGCAAGTGGTGATAAATTCCTTCTAGATTTCCTCACGTAACCCAGATTTATAGCTTGCCAAGGATTGGTGCTTAGTCTCAGTGATCCCGCTTTGAATGGTTAACTCGTGGAATTTTGATGTATACTCTTGCGCCGTCAACGACCCTTGTCAATGAGAAAGGAGATCTTCAAACAAAGTCTCTTCATAGTCAAGGGGCATGACTTTTTCTTTGAGGCGTAAGTTCATTTCTTCCCAATCCGAAATAGGTGATTGTCAAAGGCGATGTAACCGTTCCTCCAAACTATGCCACCAAACCCGAGCCTGGTCCTTAAGCTTCATTTTTATGAATCTCACCTTTCTATCATTAGCCAAGTTAAACCAATCAAAATAATCCTCTAAGGATATAAGCTAGTCCTAGAAGTTAGTCAGATCCATAATACCCGTATAATCCGCAACATCCACACGAACCCACTTTGAGGCTTCATTAAAGGTATCATGATCTAGAAAATGGGGCCACTATGACAGTTGAAATTCACCTCCGTGGTGTCAGAAGAATGGAGGTGGTTGCATGTTGTGTTGAGTTGGTTCCGGGGGTACTTTCGGTGGTGGGTTAGGAACTTCGTGTTCACCATTTGGGAGGGGCTCATTTCGTTCATTGTGCCCAAGATTTTCTATTCCACCTTGGTTATCCTCATGGTGGTGTTGCACTGGGAAGACCTGGTTCCAAACTGTGTCCATTTATTGTGTGAGGGTGGCGACTTGATTGGCAACATTGACCAACAACTCATCACGTTCAGCTTGAGTAAATCTGGCTCCATTAGTGTAGGATCATCTACTTTGAGTACTCATAATGTCAACAACAAAATGAAGTAGGAGTGTTGGTGGCTCTGATATCAAATTGATGCAAAGAATACAAGGGGGAACTGAAAAACGAAGGGGGTTGGGGATGGTGAGTCTCACACACAGCTAGGAAACTTCAGGCATCTCACCAAATGAACAGTTTTAATTTAGGATCAAATGTTCTCTACCAAATTTTATTGAACTACCTTTTCTTATAGAAGAGGTGAATTAGAATAAGGAATTCAAAATGGAACTAACAACTAACAACCAGCTCAAACTTAGCAAGAGCAATTCAAAATTCAAATTCAAATAGCAGTTGACTGATCTTAAGTGAAGACTGAGTCTCTATCGGTAGAGAAGTCGCATGGTTGAGCTGGATCCCCATCAAATATATATATATATATATATATATATATATATATGTGTGTGTGTGTGTGTGTGTGTGTGTGTGTGTGTGTGTGCGCCTAATTGCACCTAGGGTCACCTTGACCTGTACAAAAAGGGACCATACATTAAGGTTCTTTATTATGATTAAGACTTCTAGAGCTATAAACCAAATTTTCATTTATCGGGTAAGAACAGTGATATTTTACGTGGGAAACACTATGCACTGTAGGGGCCTCTTTGCATACTACGAAGACATAGTCAAAGGGGGAAAATAGAGTTTTTACAAATATCATCTAAAGATGTTTATACATCTCCCAAAAAATTTATATAATTGTTGATGATGCACAAAATAGGTTATGCACAATCAAATCAATCGAGTGTATGATTCAATGTAATTAATGAAGCAATTAATAATAAAAGACAAAAATTGGGTGGTTGGGCCAAGGTGATCTAAACACTAAAGGCGGCGATGATGGCTGAAGAACTTTATTAATGAGGGAATAAAGTAGTAGGTGGGAGAGAGAAAGAGAGAGAGAGCAAGAGTAAGCTAACGGTGTGGTGTATGTGTTCTCCCATGTGTAGAGGGCTTATAATTTATAGGCACAGATCCCTAGATAAGGTGGTAACGTGAAGGTTAGGCTACTAGTCTTCCGGGGAGGATAGGTACAATTAAGGATAGCTGTAATTAAGGATAGAAGCTATCTTCAAGTAATGGCTATCCTGATGATCGCTCCCTACGTACGTTGAGTCTCTGAGCCTCTTGAATCCTGGACTGAGTTGTGGTCATCAACTAAGCTTAATCTTCCTTTTTACTATTTGTGCTTATCCCACGAATTAGGCCTGACTCAGCTAAATCTGAGCTCATCATTTGCCCCCCATGCCCCAAGTCCCATTTGTAACAAAAAGGGATTGAGGGCATGTGTGTGTTCTTCGTTGAGGCAGATGAGGTGCCTTGCTCCACACGACGGTGGCTTCTTCATCTTTTCACTCCATTTTCACTTGGGGAGCTCACTTCCTCATATTTCCCATTTTATTGTTGGACACCCACTACGCTATCACCACTCCAGAGGAAATTTCACCCCTTCTCCTTAAGAAACCCCTTTTCTCCATTTAGGGGTAGGTTCCCCATTTTCTCCATCCTGATATACCGTAGAGAAAGATTCACTAGAGCATGGAGACCAAAAGAAGGTTCACGAGGGCAGGAGATTCCACAATGGGATCAAGGCAATGTGATGAGGCAAATCAAGGTGTGGGCAATGCTTCAGCTCACCCATGGGCAATGTCAGGCACCATAGGAAATGACGGTGAGCCGTTAGGCGACGGCATGGAAAGTAGTGGCGCCAAGGGAGGCAGTGGCGCCTTTCGATGCTTGGGCGGTGCTGAGGGAAGTGGAGGTGGCGCCAATCGAGCAGGGATACTGGGCGGTGCCCATGGTGCGGATAATGGCGATGCCGGAATGGCCTGGAGCGCGAGCAACACCTATGGGGTGGACGAATGCAAGCTAGCTGGCAACACCAGGTGTGCAAGGAGCGTAAGCGATGGTGCTGGCTGTGTGGACGATGCCAAGGGTGCTGGTGGAGGCGCCAGAGGCAGTTGGGACGACGTCTCAACTGAAGGTGACTCAGACCATGCAAGGGCAGCCATGGGTAGAAGTGGAAGGGCTGGCGGTGGCACCCTAGGCACTGACGACGTACTGGGAAACGACGGCCCAAGCGTAGGTGGGTAAAACTCTGGCACAGCTGGAGACGCCTTGGGCGCTGGCGTAGGCGTGGTGCTTGCCGCTGGTGCTGGTGGACTGTTGAGTGACCTGGGCTCTAACGTGGAGAACAGTATGTAGGCACATTGAGTAGCCCATACAATGTCCTGGGCATTGCCATAGAGGGGGATCGCAACTCTTTTGGCTAGGTAAAACAAATCTACTCACCCCTTTTATTTATCTTTTATCTTGATATTCCCTGGACATTCTCTTGATATTGGCTCTTACTTTTGCAGTTGCCCAATCTGATAAAGTCGCAACGGCAAACTCCGTACAGGCTTCTCGGTGAATCAAAGGAGTAGCTGACAGGGACGGTTTCAAGGTAAATTTGATTATAGTTCCATTGATTGTGACAATAGTATTGCCAATATTGTCTCGTCTTTTCATATCCCTCCCGTTATTTTATGCCGCTGGGCCGAGGACTACAAGCTTGCGTGCTTTGACTCCTCCGAAGAGATTGTTTTTTTATGAGGATGTCCTAGAGGCGGGATTGAGGTTTCCCATACCTAGGCCTATCTGTCGTATTCTGGGTAAGTTGTCGTTTGCCCCAAGGAGGTTGACCCCGAATGGTTGGAGGGTAATTTTGGCGTTCTTTTCACTATGGAGACTGGTTCATGGCAAAAGTGTTTCTCCCCCTTTTGAGGAGTTCCTGCCGTCGTATGTGCTCTTGGACAATCCTACTCCCCATTAGGGATGGTACCACTTTTCTCCGAGGTCGGACAAGTTGATCACTGCACTACCTTCGAATTGCTACAGTTGGAAGTATAGGTTTTTCTTCGTTAGTGGAAAGTGAGCTGATGAGGAGGACCGTGACTTGGTGCCCTCGAGGTGGGATAGTCTTCTGAAGACCAAGCTAGGTATGAGTTTTCCCCTTAATCTCATATGTTATATTCCTCTCGCACTTACCGTATATTTGGTTCCTTTGCAGTTCCACCTGTATTATCTGCGGAGTAAGAGAGTAGGCTTCAGGCTATAAGGGATCATCCTACCAAGCAATTCCCAGCCCTTATGTCTACATCGGGTCATTCTAGAGCTTTTCCTAGGCAGAAGTATTTGATCCTTTCAATAAACTTGGTGACTGTATATTCTTCTTCTTACGTCAGTTCCACAGGTACTACTGTTGATAGAGCGATGGTGGAGGCTCTCTATACTTCTAGGGTGGTGTCTTTCCCTCCTCCCAACAGGGCGAAGCCTGATGCCCCTGATGCTTCTTTGCCGATGTCCGATGGCCACACTGCTCCTCGGGATGCAGGATCTGGTGGTACCCCCACTCTTTGTCAGCATGTGGCCCATTTGGGTGCTAGGGCAAGTCCTAGTACCGCTTTAGGAATTGGGACTCCTATGCAGTCTTCTACAGTGACTGAAGCTCCACGCAATTGTCCTGTTTCTTGTAGTGGCTCGGTGTCCATGCTGGAAGACGTGAATCTGGCCAAAGAGCGGCTTTGGAACTTTGTGGCTCTCAAGGTCTAGAGGGCATTATAGATACCATGATGGAGGGATTCGCTATAGTATACTTTCCTTCAATTCAACCTTGATTTCTGCACTTTCCCCCTTTTTTATGTTCTGTCTTTTGGATGCTTGTAGGTGGCTGCCGCTTTTCCTTGCCTTTTTTCGAGGACAATCAAGCTTGATGAGGCATCAAGGGCACTGGCGGAAGAGAAACAGGCACGAGAGGCTGCTGAGGAGCAGTTGAGGTTGGCTCATGAGAGAGTTGTGCCACTTGAGGTTGAGCTTTCAGCGTCCCATAAGAGGGCCACGAAGCTTGAAGATGATAAGGAGACTATCTATGCGAGAGTAGAGTTAGAGCTGCGAGCATCCCGCAAGATGGCCGCAGGAGCTGAGGCCGAGCTACGGATAGATCGGGAGAGGGCTGACGTGGCAGAGACTGACCTAAGAGTAGCTCGTGAGAGAGCCACCAGGGCAAAGGCTAATTCTATTGAGATGGAGATAAGGAAGGAGGCTGTTGAAAGGGCCATTACTGGTGCTTTTATTAACAGCTATGAGGATTTTAGAGGGAAGGCCTCAGCAGCTTTCCTTGCCATTGACTTTTCTGGCTTCGTCCCATATGAGGCACCGGGGACAGATGGTGACAGGGAAAGTTTTGATGAGAGCAAATCGGGGAGCAGTGAGTGATGTCAGGAATATGACGACTTTTGTCTTTACTTGTCTACCTTTTTGTTGTTTGGCCATGTTATGAATTTTGTAAATTTTTTACAAGCTTATATGGAATGAAAGGTAGTTCTAGACAAAATAACTCTTGCGAAGTTTTATTTCATAATTTAAAGTAACAGATAACAAAAGAAATTGACTGAAGCGACAAAAGACAAATAAAATGATAGTCACTGGCTTGTACCCCTCTATTGATAATACTTCTTCAGGTATCCGTCATTCCATGGATGGGCCAAGGCTTTTTCTTTAGAGTTCTGAATTTTGTAAGTGCTCAGCCTTACAACTTCTGTCACCATATAAGATCCTTCCCAATTAGGGTCTAGCTTCCCTTCTCGATAATCCTTGGTAGATAGGATTAATTTTTTGAGGACTATGTTCCCATGCAAGAAGGAGTGAGGTTCACCCTCGAGTTGTAGTACTTGGTCATGTGGTGCTTGTACTATACATTCCTGAGCATGGCCATCTCCCTCTCCTCCTCTATCAAGTCATGGTTGATGTGGAGGCCTTCTTCATTAGTGGTTGGGTCATAGTTTTGGACTCTTAGGGAGTGTACCCCAATCTCGACTAGTATAACCACCTTTGTCCTATCAGCTAAGGAGAATGAGGTCTCACCTGAAGGGTTCCTTGGTGTTATCTAGTATGCCCATAGTACTCCTGAGAACTCGTCCACTCACCGCCCTTTGGTGCTTTCTAGTCTGGTCTTTAGGTTGCGGAGGATTGTTTTGATGGTGACCCCTGCCTGCCTGTTCACCTGTGGGTGGGCTGGAGTGGGGTTGCTTGATCTGTAGGTCTACACAAAAGTCATTAAGTAGTTTGTTGTCAAACTACTTAGCATTGTCACTTACTATTTCATGAGGTACTCCGAAACCGCATACTATGCTATTCCAGATGAAGTCCTTCACTTTCTGGTCTGTTCTTCTGGCTAAGGACTCAGCTTCTGCCCACTTTGTGAATTAGTCAATGGCTACTACCACAAATTTGCACTGGTCTCGACTTATGGGTAAGGGGCCTAAAATGTCAATCCCCCAAGTAGAGAAGGGCCAAGGGCTCATGATGGTGGTGAGTTCTTCTGGTGGTTGCCTTGACACTGTCACGAAACATTGGCACTTGTCACATTTTTTTCGAATTCACAGACGTCTTTAATTATGCTAGGCCAGTAGTAGCCTTGCCTCACCGCCTTGTGAGCCAATGCACGCCCTCTTGAGTGGTTTCCACATATTCCCTTGTGGATTTCTCTCATAGCATAATCAGACTCCTCGGGAGAGAGACATCGAGTAGGGGGAGTGAGTAGCTTCTCTTGTAAAGGGTGTCACGCAAGATGACTTACCTAGATGCTCTCAGTCTCAACTTCTTGGCTTCCACAGGACTCTCTGGGAGAGAGATTCCCTCTAGATAGGCTCAGATAGGTGTCATTCAATTGGCCTTAGAGGATGCACAGTTGATGTTGTCCTCCTCTGCTCTGAGCCTACTTGGCTCGAACTGGTGACCTGTGAGTGTGGGGCCCATTAATATGTTTACGAATATGAACTTGACAAGTGCATCTGCCATGACGTTATCCACCCTGGGCACGTGTTGAATTTGGAAGTGGTCGAACTTTTTCAGCAAAACTTGGACCACTGATAGGTATTCTTGCATCTTTTCCTCCTTTGCTTCAAGTCTCCCTTTACCTGGTTGACAATCAGCTGGGAATCACTATAAACCGTGAGACAAAGGGCCTCCGTCTCAATTGCGAGCTTCAAGCCTGATATGAGGGCCTCGTATTCTACCTGATTGTTTGATGCCGCAAAATGGAGGGATATGTCATATTTGAGTGGAGTGTCATTGGGACTGATAAACACCAACCATGATCCCAGCATGCTACTACGTGAGTGGGAGACGTCTACTTAGGCATGGCAGGGCACTCAAGTAGGAACGTGGGAGGTTGAGATATGGGCGACGAGGGTGCTGAAGATATTGGAGTAGTAGATATAAGGGAACTGGGCACCTTTGGCCTGGGAGCCTAGACTCCATGGGCCTGGGGTGCCGGCTCCAAGGTGCCAAGCTCTTTAGGGATAACGCTTGGGCGTGCCTCATGGCATGTTGAGGAGCTGTGTACTGAGCAGGGGAGCACAGGGGCACATGCACTCCTTCCTGGGAATGTCCTTCTTCTAGTGGTGTAGATTCGGCCAGAAAATCTGTAATTGCTTTTGCTTTTATGGTTGCCCTCGACTGGTAATGCATGTCGAACTCGCTCAATTCGATGACCCATTTAAGGAGTCGCCCAGACACATCTGGCTTTTCCAAGATCCTTCTAAGTGGTTGATCTATGATTACCACTATGGTGTGGCTCTGAAAATAGTGTCATAGGTGTCTGGCGGAAGTGGCTAATGCGAGGATGAACTTCTCCAATTTCAGAGTATCTCACCTCTGCTCCTTGATATACCCTATTTACATAATAAATAGGCCTTTGGAATCTTTCTTCCTCCTTGACTAGGACGGAGCTCAAGACAGAGGGTGAGGAGGAGAGGTAGAGATACAAGGTTTCTCCGCGTATGGCATGGGTGAGTAAGGGGGTGTGATGAGATAGGCCTTTAACTTTTGTAAGGCTTCCTCTACGTCCGGTCCCAACTGAAAAAACTTGCGAAGAATTGTAAAGAAGGGTAAACACTTATCTGCTGATTTTGAGACAAACCTGCTGAGGGCTGCTATCCTTTTGTTAAGGTGTTGAATCTCCTTCACAGAAGATGGGGATCTCATCTCCAAGATAGCTCTGATCTTGTCTGAATTAGCCTCAATGCCTTTTTTGTTAACCATGAAGTCTATGAACTTCCCTGAGCTAACGCCAAAGTAGCACTTTTCGGGATTTCAGGTGTGCTACATGGTCTGCGGTAACCAAGCTCTTTACCAGCATATCATCCACATAGAGCTCCATAGTCTTCCCAATCTGTGCATCTAACATCTTGTTCACGAGGCCCTAGTATGTGGCTCCAACATTCTTAAGTCTGGAAGGCATGACCCTATAGCAATAGGTTCCCTTCGAGGTGATAAAAGAAGTTTTCTCTTGATCAGGTGGAAACATACTAATCTGGTTGTACCTAGAATAAGCATCTAGAAAGTTAAGCAACTCATGTCCAAGAGTAGAATCAATAAGGATGTCGACGCGTGGTTGGGATAGTTGTCTTTGAGATAAGCTTTGTTGAGTTCGGTGAAGTCTACGCAAAGGTGTCATTTTCCACTGGCTTTTGTCACCATCACTACATTTGATAGCCAAACCGAATAGGCTACCTCCCTTACCGACCCATTTGCAAACAACTTTCCCACCTCTTTCTCCATGGCCTAGGCTATTTCAATTCCTATGTTTCTCAACTTTTGGTGGATAGGCTTGTACTTGGGATCCACATTGAGCTGATGGGTGGCCACCTCAGGATCGATGTCTTCTAGATCTTTATGAGACCAGGCAAAAACGTCCATGTTCCGCCTAAGGAAGTATATGAGGTGGATGGTTCGCTCCTGCGAAAGCGAGGAGCCAATATTGATTCTTCTTCCTGGAAGATTCGCGTCTAGCTCTACCAGCTCGAGTTCCTCTGCATGCTCTCCCCTTTCCAACGTGCTGTCATCCCTAAGGTCGAACATTTCCACTTGGAGGGTCTCTTGAGGCTTCCTGGCCTTCATAGAGGCCACATAACATTCCCTAGCGGCAACTTAGTCTCCTCTAATTTTTCCAATCCCATTGGGGGTTAGGAAACGGAGGAGAAAATGGTAGGTGGACATCACTGCCCTTAAGTTTGAGTGTAGGGTATCCAAGGATGATGTTGTAGGCAGAGGGGCAATCCAACACTACGAAGTTCACCATGATGGTGCAGCTTCTTGGTGTTGTCCTCGTCGTGACTGGTAGGGTGATGCAATGAGGGGTATCCTAATGGATTACAATCTCTCCCTGCCCAAATGGAGGCTATCATAGGCTGGTGCAAACAAGATGTCGATAGAGCTGCTGCTGTCCATTAGAATTCTCTTGACCTGGTAGTTGGCTTCCATCATGGTTAACACCAGAGGGTCATCATAGGATATTGGATCCCCTCGAGGTCCTTATATGAGATGAGATAACCTTTCATTCCCTGTACCGATGCATATTCGTCAGGCGAGGGTCATCTAACTCCACATGTCTGGCTCTCCTGGCATGCGCCTTCCTGGCGGAGTTGGAGTCATCTCCTCCTCCTAACCCTCCAGAGATCATCTGGATTTCTTCGAGGGGCTGCTGGCGATCTCTATCATCCTGGTTTCGACCGGGTGGCGGGGCCTGTCCTCTGCTAGTAATGTATTGCCGTAACGGGTCACGTTGTATGAGCTCCTTGATCTGCCTTTTAAGTTCAAAGCATTCGTTGGTGTCATGGCCATGATCACGCTGGAAACGACAGTACTTGTTTGGGTTCCTATGATTCTGGGTGGACTTGATCTTCTCCGGCCAACGTACTATAGGATCATCCTGCATTTGGAGCAGGATATGTTCAACCGAAACGTTAAGCGGCATAAAGGCTTGCCCTTCTCTCAAAGGTGCAGGACCAAGGAGGTTCTTGACGGAGAATCTCTCCATCCTCTTTCTCTTGTTATTTGCTTCTTTTTTGTCTTCGCGGTTGTCTTTTATTTTCTCACGTCTGTGGGAGGACTTACCTCACCTGGATTTTGTGACATCCTCGACATTTATATACTTTTGTGTCTTAGATAATAGCTCAGGCATGCTTGATGGTGGCCTTTTTGAGACGGAAAACATAAAACTCTACGAGCGTAGACTTGCAATAAAGGTGGCCATAGTAACCTTGTCATTTGGCTCCTCAATCTGGAGAGCCTCCTTGTTAAAAAAAGTGAAGTAGCTCCTTAGACTTTCATCCCGATCCTGCTTGATGGTGAGAAGATGAGTGATTGGCTTCTGATGTCGGCGTCCCCATATGAAGTGGGAGACGAAGGATTTGCTTATTTCAGCAAAAAAGTTAATGGAAGATGGCTTGAGCTTGGCAAACCACTGTCAGGCGGACCTCTTCAGGGTAGTAGGAAAAGTATTGCACATAATCTCGTCAGATACATTATAGAGTTACATGAGGGACTTGTACGTGTCGAGGTGATCAAGGGGATCTTTAGTACCATCAAAGATTTCCACGGTAGACATCTTGAATTTCGAGGGTAAATGGTAGTTGACAACATCCACCACAAATGGAGTATCAGTGCGCCTTACCAAATAGTCCACCATTTCTGGCACATGTGCCTTGATGGCGTCGCCAAGCTGATTTTGTACCTCCTTGATTTTCTCATCCCATTGGTTAGGGACACTCTTGGTCGGATCATTGTAGTAGCTAGCATGTGAGGATGGAGCAAGGACATGAGGGAGAGGAGCATGTGGGGCGCCTTGGCGCTGAGGAGGGACTCCTTGGTTGGGGGTGCTTGGGCGTTGCAAGGGGGCGCCCTGGTGCTAGGCGCCACCTTGGGGGGGCACCTTGGTGCACTAGGAGGATAGGCTGTGGCACCTCCCTTCTTGTGGGCTGAGGCATGCCTCCTCTTGAGGCAAACATCAGTTGGAGAATTTACTGGTTTTGACTCACCAGGAATTGCATCGTTTCCAAGAAATGTTGCCCAACCACAGGATTTGCGGCAGTGGAGGTGGGACCTCCCCCCAGCGCGCTGGGTCGTGATCCTCTAGTTGTTGATTCATTGACCTAGTAGTGATTGCCATAGAGAAAACAAGGACAGATAGCAGAAAACTTTATTCGTTTCCCACAGAAGACGTCGAGCTGATGATGCACAAAATAGGTTATGCACAATCAAATTAGTCAAGTGTATGATGCAAGGTAATTAATGAAGCAATTAATAGTATAAGACAAAGATTTGGTGATTGGGCCGAGGTGACCTAACCACTGAATGCGGTGACAGTGGCCAAAGAACTTTATTAATGAGGGAATGAAGTACTAGGTGGGAGAGAGAGAGAGAGAGAGAGAGAGAGAGAGAAAGCAAGAGTAAGTTCAGGGTGTGGTGTGTGTGTTCCCCCATGTGTAGAGAGCTTACAATTTATAGGAACAGAGCCCTAGATAAGGCGATGACGTGAAGACCAGGCTATTAGTCTTCTGGAAAAGATAGCTACAATTAAGGATAATTGTAATTAAGGATAGACGATATCTTCAAGTAATGGTTATCCCGATGATCGCTCCCCACATACGTTTACTCTCTGAGCCTCTTGAATCTTGGATTGGGCTGAGGTCATGAACTGAGTCTGGTCTGCCTTTTTACTATTTGGACTTATCCCACGAATTGGGTTTGACCCAACTGCATCTAGGCTCATCAATTGTTATTCGTTAACAACCAGATTGCCTTAATAGAATAGCCAAATAGCTCAATAGAATCCAACATGTTCCGTCCTTTTTTCTCGTCTAAAAAAAGAAACTATGGGTAGGAGCACAAGGAGAACCAGAAGAGGGGATATGAATGAAAAACCCTTCCAAGTGAAGCTGGCAAGTTTAATTTTGGTAGAAAATCGAAATAGGTCCAACGTATTGTCTACACAATGATAGATCTAGAGCAAGGGAGAAGATCGGTCCTAAGATTTGGCAAACCCTCGTTCTTGACTAGCGAGTATCAGCTATGAATATCTCAAATTACATAAGTTTGTATCCCTCATCTCTCTACATTTTTTTTTGAAAAATTTAATAGGCTGCCCTTCTATATACTCCCCCCCTCCCCTCAAACTAGATTCTTAAATCGGTACTTCTCATACGCTAAGGCTGTTAGGCATGTTTGTAGCTCTCTCTGCAGATGGAATAGAGTAGCACATTGAGGTAGGAATTTACATGATTGAAAATTATGCTTAGCTATTTTAATTTGAACAAGCTTATTTATTAAAGAACTTTCCCCGTGGGCACTGAAAAGGATTTTTGCCATAGGCCACAGAACAATGTATTCCCCCTTTCCTCTCCAATGTGATAATGTACTGTACATTAATTGTTCATGAAAACAATGAACTTGTTAGTCGTGTAATCAAGGTTAAATAAGGTCCATTGCTCTAAAATCATCTTTGGTTCCAACCTTTAGGATACTTAATTTCCTTGTAAAGCATCTGATTCTTGCCTAGGCTTTTCTCAACCTTTATCACTTGAATGTGTGTTTGTGTGTGTGTGTGAGTGAGTGAGAGAGAGAGAAAGGAATTTGAAGGGTGTAGGGAATGGAAAGGAATATAACTTCCTTTCGTCAGCAAAAGGAGTAGAATCTAAGCAATGTAGCAAACACTACTTGGTCATACACAACATACTCTTTGAGAGGTGTGACAATAGAGACATGGGAATCCTTTGATAACTATTGCAAGAAATGTTTTTTGAATACTTGAACGAGGAACTTTCTTTAAGTGCATTTGTTTAAGGAGTCCACTGAACTCCAGGGTTAATAATTCAGCAAGTGGCATTATTTGATCAATGAAGTTCAGGTTCTTCCCACACACATGACAGAGAGCTGTCTCTTTGCTTTTTAAAATACAAAGATAGTGAAGTAAAGAACTCCCTCACTGTCACACATATGTGTATATATATATGTCATATGAAAAAAATAAAAGGTCGCTAGTACCAAGAAATAAAGAAAAGCCCACAATTTGTCATAAATTAAACTCTGAAATTCCTCAAGTAGTTGAACTTCTCAAACCACCACTCATCAAACCTTTTTTTAGCTCATCTGTCCATGAATTTTTTTTATATTGGCAAAGTCACCCTCCAAAACTAATAGTTTCTCATAATGTTATATATAACCAATGGGAAATCGGTTCACCCAGGCAGGTTTTATTTGCTTGGTGTGTCCACACATTGTTGGACACTTGGATTTAACTTTGCGAGACTTCTATATTTCTTCGGAAAATAATGCTATTGTGATCTAATTTATTAATATAATAATCAATTATTGTCATTGAAGTGGTGACACATCTCAAGTAGTTATTGCCACTTTCTCTCAATTCAATGATAATAAATCAATAATTTAATAAATTTTGTCCAATTAACACCATGTGTAGAAAGTCAAAGCAGCAAATATACAAGACGCGTGTCCAATACACTTTTCCCTATTTTTTTTGTGGCTGATATTTGAATACTACCAAGGGTACAACAATGTACCCAAATGGGCCATAGACCACGCAGCAACCTTAAGGTGCTGAACAAATAGTTCATGTATCGAATCAACAACATTCAGAAAGGCTACAAGGGAAAATGTCAAAGTTGCATGAATCCACCAATAACCACATGCCTTATTTTTCAACCCCCTTAACTATATAAACTTGGTTTAACTTTGCCACTTGAACTAATTAAATTTTCACATTATCCCCTCACCTACTTGAATTATTTCACACTATTCAAACGTAAATGTCCACTCTCTTTTTCAACAAAAATAGTCGATGTATCCGAACAAAGTAAAAAAAAAATTATAGTTCTGGGGCAAAATCGAAATTTTTTTTGTCAAATTTGTAACAGACATTAATTATTAGGGTAATGAATAAATTAATTACCTAGTTGAAAGTACAATGTGAAAAATATGATAATTGAGGGAGCAATGTGAAGAAAAAGACTCTTAGTTAAAGAGTCAAAGTGTAATTTGCCCTTTAGATACTACCCGAAGGTCCCTACCCATATTCCTACATCATCAGATGTCTCCGGTACTTTCTATGATTTTTCGTTTCAATGAAGAGTGGCATATCACCAGTTATAGGAAAATTTTCCGTTTAATCCCTTGTTCTTCAATAAAGTTTCAAAATGTTAATGTAAAAACGTTAATGCAAAGTCAACCAAAAAAATAGTAGTACTGAAATTCAATTGTGTTATTGCTTATACATATACTTTTAATAAAGCATTTTATTGGACCTCAAAGTGATATAAAGAGCAATAGATCGAGAGCTAACAGAGTATAAGATTTGTCAAAATGGAGATTTCTGGTTAACGTACCTTGCTTGGGATTCTCCGGCCATGAAAAACAGAATCCTCAGGCACTGTTCCATTGAAGGATGGTTGAGAATGTACATATATGGAGTAAAGCCCTTCATGCCCCTTGAAAAATCTCTCCCAAAGAGGAGCCAATGGCAAATCCCCTCTTGTTAAAAACATGAAAGCAACCTTCGGGACTCGCTGGAACGGAAGGTTTCGAATCCGAGGAACCATTGAAGCTCTCCAAAGCAATTCCTCATCTTCCATGTCATGCATTGCATTTGGCGGCTTTAAATATTCTTTTAGGCCTATTCGGCTGTTACTTTTCGTCGGAATTGGAAAGTTGGGAGATGTAAGATTTTGTTGTGGCAATGAAGGTGGAGGAGGTAATGATGTTGGGGATGATTGTAGAGAGAATTGATTGAATTGGAACTCGAATGGAAGGTCTTTGAGGTAAAAACTTAGTGTTGTTCCAACAGTTAAACCAGAGCCAAGGAAAAGAAAATAGATGATGAGGTTATGGAGATGAATTTGGAAATTAAATGGTTTAGCTGTTGAGGTTGGTTGGTGTTGTTGTTGCTGGTTCTTCATTTGTGCGTTTGTGTGTGTGTGTGTGAGAGAGAGCGAGAGAGAGATGGTTTGGAAGGAGAGAACGAAAATGGTTGAGGAGAGAAAGAAAGGCTAAATTATATCAGGTTTGGAAGTTGGAAGAAAGTGATGGTTGGCTTTTGAGAGAGGGAGTTGAAGGATTTTGATATTGATGAAAGAAATATTTTGAGAGAGCAAGAGAGAGAGAGAGAGAGATTCTTACCCTACAAGAAGCTTGGCCTTCACCTTGTAAAAGATTCCTGAATAGATCTCTGAACACCTCCCTTTTTTCATTCAAAACTAGAAGGCAAGGATCATACGGACACTGCGTGTGTACGTGTACGTGTGTGGGAGTATATTGTTTATACTTCACCGTCTATATCAAATTATTTGCTTCTTTCACACCACTAACATTAGTATAATGTACAAACAGAACAAATGTCAGAAACCAAACTAACAGAATTTATCCCTACTTCCAACTGGTTTTCTTCCTCGCATAAACTTGACAGCCCAACCATTGCAAGTAAGTCTTAGAAGAAAAGTCAACATATAAAGAAATAGTAGTACCACCCCCAGATAATACAGATTGACTTGACCAATATGGAGGCCTGCTAGACTTGATTAAAACAACTGGGGTAGTACAAATCTGGCACTAATTGAGCAGAAGAAGAAATGTCCGAGAAGCTGTATTCTACTTCCCTTTTCCCGTGACCACAAAAGATAGAGGAGCAATGGAAGAAAAACACGGACTTGGTTTCTCCACCTGGTTCAAAAATTCGGCCGGGTCCGATATGTCTCTGAGTCACGCTTGAGTCGTTGAAGTCTCCGAGTCGAATCAGCCAATATTATTTTGTAGTGGCGTGTATTTCGCACTATGTTCAACTTTTTCTTTCTATCTATCATTTCATATAGCTTGCAATATTTCATCGTGAGGTCATTACCAACGCAAGTACCTTTCAAGTCGATGGACAATATTACGATCTTGAATCATTATTCTCTCATTTTAGTCCTTATCAATTTCGGCCAATTTCAACCATTAACCCTTAAAATTACAAATATATTCACTAAAGTGATTTTGATGCATTTAAGGAAAAGCTTCACCCAAATTCTCTTTAATTTGTTATATCTTCAAAGATACCGTCTTTATTATATGAAATTGTGCTGCACCTTTTTCAAGTTTATCTGTGAGCATAACATACTCATATATCATCATTAGAGTAATGTTATTGGAACCTAAAAATCTGACCTAATGATGTAATTTTATTGAAATTATTAGATCAACACCAAGTCCAATGTTTGATGTAGCTCACAGTCAACCCAAATGTCATAGTAAATTTAGGTCAAAAAATTACATCAATAAATTAGATCCAAATAGTATTACTTATTATCATTAACTAGTAATTGCACGTGTCTGAAAGTACGGAGTAACAAAATAAATTGTTAATTAATATAAACCTATTTAAAAAAAAAATTGATATAATTTTATCCAAAAATATAACCATGAACAAATATCGACATGTACTCAAACAAATATGAATAATTAAGTTGAGCAACTAAACATAAAATTATTAGAAAAAATAAAATAAAATAAAGACCCTATACCATTTGTAAATTGTCTTGTTGCTTCCATAGTCACACCAAAAAAAAAAACTCTAAATCATCCAACACACTTCTTTGGCATCATCTAACAAAAATTTTGGAATCGTCTAATAATAATTTTTTCCATAGTCACATAAATTCATCCAACACTAAAATCAAATAAAAACTTATAGTCACAAAAAAAAAAAAAAAAAACTCCAAATCATCCAACACACACATATTTAGCATCATCTAATAATAATTTTGGCATCGTCTAATAATAATTGTTTCCATAGTCACATAAATTCATCCAGCACTAAAATCAAATAAAAACTTTATCTACATAGCTCTCAGTTCGTACATTGATTCCTGTAATAACCAAACTATCTCATTGATTATATTGGATAAACAAACCATTTTCAAAATCCAAACATTTGATGGTGCTAATGTTCCAAGGGGTGGGGGAATGCAAAACCCTAGAATGTCAAATCCCCGAATGCATTTTCCCCCTCCAAGGAATGAGGAAAACAATATCCCAATCGATCCTCCGGCGAGGTCAATAAGGGATTATCTTCAACCAACCCGAAGCATCACCCCCTCTTGCATACTTCTATCGGTCCAAGATCATGCATTCCTTGTTAATCCGAGAATGTTACAACTTCTTCCTCAATTCCATGGAATTGAAAGAGAAAATCTTTATTTGCACATTAAGGAATTTGAGGAAATTGTTGCAACATTTCTCACAAATCATGCCATGGAAGACATTACTCGCACGAAATTATTCCCTTTCTCCCTTAAAGACAAAGCCAAAACTTGGTTGAACTCATTGAAATCTCGATCGATAAGTTCTTGGGCACAAATGCTTTCCGAATTTTTAAACAAATTTATTTCGGTGCCCAAGACCACTGCTCTTAAGAAATAAATTCAAAATTTTTGGAGAAATCCAATGAGCAGTTTTATCAATGTTGTGATCGATACAAAGAGTTGCTACAATCCATTCCACATCATGGATTCGAACCGTGGCAATTGGTTAGTTTCTTCTATGAATGAATTACACCGGCTCATCGACAATTCATAGACATGATGTTTAACGAAGAGTTTCTAAACAAAGATCCAGATGAGGCCCTTGAATACTTCAATACATTAGCACAAAATGCTCAATCACTTGCCAAAATCACAAAGTTATCCCGAAATGTGGAGATATTAGAGGTGAATAGGAGGCATGAAGTGTCTAATATAGCTAAGGCTGAGGAGTGTTGCTCTATATGTGAAAGTGTTGAGCATTCTATCTCGGAGTGCCCAAATATTCCAGCACTCAAAGAGGTTTATCATGAGCAAGTGAATGCTTTCAACCAAAGTAGGCAATCATTCTCTCAACATTCCAATACATATAATCCGGGTTAGAGCAATCACCCGAACTTTAGTTAGAAGAATGACAACCCTGCTCCTCATGGGTCTAGCTCAATGTTGCGTCCCATTCCACCCAAGCAAAATTAATCATACTATAGTCATGGTCCCTCGTCTAGCTCCCAATACCCACGGTCCAATCAATAAGATTTTTCCCAAAACCCACCACCTCAACAAGGGTTTGGTCAACAAGGACCATCCAACCCACCCACCTACCAACCTCCTCACAAAAGGAATTTGGAGGATGTCGTGCACCAATTCATTCAAAGCCAAACAACAATCAAAAACCAAATCGCCGCCCCTTTCAATGATATTCGAACTCAAATCACAAAATTGACCAGTGTCATAGGGTCGTCCCAACAAGAGAAAGGGAAATTTTTCACTCAACCTCAAGAAAACCCTAGGGGTCAACACGTGATTGAGTCGTCCAAGCCCACCAAGGAAAGTTGTGAGAAACTCAAGGCAGTCACCACCCTAAGGAGTGGCAAACAAATTGACAAAATCATTTTTCCAAAAATCTCACCCAAAGCCACATTGAAAAAAGAGAAAGAGACTACGGGCAACTCCGAGGGGGGTGAAACACATGAAAAGGAAAAATTTGTTGATTTGAATGTGCATGATTGCCCTATTCCGGCCCATTTTCCCCAATGTTTAAAGCCACCGACTAAATGTGCTAACTATTCGGATATCATTGAATTTTTTAACCAAGTGAAGATAAACATTCTGTTCCTTGATGCCATCAAGTACATACCTTCATGTGCAAAGATCTTGAAAGACTTGTGCACCGTGAAGAGGAAGATGAATATGCATAAGAAGACATTTCTCACGGAGTAAGTGAGTTCCATTTTGAGAACCAACACACCACCCAAGTTCAAAGATCTCGGCTGCCCTACCATTGCCATAACCATAAGGAATTGCCGAGTGGAGCAAGCACTTTTAGACTTGGGAGCAAGTGTCAACCTCTTACCCTTTTTGGTGTACCAACAATTACAACTTGAAGAGTTGAAGCCAACTTCAATCACTCTTCAATTGGCGGATCGAAGCATTAGAACACCAAGGGCAGTAATTGAGGATGTTTTAGTTCAAGTAGACAATTTTTATTTTCCTGTTGATTTTATTGTACTTGATACTCATCCGGTTGCTAATCCTAGTTCTCAAATTCCTGTCATTCTAGGTAGGTCTTTCCTTGCTACATCTAATGATGTGATCAATTATAGGAACGGATTAATGAAGCTTGCCTTTGGGAACATGATGATGGATCTCAATGTATTCAACTTATGCAAGCAACCGAGTGATGATGAGGAAGTGCATGAGGTCAACCAGATTGACACTTTGGTGGGGGACCATATGGAATTACTTTGCCATTCAAATTTGGGGGAGGAAGAGTTTGTTGATGAAACGGAGCCGAAAACTGTACAAGGGGTAGGAAGTTGGGCCCTGACATTTAAGAAGCTTCCACAACAAGAAAAAAGAATTTTCCCATCAACTGTACAAACACCAATCTTGGAATTGAAGTCACTACCTTCCACACTGAAGTATGCATTTCTCGGGGAGCACAAGACATTCCCGATGGTGATAAGTTTTTCCTTAGAGCCGAGGCAAGAAGAGAAATTATTGGAAGTGTTGAGAAGGCATAAGAGAGCAATAGGTTGAACAATTGTCGATATCAAGGGGATTAGTCCCCTCATTTGTACACATCGAATCTACTTGAAGGAAGATGCCAAACCGTCCCGACAACCACAAAGAAGGCTAAATCCTATCATGAAGGATGTGGTGAGGGATGAGGTGTTGAAACTACTTGATGTGGGCATTATTTTTCCAATTGCCGATAGTAAATGGGTTAGTCCCACTCAAGTAGTGCCAAAGAAGTCAGGGGTCACTGTGGTTGCAAATGAGGAGAATGAGTTGATTCTGATAAGCGTGGTCACCGGTTGGAGAGTTTGTATCGACTATCGGAAACTCAACTCATGTACAAGAAAATATCATTTTCCCTTGCCCTTCCTTGACCAAGTGTTGGAGAGAGTAATCAGACACCTCTTTTATTGCTTCTTGGTCGCTACAACCAAATCAAGATTGCTTTGGAGGACCAAGAGATGACAACTTTCACGTGCCCTTTCAGCACCTTTGCTTATCGTCGAATGCCATTCGGGTTGTGTAATGCCTCGGGAACTTTTCAGAGATGAATGATGGGAATCTTTAGCGATATGGTGGAGAAAATTATGGAGGTATTTATGGATGATTTTTCCGTGTTTGGGGACTCATTTGAGGGGTATTTGGAGAATTCAGAGAGAGTGCTTGAAAGATGTGAGGAAAAGAACTTGGTGCTCAATTGGGAGAAGTGTCACTTCATGGTGACATAAGGGATTGTGCTCTGGCACATTGTATTGGAAAAAGGGATTGAAGTAGATAATTCCAAGATGGAAGCATATTCCAACCTCCCCACTCCAAATGTCATCAAGGATATCAGGTCGTTTCTTGGTCATGCCGGTTTCTATCGTAAATTTATAAAAGATATTAGTGCATTGGCAAGGCCCTTGACCAATTTGCTAGCAAAGGATGTTCCCTTTGTGTGGTCGGATCATTGTGAGGTTTCTTTTAAAAAAATCAAAAACATGCTCATTTCACCTCCAATAATGCGACCACCCAAATGGGAACTCTCATTTGAGCTCATGTGCGACACGAGTGATTACGAGGTCGACGCAGTGCTCGGTCAAAGGGAAGAAAAAAGACCATATGTAATATACTACGCTAGCAAGAATCTAAATGAAGCACAAATGAATTACACTACCACCGAAAAAGAGTTGCTAGCCGTAGTATTTGCATTGGACAAATTTAGGTCTTACGTCATTGGTTCACCTATTGTAGTCTACACTGATCACTCTGCTTTGAAGTATCTTTTGTCTAAGCAGGACGCAAAACTGAGACTTATTAGGTGGATCCTCCTCCTACAAGAATTCAACTTGACCATTAAAGACAAGAAAGGAGTGGAGAATGTGGTGGCGGACCATTTGTCCCGACTTGTTGTCCAAGATGCCGAAGAACATATTCCTATCCTTGACTCTTTTCCCGATGAGCATTTATTTTCTATTCATTCTATTTGTCCTTGGTACGCTGACATCTGTAATTATCTTACCACATGACAAATACCACCGAATTGGAGCCCAGAGGACAAAAGAAGATTCATGGCAGATGTGAAGTACTTCTACTTTGACAACCCGTATTTGTTTAAGTATTGCCCAGATCAAGTGATAAGGAGATGTGTACCTGAAAATGAACAACGGGATGTCCTTTCATTCTACCATTCTGAGGCATGCGGTGACCACTTCTCTTCAAAGAAAACTTCGGCTAAGGTTTTGCAATCCGGTTTTTATTGACCTTCTTTAATTAAAGATTGTGTTTCATTTTGTAAAGATTGTTAGGTGCCAAAGGTTGGGTAGTGTGACCCGTAGGAATATGATGCCCCTTTCCTCTGTGCTAGTCATTGAGATATTCGATTGTTGGGGCATCGAATTCATGGGTCCATTCCCTATGTCCTTTGGCTACCTCTATATCCTACTGGCAGTGAACTACATGTCCAAGTGGGTAGAGGCCATCCCAACCAAGACCAATGACCATCAAGTTGTGGTCAAGTTTTTAAAGGAAAACATATTTTCAAGGTTTGGGGTTCCTCGTGCAATGATAAGTGACGGTGGGTCTCATTTTTGTAATAGGCCATTTGCATCTTTAATGCATAAATATGGCGTAACACTCAAGGTGTCCACTGCTTATCACTCATAGACTAATGGCCAAGCCAAGTTGGCAAATAGGAAGATTAAAAACATACTAGAGAAAACTGTGAGTCTGAATCAAAAGGATTGGTCACTTAGGTTGATCGATTCCTTGTGGGCTTACCGCACCGCGTGCAAGACCATCCTAGGTATGTCTCCTTATAGGCTAGTCTATGGCAAGGCTTGTTATTTGCCGGTAGAGATGGAGCACAAGGAATATTGGGCCATCAAAACCTTGAACTTCAATTTGAGAATGGCCGGAGAGAAAAGAAAGTTGGAGTTGAATGAATTAGAGGAAATTCGGAGAGATGCATATGAGAGCTCAAAAAATTCCAAAGAGAGGGCAAATATCTTTCATGATAAATCCATTGTGAGAAAAACATTTGAGCCCAGACAAAAAGTGCTCTTGTATAATTCTCGACTTTCCATTTTTCAAGGAAAACTCTGATCTCGTTGGGATGGCCCCTATCTTGTCAATGTGGCCTACCCCAATGGAGCTGTGGAAATTAGAAACCCCGAAGATGGCAAAACATTCAAGGTCAATGACCAAAAACTTAAGTCATTCTTCGAGGGTTTTGAGGTTCAAATGGTGGAGGAGGAGTTAGTGGATCTGGTTTACCCGGAGCTTATTGATGAATAACTGTTCAAATAAATTGTAGTGTACAGTAGCTTTCGTTTATCATTTACTTTACCAATTAATTTGTTTACTTACTTTCGTCTTTACATAGAGTTTTCTTTTCAAATGTGCAGATTGTGGTGTTTTTTTTGAAAGCTCATTGCGAGATGTTCTCTAACCCTATTTATCTTTTTAAGTCCTTCATTGCATTCCATATCCTTTTTGTTGTATTGAGGACAATGCATGGTTCAAGTTGGGGGGTGAGGTGTACCATTTGTATGATACACCAAATTTTTTGTTGTTGATAATACCATTTTGTGGTGAAATTCACCATTCACATATTTGACCAAATTTTTTGTAGAGTAGTTGCTAAATATGTGAAAAATTTTAAAATTTTTGTGAAAAATATCTGAATGTTGAACCATATTCCCCTATTCAGAGTGTTATGGATTAAATGATTGCTTGATCTTCATTCTGAACTTTGGACAAATGGGTATACCATAGAAGTTTATCCTATGCCTGAGTATCACATATGTGTTTTCTTTTGAACTCAGCCATAGTGCACCTTGAATGTGTAATTTCGACAATTTATTGATTGGATCCACATTTTAGTGCTTGACATGCATAGTGGAGATGAAATAAGTACCCGTATGAGCTTTAGTGTCAATCCTTGTTGGAGGGAACTTACGTTTACTCAAAGGAACAAATTTTTAAATTTAAAATCTATTCAATAATCTCATTATGCTTGCTTTGGTTGGAGTGCATGTGGATAGCTGATTGACTTTGTCTTAAAATGCCAATATGCCTCCTCATACTTATCTAGAGATGATCTTAGGCCATCTTTGAATTGCTTTGAGCCTTAGCCTTTTTCTTGCGAAAAATTTATTTCTAGTGCCGTGATTGAGCTTTAATGGAAAATTCATTTCCATGCCACATGATTAACCAAGCCAGTGCAAAATGATTAAAATTACCACACCTTGGTTGTTTTGAGACTGACTGTGATAGATCACAAAGAAAAGGAAATGTGGTGAGGAAACCCAAAAGGGGATGAATGGTGCTGAAGTCAAATTTTGAATGAAAAAAAAGAAGAAAAAAAATCCAAGAAAAAAGAGAAAAAGGGGGTTGAACAAGAAAAGAAAAGAAAAAGAATGAAGAAGAAAAGAAAAAAATAAAAAGTGAAGTGAAGGTGTAAATATGAAAAATTCCGCAAAAAGTAGATTTTAGTAATAAAGGTTAATGCCCTCGGAATAACCCTTTTTGTCTTCTTTGACCCTTCATTTGACTCAACCAAAAATATCACCTCCAAGGCCTCATTACAACCCTTGAAAGCTCTAAATGATCTAGAGAAAACATGGTGGAAGCATACATTAAATAAAAAAGAAAAGTTGATTTAGATATCTAATGCCCTAACATTCCATTTATGAGATTATGTCAAGTTTGTTTCAATTGTTATGCATGTGCATCAATTTGGGATTATATGTGAGTTTTTCGATTTGTGCACAAGATTCCATCTTACATATACACTTGGAGAGCATGCTTGGATAATCATTGTGTTATTCATTTTTGAGAGAAACCCTTGGTGAATTTTTGCATCAAAGCTAAATTTAGATGACCAAGTGAATGTGAATTTCGTTGTGTAAATGCTTAAATTACATGTCCATTTCACACACGCGCGAGTTTGAAAGCAAATGTGTAGGTTCATACTCTAGAATAACATTTAAAGTTATGGTGTTGCTCATGTATATTTAGTTCAGGTATTTGAATTAGGTGTCAGGCAACCCTATGCTTGTGGGATGGGGGAATATCGCTCAAACTTTCGATATTGGGAAGAAATAGGAATGCATTTACCATTTGAATCTGTGCTTTACATTTTGGGTATTCATTTTGGTAGTTAGATTTAGAAATCCATGTCTTGTGTTTTTGAAAGCATCAAAATATAAATCACATTGCAATTTCGTAAATGACATTGGGCATGATCACTCAACTATGGTTCACAATCGTAGTTTAGGTTTTTGGTGGAGTAGAGGTTGTAAATAGGTTGTTATAATGTGTAGAGGTTGAATAAAATTGGAGTGGAAATGAAAATGGGAGCATAGGGGAATATTTGAAAAAAAAAGCTAAAACCTACCTGTAGAAGTTGGTTAAAACCTACCGATAGGAATTTTCCAGTGCACAAAACCTACCGGTAGGCTTTTATCGTTCTACCAGTAGGTTTTGCCCAGAAAACCCGAAAAAGAGGGTTTTAAGTCTGATTTTTTGGAAAACTCTTCACTTTCTCCTCTACTCTCGATCTTTCAAGCTCTTTCCTCTCCCTCAAAACTTCTCAAACCCTCAAAGAATCCCTACCCATCCATCAAATCTCTCAATTTCCATCCCTAAGGTTAACTCTTGCTTAGATTTCACTGCAATTTGTTGGGATTTCTCCAAAAAACCCTAGTTTTCTCAAAATTTTCCCCAAATCCACTTCACTTTGATTTCCATCAAAATCTTGGATTCCATCCTCATGGTTCGTCTAGGTAAGCATTCTCATGTTCCTTTTGATCTATTCGAGCAACTTTGGATGTGGGTTTTACCCTTCGTGGCCCTTGGGGCATTTTTTATATTCATAGCCCGTACGAAACGAATGGGGCCGAGTTCTCCACAACCTGCAGGCATGAGTTCCCGCAAGAGAATGCAGGCGGGACCCAGTGGAGAGAGTGGGGAGAGGAGAAAAAAACAAAAGAATGATGCTCACGCGAAGAACATTGATGAGAAGAATGTGACGTGCGAGCGTCATGTGGACAGGCCCACCCTCGGGCCGAATGATGAGGTTGTGAGAGTGATAGAGGGGCATGGGATTGGTATTTGGTTTGAGCCGGTTGGGGGGTATAACCTTCCGATGTGTAGGGAGTTTTACAAAAAGTTAAAGGTAGAGGACGAGGACCTTTGTATACTCAAGACAAATGTGAGAGGGAAGGTCTTTGAGGTTACCCCGGGCTTGATAGTGGATTTGATGAAGTACCAGAGGCCTCCTCCCCCCCCCCCCCCCAATACCCTAGTTTATCCACACAATTTCCAAGGGAGAAAATACTACCAGAGTATGTGCAGTTGACATATGAGGACCCAACCCAATTCAAAGGGAAAATTCAAGTCGGGGCCCTCAAGCACTCATACGGGGTCATGAACAAGGTTTTACACTACAATTTGATTCCCCGGGGTGTGGAGAAGACCCCAGGGGAGGAGAAGCTCCCTCTCCTCCATGCATTTATGATGGGGAAGCGGATGGATGTGGCCTTGATGATATGGGACTTCATAAAGGAGTTCTCCCAGGCTAGCAAGCCGAAGGCGAATCTTGATTGTAGTTAAAATTAGCAACTTACTATGTCTTTTTAAGACTAATTATGCTTTGATAGAGTTTCAATGATGAAATTTCAAGAGAAAGATTGTACAAGGGCCTAAAGTCAATGGATACTAAACTTTCATCCAACACCCACATGTTCTGGAAGCAAATTGGAGAAGTTTGAAACAAGGCATAAACGTTCGAACGCCAATTCAAGTTCGAACATCCTCTTGAATTATTTGAGGATCAGACTGCTGAGTGCTAGGACAATGACATATGGCGTGTTGCAGTTACTCTCACAGAAGAACAAAGGCCTCTTGAGTAGGAAGTTCAAACTCCATCCAACATTCGAACGACCATCAAGGAAGACAGGAGACAACATTCGAACGCAATGTAACGTTCGAACGTTGTCCCCAGACAGGCTGCAGAGTGGTTGATTTTTTATCCAAACATTGGGGCATTCACTTGAACTTTGAAGACCTTGTACTATTCTTTCACACTTCTTTGCCCCCTCCTCCTTGCCTATAAATACTCCCATTGTGGGAGCTTCAAAGGGGACTTGAACTTAGGAGTTAGTCTTAGACTTACACTTGCATACACTTTCACTTAGCTATAGATAGATAGACATAGAGGGAGATAGATCATCTTTTGGTTAAGGAGGAAACCCTCCAAAAGTGACTAGTTTTCTTCTACTTTCATTATTAGTTTCATTTGCTTCCATTGTTTGAGCTTCCTTCTTCCCTTAGAGGAGTGAAACTCTTCCACTTTTTTAGAACTTTACCAAAGCCGTGAAGGGTGGAACGTGATTCACTCATTCTTCGTCGAAGATCGGCTCCTTGTGTAGTGTGTTTTATCTTGTAACTCCTCTACTTGGAGAGATGAGAATCACCCACTTTTCTAGCTTTATCAAAGCCTTGAAGAGTGAGTAGTTTCTCATTCACTCTTTAGTAAGTGGTGATGGACATGTATAAATCATTCGGAAGTTATATTTGTGCATTTTGTTTATGCTTAATGCTTTATCTCTTACTTGCTTATTGAATGATTGAATGCATCTGGCAAAACTAAGGTACTTTGCACAACCATGAGTCCTTTCTATGACATAGATGACTCTTGGCATAGGAAGACTCATTGGTCCTTTGCAAGTACTCCAGCTAGATCTTCGTGACTACCTTTCAATCTTCACCATTATTGTGCTTCAACTAAAGAATGGAATACCAACACCATGGTTGGATGCCTTGTAGAAACACTTGCTTGTTTGTAGACGGGTTGAGTCTCGGAACAGACAATTCTTGTAAATCTCTACAAAAACATCGAAACCATGCTTTTAATTCTCACAATCCATTTTTATCCTCCGATTAACTTTATGTTGACACAAAATTTAATTGAGTTCCCAAGCATAAGTATAAAAACCGGATGGTTAACTACATGTCCAGATCCTCGAGCTAAAGGGTGACTTTTACATTTAAGAAAATATTATATTTTGTCGAGAAAATCCTCTTGGAAAGAATCCTATATTCTGTCCAGGACAAATCCATAAAGATTATCACTTTAAATCTCAAGGGTTCCACTCACTTTGGTCTCTGTCACTACTTACTTCAAAACACCAACATTAGTTCCCTATGGATTTGACTTCAGACTTAACCGGATTATTACTACAACTTGACCGCCTGCACTTGGGTGTACACATTTCGGATCAAGTCAATTTTTGGGGCCGTTGTCGGGGAACCAAAAAGGTATTTTAAGGTAAAAGGTGACAAGACTTTCATTTGTGCATATATATATATATATATATATATATATATATATATATATTTTTTTTTTTTTTTACTTTGCATAATTCTTATTTTATGTCTGAGAACGATCCTCACTTTCAAAATTTACCAGAAGAATCTGCTGAGTCTGTAAATCAGTCTGAACCATCTTCACCTCGATCAATAGCAAACTATTTGGACAATAGCATGACAAATAATGAGAGACAAGGGGAAGTTCCTGAGAGAGAGGGAGAAGTTCTTAACATTCGAACTCTACGGGATTACTTGCATCCCACATGAAACAGTGTCCCCTCTTGTTTTGTGTTTTCTACAAATGCCCCAATCTTTAATGTAAAGGCGGGGACAGTGCAACTACTACCTCAACTTCATGGACTCGAATCTGAAAACTCGTATCTGCATATAAAAGATTTTGAGGAGGTATGTCGAACATTCCAAGACAATTATGAACTAGCCAAGTTGAAACTTTTTACTTTCTCTTTAAAGGACAAAGCTCATTCAATACCACATTGACATGCATTATATAATGTGTTTTTCAGAAAGTTTTTTCCCCTTTATCGTACCAATGCACTCAAAAGGCAAATCATGAATTTTTCGATCAAAGAGGGAGGAACATTTTACCAATGTTACGAGAGATTCAAGGATCTTCTCCAATCATGCCCACACCATACTTTTGAAAATTGTACTTTGGTAGGATTTTTCTATGACTCCTTGCCCACTAGACTACGTCAGTTTGTTGAAATGATGGCTCAATGAGAGTTCATGGGAAAGAGTCCAGAGGAGGCATTCAATTTTTTTGACACCATATCTGATAGTTCTTAGATGTGGGACTCAGTCTCTCCTACCACTGTTGCAACCAAACCATCTATTTCTCAAGGGGGTAAGTATGTCTTGAAAGAAGATGATGATCTGAGAGCAAAAATGACTACCCTGTCTCAAAAGCTTGAAGTTCTAGAGATGAAAAAGGTACATCAAGTTGATGTTGGCCCTCCCACAGAACTAGTGTGTGGGATTTGGGCACTGACAAGACACCCTACTTGGGAGTGTCCTACCATTCCGGCATTCAAAGAAGTCTTGTTGGAACAAACAAATGCAATTTTCAACTTCAACAAGCCTTATTCCAACTCGTATTCTGAAACATATAATCCAATGTGGTGGAATCACCCAAACTTCAGTTAGAGGAACACACAACCAACTTTCATGAATCCACAACAAAGTTCACAACCACCACCTCAAGGACCTCCTACATATCAACTATATCAACCACCACACAAGAGAAGCCTTAAGAACACACTAAATCAGTTCATGCAAAACCAAATGAACTACAACACTCATTCCACTCATGCTTTCAATGATTTCAAAGCCCAGATCACCTAGTCTTTCGAGGATCTCAAAAGCCACATCCAAAAATTGACCTAATCAATGACCACACATGAGAAGGGCAAGTTTCCTGCCCAACCAAAATAACCACAAGACCAATTTCATGTGGGAAATCCTTCAATCATGAAAATCCCACAAGACCAAGCTCAAACTATCACAACACTGAGAAGTGGCAGTGTGATTGAAAAAACCATCAAAGACATGTTAATTCCAAAGCCAAGACCTGAGTCAATCCCAGTCACTAAAACAGTTGAGCCTAAAACTGTGATTGAAAAAGATCCAGAACCATCAAAGGAAAAAATATCGTTTTTGTCCTATTCTTGCTCCTTTTCCTCAAAGACTCAAAACAGTACAGAAGTTGAACAACCATTCAGAAATCTACGAGCTCTTTAAACAAGTGAAAATCAATATCCCACTTCTGGATGCAATCAAGTAGGTTCCCTCTTATGCCAAGTTTCTAAAAAACTTGTGCATAATCAAGAGAAGCCAAACTGTTCAGAAAAGAGCATTCTTGACGGAACAAGTCAATGCCCTACTTCAACACAAAACCCCTCTAAAATACAAGGATTCAGGGTGTCCAACTGTGTCATGTGTCATTGGAAACTTCAGAATATAACAAGCTCTGCTGGATCTTAGAGCTAGTGTTAATTTGCTCCCTTTCTCTGTCTATCAACAATTGGGTCTGGGTGAACTCAAACCCACTTGTATTACACTCCAGTTGGCAGATAGGTCTATCAAAATCCCAAGAGGCATTGTTGAGGATTTCCTTGTTCAAGTAGACAATTTCGTCTTTCCTGTTGATTTCATTGTTTTGGACACTCAGCCAGCAGTGCATTCAAAGAACCAAATTCTCGTCATTCTTGGCCGACCCTTCCTAGCAACTTCCAATGCATTAATCAATTACAGGAATGGAGTCATGAAATTAACTTTTGAGAATTTGACTCTTGAGATTAATATATTCAATATTGTCAAGCACCGAGGAGAAGACAAAGAAGCCAGAGAAGTAAATTACATTGAATCTTTGGTCCACTAACATTTGAATGATACATTTTGTGAAACCTCTGTTGAATCCTGTCTGTTGAAACCAATCACATCTGAGTTAAAAGATGATGATCAAAGTCCACAAAGTTGCCCCGCTCATTCTGTTGAGACATAAGCACCCAAATTTGAAGAACTTTCATCAAGTGGTACAAAGCCACTTTTATCAAGTGTCAAGCCACCAAAGCCTGAACTAAAACCTCTCTCATCTGACCTAAAATATGCATTCTTAGGGGAGGACGAGTCATACCCAGTGGTAATTTCATCTAAGCTTGCAGAGTTGCAAGAGTCTAAGTTGATTGAAGTCCTTAGACGTCACAAAAGCACTATTGGGTGGACCATTGCTGATTTGAAAGAAATGATGCCAATGTGCTGGTACCAACTCCAGTCGTCACAGGATGGCGAATGTGCATAGACTATCAAAAACTCAATTTGGTAATTAAGAAAGATCATTTTTCTCTTCCATTTCTTGATCAAGTCTTAGATGGGTATTATGGGTATAATCAAATTGAGATAGCACTAGATGACTGGGAAAAAATAACATTCACATGCCCCTTTGGCACCTTTGCATTCAAAAGGATGTCGTTCGGACTTTGTAACGCTCCTGCAACATTCCAAAGGTGTATGCTGAGTTTGTTTAGTGACATGGTTGAGAAATTTTTCGAAGTGTTCATGGTTGATTTTTCTGTATATGAGGATTCGTTTGATTTTTGTCTGACAAATCTGCAGAAAGTGTTGATAAGATGTAAGGAAGCCAATCTAGTGCTCAACTGGGAGAAATGTCATTTCATGGTAACACAAGACATTGTCCTAGGTCACATTGTGTCGTCTGAAGGCATGAAAGTTGACAAGGCAAAAATAGATCTGATTGGAAATTTGTCTGCTCCCAAGACTGTTAAAGATGTCCGATCATTTCTAGGACATGCAGGGTTCTACAGGAGATTCATAAAAGACTTTAATACCATATCTAAACCCATGTGTCATCTCCTAAGTTAGGATATATATTTTGTGTGGAGTGAAGCATGCCAGAAAGCTTTCGATAAGCTTAAAGGTATGTTAATTTCTGCCCCAATAATGCAACCTCTTGACTGGACTCTACCGTTTGAATTAATGTGTGATGCAAATGATTATGTTGTAGGAGCTATGTTGGGACAAAGAAAGGATAAGAAACCCTATGTGATTTACTATGCAAGCAAAACTTTGAATGATACTCAAATGAATTATTCCACAACTGAAAAAGAATTGTTTGTTGTAGTTTTTGCTCTGGAGAAATTTCGTTCTTACCTTGTTGGCTCATCTGTTATTGTGTTCACTGACCATGCAATATTAAAATTCTTGGTCACAAAGAAAGATGCCAAGCCAAGGCTCTTGAGATGGATACTCTTATTACAATAGTTTGATCTGATCATTAAGGACAAGAAAGGTGTTGAAAATGTGGTGGCAAATCATCTATCCAGGTTAACATATGAATTTCATGAGGATGGCCTGCCAATCAATGAAAATTTCCCTGATGAACAACTGTTCACAGTCATGGAAACACCATGGTACGCTGATATTGCTAACTTCCTTGTTATTGGTACGTTTCCTCCTTCCTTTACAATGATGGATAAGAAGAAATTTCTGAGGGAGGATCCATACGTGTTTAAGTACTGTAAGGATCAAATCATAAGGCGTTACATCCCCGATCATGAGAGCAGACAGGTAATATCTTTTTGTCATTCTGAAGCATGTGGTGGCCATTTTTCATCTAAAAAAACCGCTACGAAAATCTTGCAGTTTGGATTTTATTGGCCCACACTTTTTAAAGATGTCCATGTCTTTTGTCTAACATGTGATAGATGCCAAAGGTTGGGAAGCATTTCTAAAAGAAACATGATGCCCTTGAACCCAATTCTGGTAATTGAAATTTTTTATTGTTGTAGCATCGATTTTATGGGACCATTTCCCCCTTCCTTTGGCTATGTATATATTTTAGTGGTTATTGATTATGTGTCCAAATGGGTTGAAGCAATTCCATGCCGAAATAATGATCAAGTTTTTAAAAGAAAATATTTTGTCCAGGTTTGGAATTCCTAAATCCATTATAAGTGATGGGGGTGCTCATTTTTGCAATCGCCTTTTTTGGAATTTGATAAAAAAAGTACTTGATTTCTCATAAAATTACAACCCCTTATCATTCACAGAATAGTGGACAGGCTAAATTAGCTAATCAAGAGATCAAACTGATTTTAGAAAAAATGGTAAACTCGGACCACAAAGATTGATCGTTAAGACTAACTGATGCACTCTGGGCATATCACACTGTTTTTAAAACAATTTTAGGCATGTCTCCTTATCGATTAGTATATGGCAAGCCTTGTCACCTACCTGTAAAATTGGAACACAGAGTATACTGGGCCATTAAAACAATGAACTTTGACCTAGACAAGGCTAGAATCTCAAGAAAACTTCAGTTTAATGAGTTGGAAGAATTGAGAAATGAGGCATATGACAATGCCAAAATTGCAAAGGAAATGATGAAAGTTTTTCATGATAAAAACATATTGAGAAAATCCTTTGCCCCTTCACTGAAAGTCCTCTTATTCAATTCAAGACTCCGCCTGTTTCCTAGCAAGTGGAAATCAATGTAGTTATATTCCCACAAAGCATGTGACCCAAAAAATACATAATAAAAGTGCCTTTTTTATGCTCTAAGCAAAGCCTTGGTACACTTTGCCAACGTTCTTTCACGTGTTCTTGATTTGCCTGTCTTTGAGTGAGACTTAAGGTGAGCTGATGAGCACAAAATATTGCATGTTTCATGGCCTCATTACATGCATTTTAACTCAACTTTGTATTTAAGTACTTAAAATTAGCCGAAATTATGAATAATGTTGAATTTTCGATGTTGCAGGTAATTATAGCGTAAATGATGGATTTTATAACCTTGCAACTAAGGATGAATGAGTGGTGAAGAGATGGACACATTCAATGAGGATTTGGAGGCTTAAAGGTGAAGAAACCAAGAAAAATGAAATTTGGAAGGTTTAGCCCACTGGTTTCCCAAAGTTTTGACACAGTACCGCTGTTTTTCTTATTGTCGACCATGAGCCACTTCGAATCTGAAAAAGTGAAAAACATGAAAGTTGTAGATATGGATGTCTTCTGTATTGTGTCAAAATTTTAGCTCAATCGGATGGTTGGATCAAAAGTTATGACAATTCTACGAAAACTGCTCCGGAGCAGAAGGGTACCGGTATGCGTACCGGTACGCTGAAGCCACTGGAGTTCGACATACCGGTACGCGTACCGGTACGCTCTTCTGAAACAGCCCAAAATGCCCAGAACGCCTGCAAATCTTCTCCCACTTGCTTGGGGGTCCCACTTACACTTCTCCCACTTGTCCCCTGACATCCCTTACATATTTACATGCCTCCCACACCCTAGTTGAAGACTTGGGAGGCCATTGCATTAATGAGGATGGGAGAGAAGGGGGCTGCCTGGGGAGTTGCTGGGTAGGCTGCTCCTAGCCTGTCCAAGCCATCAAATCTCTTCCCATTGATGGGAAGCCTGCACACATAAGCTAGGGGAGCCTCATGGACGAAATTTGAAGGCTCTCACTCTATATATTCAGCATTCACACAAGCTTTGAGGGAGTGTCTACCTAAGCTTAAGAGTAGTCCAAGGAAGAAGATGATGAATAGTAGATAGAAAACTTAGATTTTTGCATTTTCTTCCATCCTTTCACTTGTAATTTATTGTAAGACTCTTGTAACCTTCATTTAATGTCTTTAATGTCATTTATTTCAAGTTTAGTTCTACATTTTACATTTCACCATTGTTATATTAAGTTTTCTTCATTTCAAGTTTTAAAATGGGTATTGAATATTTTTCTTCTTAGTTTAAGTTTTCTTGCATTGGGTTAAGTTTTAATATTTATTTCAATACCATGTCTCTTTACATATTGTATGCCTTTCCTTTTAGCATGAGTAGCTAGAGTTTAAGTTGGTTAATCCAAGGGAGATTTCCTCTTGGGTATGTCATTTCAACTCATTCTCTTTCCTCCTCTCAGAGTACGATGGTTCGGTTTGACTGGGTTGAGAGTGGATGCGGTTGTGAGTCTTTGATATCCCGTATGCCTGGTCACAGGTTATGCTTGGATCATCACCTCCATTTCGTCTCTAGTTTCCCACGAATCAATCGTTCATCTAAGCTCTATTCGAGGAAGGCTTCGAGTTGATTTGGGATTCTCATTGGAATGAACCCTTCGGATTAGCCAACACTTGTTTTATTTCATTTTCATCAAGAACACAAAAACGCAAACCAACTACAAGATTTTACACTTTTCATTTTTCACAAAATCACCTTCACACAATTCCCTTCATTCCCTGAGGAGACGACCTTGAAATACTTTTTCAAGTAAAACACGACATTCAAAACACTCTTTGCGCTTGGGGAGCACTTTTGTCCATTTCGCACATTTCATTTCATACATTTCATTCCATTCACCATTCCGTTGCCCTTTCTTTTGACATCATCACAAAGGAGAGTGACACTCCCTTCGCACCTACATCATATACACATTAAATGATGATTTTAGGGGTTAGGAAACAACAACGTTTTACACCAAGCATGAGCATTAGCTCTGGCTTTCAAACACCACATTCCATTACTATCATAAATGATGAAACCATTTAGAGATAGCTGTAAAGCCTTGATTCCAATTTCCATGTAGATGCACACATCTACAAATTATTGGTATCTTCATTTCAATAAAACTACAGTATAAGATAAAATATGGGTTAATTATGTAGATGGAAAAAAAAATGAAGGAAAAGAATTGAAAAAAAAAAAAGGATGAGTTTTTTTCATAAAATAATGCCAGAAACCAAACCACTATTCTATGAATGAAGCTCATAGCATAATTGAGCCAACACTTAAAAGCACATTTCAAGCAAAAATTATGGAGGAACGAACTTGGTCATAAATTTGAAACACTTGTTATTTGGAAGAATAAAATTCATAATCTTTTGAGGTTTACGCTTTATAAATATTCATGTTGATGCAAAAAGTTTTGAGATTTAAAAAAAATTAGAAGAAATTCCAAACAAACTATAAACACATAAAATTTTGACCATGATTTAAACATAAATAGATGTATATCTACGCCATTGCCAGCTCTATAAACGACAAAAAATCTCCAGAAATATATCAAAATTAAAATTCTACACTTTTCATAATAGAAGAGGCAAACAAGTTATACCGATGAGAATGGCGCATTTGTCGGGCTTGGAAGAGCACTTCATACTTTTACAGAAATACCTAATATCTAATTTGGATATTCATATCGTAATCTGATCTTCTTTGTAAACCAGACATTGATGTAGCTATTTGCACAACAATTTCCACTACGAGACATCTGCAAAATTACTTGACATAATTAGAATCAAAACTGCAGTGTAGCTGCTTTAAATAGAGACTTTTGACTTGCTTAACATATAAAATTCTAGCAAAAAATTGGGTAATTCAAATTTAATTTAAACATCCATGTGATGGGCCGCTTTCAAGAACTGAGAGCCTCGATTCACCTAAACTAACAATAAGAAAATCAAAACGAAAAAGTCACAAATAATTCTAAATACATACATACACTTGTTTGTGTATTCACATGTGTGTGAAGACTTGGAGAATATAACACAAACACAGTTTATCCAGACAAACCCTCACCATAGAAATCCCAAGATGTCAACTGGGACTGCAATGAGTCATTTGAAATCTTGAGAACCTAGGGCTATTTCAAAATATTAGAATATAGAACATGAGTCAAGCAAGACACCTAGGGAAAGCAAGATTCAATTCAACTATATTAATACCACCACTCAGAAAATCAAAAGAGACAAAAAACAAAACCTGGTGTAGAATATATTCTCCTTCCTGTAGCTACTGTGGCACAAAGTTTTTCCACTACATGTGAGTGCATAAACCAGAACTGAAAAACCTCTCAAAAAATCTTGAATCATTAATCTCTACCCAACACAAAAATCAACAAATTAGAATGAATGGATTCTTAAATTTTCACACAAGAATGTCTGGAATTGTCAGGTGAATGTGTAGAATATCTAGAAATTTATTGCGAAAAGTGGAAATAGAAGCGAGTTCATCGACATCGATAATTTCTTCACCGAACTATCTGACCTTTCGAAAAGAACTTGTCATACAAAACAAAGTATCAAGGCAATGGATTCTGGGGACAAACGTAATAACAATTGTTATAAGATAATTGGTGAAAACCATCAAAATTCGTTTAATTCTCAAAACTATTTTGATTGTTGAGAAGACAAACATTCAACATCGTTGTGTTTCTAGATTGTCGATAGATATTCGAGATAGAAGACGTTAGGAGCATCCCAACAACCCACATAAATAGTAAAGAGTGGGTTTGAAAAGGTCACAAATTATAGAGAATTAATGAACTAATTAACTTAGAAAAATGACAGTGTACTCATTCTTTGTTCTGCCGAGGCTAATTTAGGAAAGTAAAATTTGTTCAGCTATACTGACATTTAGAAATAGTATAGATTTAGTATGGTAATGAGGTGATACAAAATGAGAAAACATTGGAGGAGGGTTTAAGTTGAATGAAGGGTGATTTGGCACATTAAAACTGATTTTTGGACAGAACCTAAAGGGGTCCAAATGCACAAATCTGGTCCGAATGCGCCCATGTACTATTAATGCAAAATCCAAGATGAATAAATTATTTTCCAGAGGTAAACACCATCTAGACGAAAGCCTAATGCTGCCTGAGGAAATGTTGTTGCGTACGAAGCACCAACTAGCGTCCATACACGAATGGCTATTTGGTTGTAGAGATTTTAAGTTGTTTGGATGCACCTAGCACCGTTCAAACTCACCTAGCACCGTTCAAACTCACCTAGCACCCGTCCAGACGCACCTAGCAACGTCTAGACGTGCCTGTGAAATCAACTCCAGTGACTTTACACTTTCGAGGCATGATTCAGCCATCAGGATGCGTGTTTCTGATCCTGAGCACGTTATTTAGAAGTAAAATAACCCTTTTGGGCCACTACTTCTTGTGCAGGACAACTCTAGTTCCCTTAGCATAAATAGGACCTCTTAGTTATTGAAAGGGGATCCCAATTAAAAAGCCTTTAAATTATTTTATTCTAGTTTATGAGATCAAACTATGGATCGTGAGTAGTTCTCTTTGTACCTTTTTAGCCTATGGTATGGATTTGTGATTGTTTATTTAGATAATATATTTTATGCAATTATGATATTTTTTTTCATGTTAATTTTTTTCTTTTCTAAAATTGATTGAATACATTTAGTAAAGTTGTAATCTCTGTATAATTATTTGATTGATTATTAACAAGATTGAATTCTTGGTATAGTCAATGATTATAATTCCCTGTGAGTTTTATAAAACTAGTTCTTCAAATCTTATTTTCAGATCAATCAAACTAATTGTGTGTTTAAAAAAATATTTTCTAGTTGATTATACTGATGTTAAAAATCACCTAAGATATTATAAAATTGCATAAATATAATTTTCTGATGATATGATCAGATCCAGATCCCCGAAGCTGAAGGGTAGTACTTTCAAATAGTTGTATACCTTAAATTTATTTTTCAATTGCTCTACAATAACTCAGTTTTTCCTAAAACCTTTTCTTGTTCTTCTTTTACCAAAACCTTCAAATTCTCATATCCCTGTGGTTCAAACTTGGGCTTCACAGAGATATTACTACTTCTTGACCGCCTACGCTTGAGCATACCGTTTGGGATCAAGCAATTTTTTTGGCACCGCTGCTGGGGATCAAAGGAGCAATTTGAAAAAAAAACTGCCTTTATCAACAAGCTACTTGGGGACAACTTTTTCTAGGTAAATTCATTCCATCTTTGTAATTGTTTTTAGATTTCTTGCATGCCATATTTACTTTTTGCTTTAGGATAGATTTTCATAATTTTTTTGTTAGCATTGCATATCTAGTGGTCATTCCTATAAGTCCAACCAAACCAAATCACCATTTAGAGAGTTAGTAGGTTTCATAGGTCCATCTAGTCCTTCAAGTAACCATTCAGTCACCCTCCCTATGTTTTATTTGAGTAAATTCGGTAATCTCATGGTGGATACAGACGAAGAGGTCAACGGTCAGCAAGGCAGAACCCTGAGGGATTGTTTACATCATGTCCATAGTAGTGTCCCATCTTGTGTTATACTTGTTGTCAATACTCAAAATTTCAATTTTAAACAAGGGGCAATTCAATTAATACCTCAATCCATGGGCTTGAATACAAAAATCCATACCTTCACATAAAGGAATTTGAGGAGGTCTGTGACACCTTCCAGGATAATTTCAAGGTAGCCCAAGTAAAGTTTTTTCCCTTCTCACTAAAAGATAAAGTCAAGTTGTGGCTTAATTCTTTGAAACCCTTGTCCATTGCAAATTAGCAAGCTTTACAAAATGACTTTTTCCAAAAAAAAAAAAAAAAATTCCTCTTCATCGAACTAATACTTTACTACACTAATTATGAATTTTTCAGTCAAAGAGGGAGAAACATTTTATGAATGTTGGGATAGATTTAAAGACTTACTCCAAGCTTGCTCCCACCACTTCTTTGCATCAGTATGTTGAGATGATGTCTTAAGGGAAGTTTCTGAAAAATAGCCTCGATCAGGCTTTTGACTATTTTGATACCTTAGCTGAGAGTGCCCAGATGTGGGACTCTCCATCATCTCCATAGTTAGAGTCTAGAGCTACCACATCTCATAGGGAAACATTTGTCTTAAAGGATGAGGATGAATTGAGGGCTATGATGGCCACTTTATCTAAAAAATTGGAGGCATTAGAGATGAAGAAATCTAATGAAGTGACTATTGTTCCACCCGCGGAGCATGTGTAGGGGATTTGTGCTTTGACAGGGCATCTCATAAGGGAGTGCCATACTATTTCAACTTTCAAGGAGGTCTTGTTGGATCAATCCAATGCGATCTCTGCTTTTTTTTTTTGCTTTTAACAAGTCATATTCTAATCCATACTTTGAGACCTATAATCAAGGGTAATTTCAATTGTAGGAACAACCAACAACCACCACTAGTTAATCCATCACCAAAATAGGGTTCACCACAATATCCACTATTAGTGCAGAAATCTGCCCAGCCTCTTTGCAAGCTAATGAGCTAGTCTCTTTGATCCTTGTCACCCTGAAAAGAAAGTCGAAGACCGGAAGGGGAGCTCTAGGGGTCGACTCTCCGATGCTTAAGTTAGTATTTGTTGGAAGAGATCACAAGGTATTTAGTAGGAAAGTTCTTGCATACCTTTGTTCTTCCTTCAGGCTCCCTTTTATAGTGTTTTAGATTAATAGTGGGTGAGCAGTGGACTCTAGGCTACTCCATTTGTTCTGGGAGGTTAAGTCTCCTTCCTTTTGAGGAGTCTAACCTCCCTTATCTTTGCAGGACTCTCGTTTTGGTTGAAGTCTATTTCTTCGAGTGATGGGAAGGACTCCTCCTAATGGGGGAGTATTTTGAATCTCAGATAGGTTTGATAGAAAGGCGGGGACCCCTTTGAATGTCCGCATTTTAACTGTTTATCTCCTGCATACATGTTTTTGACCTTATCTTGTAGACCTTTTGACTTTTAGATTGCAGATAATGTGATCCTTAGAATCCTCTTTATGTGCTTCCTAGGTAGGGAAAAGTTGAATACTAGGATTAGGCTTACTTCAAGCTTTTCTAGTATTGCTAGAGCTCCGCTATCCTACTAACGATAATATTTTAGAAGGTGGAGCATTGCTAGAGCTTTTCCATCACAGTAATTAATTTTCTCCCACATCAGTTGCCCCTAATTAGGTTTTCCCATCATGGCTAGGACATGGGTCGTGCTTCCCGTTAGCTTTTTTTCTATTACTTCCTCGATCTTCCGAAACCGATTACATGTGCACGTCCCTTTAGTTTAAATGAGGCTGTTTCTTGTAACCGCCATTCCTTGGGCTATTTAAGACCTCCAAAGCTCTGTTCAAGAATCACTTGACTCCCATAGTTCTTGAAACCTTTGCCTCTTGGTGATTTTTCCTTTCTTCTAAAACTTTTGAAACATCCTGGAACGCCTTGGCCAAATTCCCTTTCAATTTGCTTGCGACAAATTTCTCTTCCTTTCATGAAGATCTTCTCTGGGGAACTTAAATTCTTTCTTGAACTCCCAATCTGTTACACTATTCATAGATGTTGCAGATTATTTCTCAGAATTTTTCCATTCTCCAAATCAGCCTTCCACTTTTTCTCTTTACGTGAACCATAATTACTTTTTTGCTATGGCTTCTGAAAAAACATCATCTGAACCTGCCCTCCCTCTTCGTCAAGAAACTGGTCTTGAAGAAGCCGATTTCTTTGAAGAAACACCTTTAAGGGAAACCTCTGCTGCCCTTGAATTCTACACAAAGAGTTTGTACCAATATTACTAAGAAAGATCTTGGACTCATTCGCGCCCAATTATGTATCCTTGATTCTATTCATCTGAGGGTTCCTTTAAATGAAGAATGAGCCCATGCCTTTCGTGAGGGAGAGGTTTGTCTTTACGAAATGACATTGATTGCGGGACTTAGGTTCCCCATTCATCTTTACATCTGTAGTTTCTTATCTTTTTTAAACATTTCCCCTACCTAGCTTACTCCCAATAGCTATAAAATTTTAATTGGGCTTGAAGTTACTTGGAGCTCTGCCCATTTTGTGGGTGTATTCCCATTGGTGGGGGAGATCCTCCATTCCATACTAGGCCAAGCTATGAGTGGTATTACTTGACCAAGAGGCCCGGTAGTACATACCTCTTAACCAAGATCCCTACTCCCCCGAGGATGGAAAGACTGGTTTTTATTTGTTTCTAATTCAGGTTGGAATTTAGTCCTTTCAAACCTATGGTGGCGAACCCAATTTGAATTCTTTGCCGCTAGTTGATAATATGACCCTGCTAGAGAATTTTAGGACAAGGTAAAGGTGGTTCAAAACCACAAAGTTAAAGAGTTCCATCTTCTGGCAATCAACAAAATTCTGTTTAAGATCAAGTTGGGGCCTGAACCCCAATATGTTGTCATTGTTGTTGTTCCTATCAAGAGTAATTTGTCCACCCTCTTTCTTTAGAGTATAGAGATTTTCTTTAACCTTTGGTGATGGTTTTAACCCTTCGATGCCTTTTCTTTGTCTTCAGGTCTTCTACCAAGACTTGATAAAAAGTTCCTCCGAGAGGTTAGGGCTAAGCAATCTTCTGAAGGTTTTACCAGTCCTCCTCTGCCAATTGCAAAGAGACTGAAGGCTCCCCTATATCAAGCATTTCCCTTGTTATTTATGGTTCTACAGAGGTGATTTCAGTTGATATAGAATCCTCCCCCAAGGTTCCTTTGATTAAGAAGAGACAAAAAATAGCAGAGGAAATACTCCTTGCTTAGTCGTCTTTAAGAAGTGTTCCTACTTTGACCCCTGCTCCTTCTGCCACTAAGACCGGTGCACCCTTAAAGAGAATTTGTAATGATCTGGAGCTTGATATGAAGATGTTTTAGAGTTTAGTCTTTGGTCCCTAGGTTGAGGAGGTGGTGAAGTTGGGATCTCTGAAGGCTTCCAACATGCTGACTCAGAACTTCTGTAAGGTAAGTTTCGAAACTCATCTTCTTACCCTTTCTCCTTTTCTATTTAATCTAATGCCCATTTTCTTTTGTTCATTATTCCAGATGGCTATATTGGCAACATGGATAAGCTATTTAGCTTTTATGGAGGAGAACCCTATAAAGGAGAAACTAGAGGTTGCCCTTGAAGAAACCCTGGTCAGTAAATTAGAGCTTGTCTCTTATGATGAGGAGTTAGTGTCTGTTTGCACTAATCTAGATAATATCAAGAACTCCTTAGTGATAGAGAAAGCTGCTAAGAATTAGCTAGAGAAAGATCTGAGGCAAGCAAAAGAGGAGGCTAAGAAGGCCAAAGAGATAGAAAAGAGCTTGTTTGACCACTTTCCACCCTTTCAAAGAGCTCTCAGAAGGTTGTTAAGGAGGCAGAAACTATTGTTGTGGCTGATTTCAAGAAATCACCTGAGTATTTAAAGAAATATTTTTCGGTTGACTAAACTAATGTGGAAAATAAAGTGAGTTATTATAATATTGTAGGATTTTATTGTCGGATGAATATGATCAGATCCAGATCTCGAAGCTGAAGGGTAGTTCTCTCCAATAGTTATTTACCTTAAATTTACTTTACAATTGCTCTACAACAACTCAATTTTTCCTAAAACCTTTTCTTGTTCTTCCTTTACTTAAACCTTCAAATTCCTTTATCCATGTGGTTCAAACTCGGACTTCACCGACATATTACTACTTCTTGACCACTTATACTTCGGTGTGTCATTCAGGATCAAGCAGCTATCACCATCAACTCTCTGGTTTACTATGCATCTGGTCCAAAAGATATTGTGCCTCTAAATTTCCTTCTCAATCTTAGAAGTATACATCAATCGACGAACAACAAGGGAGATTCCCTCATCACCATATGTCTGTGAATTCTCCTCCTCCTCCTCCTCTTCTGCATTAACCAGATTCACTGTACTCCTATTAGGGAACTTATTAGAGCGATGCTCTGACTGACTGCATCATTAACTCTCATCCCTTCCAGGTCTGGCATTGTGATTCTTCATTGTTTCATTGACTACTAGGGCAGAACCCCGAACCTGTGGTTATTGCCTTTGCAGGTATCCCGCTATTGTTGGATTCTCATCTTGGGACTAGAGAAGGGTTTGGAGTAGCCATAATCTATTTTTTTCGATTCACCACAGGACGTAATGAATCAAAGGACTCCGGTTCTCTACTTGGGATTTAGCCCTCTCCAACTAGGTCTCTACCTCCATGACTAAGTGAATGGCTTACATTAAAGAAAACAGAGCTTGCAAAGAAACTCTGTCCTTAATGAAAAAATGCAAACCTTCGATCAAACGAGCAATTTTCAGGGACTTAGTCTCATTCAAGTTATTGCGGGAACAAAGCCTATGGAACTCCTCCGTATACGCTTGAACAGATCTATTGGCCTATTTGCAATCTTTAAATTGTAGAAATAGGACCTACTTATAATCTGGAGGTAAAAACCTTGATCTTAACAAACTTCTCATCTTTGGCCAGGCACAGATCAAATACTAGCCCTCTCTGGTATGAGCAAGTTGGATCTGTTCCCACCAAACAGAAGTCTTTCCTTTCAACTTATACACCACTAGCTTCACCTTCTTTGCTTCTGGAACATCCATATAATTGAAAAATCACTCTACCTCTACCAACCAGTCTAAGAAATCCTCAATATGATGATGATCACTGAAACTAAGTAGGTCAACCTTCATCTAAAAATCCCTAGGCTTATGGCCAAGATCTCTATAATCTACAAAATTATCCAATAAATTATCATCATCATTGTTAGGATCTATAACGTTATCCAGTAAATCATCATCATCATTACTGGAATCTGCAATGGGTGCTGCTCTGGGAGGAACACCACGTACGTTCTATCTCGTCAAGTAGACAGGATTTCAAACTCTATTGGGTTGAACATGAGCCTTATTGTCGTTCACCCTTTCTCAATCGGGATCCTAATTTGGACCCACTGTCAACTAAACAACCATCCCCTACAGTGCATGCAAGTATTGTTGTATAGCTGAGTCTACTAAAAGAGGGACCAGCCTCATCGTGGTGATTAGAGGACACCTCTGATCGTTCAACTCTAATGTGTCACGTTCTGAGAGAGAACCTTCCACATGATCACCGTCATTAGGAAGCTTGTTATCACTTCATTGATGGGTCATCACTCCAGATTAGTCAAGGCTCTAATACTAATTGATGAAATGATAACAAGAAACCATGAAGAGATCACCGTCTCTAATTGTAAAGAACAAAAATATTTTAAATCTATAGATAAAAGCAAGAGAATAAATCTGAAAGATATATTATTGACTGAATAGTTCATATTACATAGGCCAATCTATATAGGAACAACCAAAACCCTCATCATCCCCATAATGAAAGTAAAATCCCTAATTATACGAAATTTACCAAAATAGAAACTTGCAATCTAACTAACTAACATAAAAGCATGTGTCGCTTGAAGCCTAAAAAAATTTGACGACACTGAATTTAAAATCTCTTATGATTTATTATTAATTTATGAATTCTTTCTTAAAACAGCAAAAAACGAAATTTTGAGGGCCTAAACGATGAAATTGGCCCAAAATTGAAGGAGCTCACAGTGACAAGTCCTAATTGTTGGCCTGATCTGGATCAAATACAACTAGTCCCACTGAATTCCGATTCTGGTCTATTTTGTCTCTATTATTATTTTTGCACTTTGAAGGCGAGATGGTTTACTCGATCCTTGCTGCTAGCTGTTTTACATCATAATGAAATTGCGTTATTTCATATTCAAGTTTAGTATGAAAACTCAATTAATTAAATACATGGTTAAAGCATTGTTAGGATGTGTGTGCGTATGTATATATTGTATATGATGTATGATGCATACCGCAAAATATTATTGATAATTTTGTTAAAAAAAAAAAAAGTCTATTAGCACTGTTAAGATATAAAATATGTCAGAGGTGATAGTGAAAATGTCAAAAAAAAATAGAGGGAGTGTTCTTAAAGATATGATAAACAATAGAGGATGTGAATGAAACTTTTCTGTTTATATTTATTATTAAGGGTATAAACGTAAAAGCATTAATTCCATTAACTTGTTAAGGGAAATGAGTCAAATTTCAGATAATACATAGAGTGCCCTGCATTCAGATCTCAAGACAAGGGTGTGCATGAATTTTTTTTTCTAAATTTAAAGATGAGTGATTAAGTTTTACTGAAACTGATTAGTTTTGAAATTGAGGTGATTGTCTAAATTTCAAATAACCTCCACACTTTTTGGGATTGCCTAATCAAAGTCTTATTGTTTTACATGAACTTTCTTACTTCTAGGATTTGGCAGTTCCATTAGACTTCCAATAAAGCTGCTAAAGAAATATGAATACATTTTCTACGTGTCACTGGGCATGTTGCACAGATATTTTTCTAGTACCGTGTGTGGAACGTTTGTTGTGGCACCGACATCCTTGACCAGGAGAGGCCCCAACTCCTTCTAGAGAACCAACTGGATATCCCAAAAACTTCAACAACGAGGTATGACTTTTCATTAGGAAGAATTTCTTATTGGAAAAAATGAAATAGTTAGTGACCGTTAGATAGGTTCTACCGAGGCTGATATATAGTGGGTGTAAGAGTGGACGAGATTTTTAATGTGAACTTCTTTTATTTTGCATCACTTGGGTAGACAAATTACTCCAAATTCTCAAAAGTTCCTTTCTTGATTAAGTTATTTGCTTGTCACACAGTTCTTCTTTGGCTCGTCTCCTTTCAAAACACGCAATTGATAGTAGCCCTCTAATTTGCATTCTTTTTTTTTGCTATTTGCTTTTATTAAGACTTTACTTGCGAAAAAAATATTTAGAATTATTGTTTTTTTGTGAGAGGAGTACTAACATTATGGATAGAATTTATTATCCAAGCTAAATATGTGGTCAAAAGGATGGCAAACCAAATCAAGTTCACCTGTTGAAAACCTTTATCAGAAAAAAAAAATGTTAATGTCTTGGCCAATAAGTGGGTGATAACCTCGATCAAAGGAAAATAAGTGACAACTTAGAGCAATACTATGCAACTTAAATTTGGGAATCTAAATGACATTTTAAATCAATAAGGATCATTAGATCAATGAGTCTCATTTAAAAAAGTTAATGGGACCCACTCATCAAATAGTCTTGTTCATTTGGAATGCTATTTGAAATTTAAATGAAGTAATGTTATATAGCCCAAACAAATCCCAAAATTAGCAATCCAAAATGACATGGCACATGTCATGTCATTTTGATGGGTCCCACCATATATTTGTTTTGTCACCTCAAGAAGCCTGACCGATGAGTTTCTCTCCTACTTGCATTTTCTTTTTCTTTTTTTTCTTTTTTCCTTATGACATTCGGTCTTGTACAGAAAACTTGATGTCATTCGGTCTTGTACTGAAAACTTGATGTCAAAACATAAAACTTTTTTACCATAGCTAAGGCTTGAACGGGAAAACAAATTTGACAGAGAGATTAACAAGTCCGGTGAACACGAGATTTTTTGGGTTATCATTCTACGCCATTTATTCAAGGTATTTCGTTCATTTTTTTTATATAATTTTTTGACTGATTTATCTGTCTATCGCTCTTCTTGCTCAATTCAGTACTCCTTTCACCTTTCATGTATCATTTGCAAATCCACTGCTAACAAAATATTTTTTTACATCATTCCCTTCATGAACGAACAGGAGCCCAGGTTTCAGCTCTGTAATGGTTGGTACATGCCCAAGAAGAATACCCATCTGGCCTGTTGTTGCCGGAACTATGACCATATCAACCTCTTTGGCGGAGAGCTCAGGGGAGTGGAGAAGAACAAAATTGACAGTGAGCTTAGAGGGGATCGAGGAAGGAGTCGAGGCGGGGAACCATGAAGGCGAGAGGGGTCTTGGGTGGCTCCATGTTGGGCATCGTCTTCTTCCATGCACCCACGAAGGCCTCATCGGCCGCCGGAAACGTCGGAAGGTAGGTGGAGAATGGGAGAGCTTTGGTCCAGCCAGCGGCAGTGGTCGTGGATCGGGGTAGGAGGCGAGTGGTGGCTTGCCGGAACATGGTTGGTAGTTGGATCCCATTCGTTTGATCCCATTCTCGTTTCCTCTATTCGTTTGATCCCTTTCTCGTTTCTTCTCTATCTCAGACGAAAACTCACTTCCTCAGGCGAAATTAATTTGTGGAGGAAGAAGACAATGGAGGAGAGAGGAGAGAGAGTGAATGTCATAAGGAAAAAAGAAAAAAAAAAAAAAAAGGCAAGTAGGAGAGGAACTCATCGGTCAGGCTTGGTGACAAAGCAAATATATGGTGGACCCATTAAATGACATGGCATGTGCCATGTCATTTGGGTTGCTGATTTTGGGATTTATTTGGGCTATATAACATTGCTCATTTAAATGAGGGTTGCATAACATTTTCCGACAACTTATTTGGATGCACAATGGGCTTCCCTGCAATGCCTCTCCACCATCTCATTAGGCTGACCCTAGTAATAAGAGTGTCCATATGCCAGGAATGGCACAGCCTGGGGAAAAAAAAAAAAAACAACTAGTACAGGGTTTAACACGTGTCAACCGAGCCAGGTTCGTAGGGACTAGGGATGCTATCCCACAGCCCAGCTCGTGACAAAATATTTGAAAAATTGTGAGGTATCTTTTAAATTATTTTAATTGTGAAAAAATATATTGATTAAAATTTTTTTTAAATAAATATTGTTGACTTAAAATGTATTATATTTAGGTACACATTAACAACTTTTTAGATTTTTCATTTACTAAAATTTTGTTTATTATATTAAGAGTTCTGTATTTTAATAGGACAATGAATTTGAATTTTAAACTACATCTTCTTCTTCATTGTCCATCGTTTGATATTCTAAACTATACCTTCTTTTTCAACTTTTAAGCAATAATCGAGTTTTTGGTGAGGCTAAAATATTATCATATTGAATCACTGTCTAATCTTCATCTTTTCTAATAAGTAAATTGAATTAAGATATTGTTACAAGTATTGTTCAGGAACGCCTCCAATAAATATTTGACATCAGACGTCGAATAACGACAGAAGGCTTTAGTTCATATTTTCGCTTGCGATGTAACTCCATGTTGAAATTAATTTTTTTATATTATTTTTTAAATGTTAAACGTCACTAATTATTCTCAAATCTAATAACAGTGTCACTTTGTAATGTTACACTGTAAATGTAAAACTGTCATTCATTAAAAATAATATTATATATATATATCACATTATGTGATACATGTCAATCCGCGGGCTAGAGTAGCACCATGATCCACACTAGGACTTGGACCTGATGGACCCACTTTTGGGCTGAAATGAGTACGGGCCAAAATTTTCAGGGTTGGCCATCGTGCATACCCAACCCATGGACACACCTGGTGAGATACCTTAAAAATAAAAATAAATAAATAATAATCGACTAATGTAGTGATAAAAGTGTAGACTAACAACTGCAAAATTCAAATTCGAACACAAATGTTTTGGTGTACATCATCTATATAATAAAGTATAATACAATTCACATCTCAAAAGATAAACAAAATAATTTTCGTTTTTCACAGTTAAACTTTCTTTAAATTTTACTTTAAAATTAATCCGATGACTAATATTAACACCCCAAATTTAATAGAAAAAATCGGTCTTTAATAGTGTGTTTGGGGTGACTTTTTAAAAATATTTTTCGGACTTATAACTTATCATTAGTACTTAAAAAAAAAAATTGTGTTTGGAACCGTCCCCCAACCACTCCCACCACCATCGCCACCCCACCACTCACACCGCCCCACTACCACCCCCACCACCATCACCACTACCACCACCATCACCACCACCACTTCTGCCACAATAACCACCACTTTTACCACAATAACCACTACCACCACTGCCACCATTGTCGCCACCCCACCACCACCATAACACCCACCGCCCCACTACCACCCCCACCACCATCACCATTACCACCACCATCACCACTTCTGCCACAATAACCACCACTTCTACCACAATAACCACTGCCACCACTGTCGCCACCCCACCACCACCATAACACCCACCGCCCCACCACCACCATCAACACTACCACCACTCCCACCACCACCATTATCACCACCCCATAACCACCATCGCCCCCCTTCCACGACCATCACCATTACCACCACCACCAGCGCCATCTCTGCCACCCCACAACCACCATTGTTGTCACCGTCGCCACCCCACCCCCACCACCACTGTCTTTGCCCCACCACCACCACGCCAACCACCACTGATTGCTACCACTGTCATCCACCGCCACCACCCACCACTATCGTTATCTCATTCTTATATTTATTACCACTATCACTATTATCTCACTACCACTGTCAACACCCACCACCACCACCATTATCCCCACTACCACCACTGTCGTCACCCCACCACCATCTCTACCACAACAACCACCACTATCGCCACCCTACCACCACCTCTGCCATAACAACCACCACAACCATCACTGTCACCACCCTACCACCACCGCCACTATCTCACCATTACCCCTACAACCACCACATCCACTATCGTCGCCGCCGCCACCCCACCGTCGCCACCCACCACCGATTGCTATCATCGTCGTCCACTGCCACTACCCACCACCATCGTCATCTCATTCTTATATTTATTACCACTACCACCATTATCCCACTACCACCGTCACCTATCGTCAGCACCGACCATCACCCACCACCACCCGTCATCGCCCACCATCACTGCCAGCCACTGCCACCCACCCCCCACCACACCTACCACCACCACCTGTCATCGCCCACCACTACTGCCACACACTATCACCCACCCCACCACACTACCGTCGTCACTCATGGTTGCCATTACTACCGTCACCCAAAATTCACCACCATCATCACCGTTGTGACCCACGACTGCCACGATTACTATGGTCGTCGCCACTCACCACAACTATCACCGTCTTCCACCATTGTTCACCCTCACTACAACCAGTGCTTAAATTTATTTCTCTCTCCTCTTTGTAATTTGATTTTGAGTGTAAATACAAATATGTTTATTATTGACCTTTTTTTTATTATTCCGTGTCTCCAGACACAGGTAATAAATAGTACCACATTGAGATATAAATAAACACTTAAACGAACCAAGTTCTATATCCACTTCAAGGATTTGAAGAAAAAAAAATTGAAGCAAGTTTCAACAATGGTTGTAGGGTGTTGGGCACAAATTTTCTAGCAAATAAGAAACACACTGAGGTAGTGTTGCCATTGTAAGTACAATTAGCACCAAACCTTATATGATTCAGAAACTCAACTGTAACATCTTGCTTAGTAAATCTTTCAGGGTGTGGACCACTTCTCCTCCATTCAACCCTAGTAATACTCCGGTTCGAGTTTTCCTCAGGGAAGAGAATGTTCACAAGTGTATGGATGTAATGCTCATCAGTGTAACAAGGAGGGTGACAATACGCACTAAATATCGGGTAATATTTCCGATCTGATACTATGTCAATGGCAATCTTCCGGTTAACCTCAAACCATTGGGAACCTTTACGCCATTGGGAAATGGATATTGTAGGCCACATTTTATGGTTGTATCGGCCACGGCCAATCTTGCTCGGGTCATCATAGGAGGCAACAAAGGTCTCATTGGAGTTTATGAGGTAGGTGTAAACTGTGGTGAAGTTGAACAAAGGAATGCAAGTCTCTGAGAGTAGCACGAATCTCTCATTAGAGAAGTCGAGTAGAGCATTGGCTAAAAGGCGTCGCTCAGCATCAATCATCGATGGTTTTCCCCATTGTATTGTCTGCAATACAGGAAGGATACTATATTAGCAATTTCTCAAGTATGTAGTCCAATTAATAGTTAGAAGGATACGAAATTTTTAGTTTTTTTTTTCTAATTTTCTTTTTTAATTATCTTCAGTCTTACAACTATTTCCATACCAAGGATGAAAAGACTTTCATTTTGACATGAATAGTAGCAGATCCGGCTTCCATAGAATCAACATAGCCCAATATTCTTTCAGATACTTATTAACACTTGTTAAAGCCTAGTGGTGGCTGAAAGGTTAACCTTGAATGCACAAGGAAAACAAGATCCATGTATGAAATTCGGGTGCGATTATACCAGCACTAATGCACCTGATCCCATCAGAACTCCGCAGTTAAGCGTGCTTAGGCGAGAGTAGTACTAGGATGGGTGACCCCCTGAGAAGTCCTCGTGTTGCACCCCTTTTTTTTAAAAAAAAAAATATGCATGAAATTCAGAAAAACATTCAATTGCTTACACCTTGCTATTTTGATTGTTGCACGTTTTTTGTGACGATTGCTTAATTGTTTAATTGATGGTGCCTTGAATATAGAGTATAATTGTCTATGAAAGGTATCGAATTCACCTTCTCTGTTCTCCCTACAATTCACTAAATACGAATGCAAGAAGTGGAGAAGGGGAAGAGGAGGCGGCAAGGAGAATAGACAATATCTGATACGTGATCATTTCCATCAAAAACTTACCGGACATACCATTTAAACATAGATTGAATACTTTAGGAACCAAATTAACAAAACAAGCACATTGTAGGGATCAAAAGTGCTATTAACTTTTTAAACATTAATAGATATGGCTGAATTATGAAAAGTAAGAGAGAACCAGACCTTGCTTGGAATTCTTCTTCTATAGAAAACAGAATTTTCAGGCAAAGTTTCACTGTAGAACGGATCAGGGTGAACATAGATGGTGTAGAGCCCTTCCTGCCCTTCAAAAAACTTCTCCCACAGGGGAGCTAATGGTATAGGGCCCTTTGTCAAGAACATGAAAGCAACCTTTGGAACACGCTCATAAGGAAATGCTTCAATCCTCGGAACCATGGATGCCTGCCAAAACAATTCTTTGTCACTCATATTGTGTACAAAGAAGCGAGTATCGATTTCTATGGTACTCTGATCAGATACAAGCGCAGTTGTTATTTCTAGAGGTGACGGTGGAGATTTAGATGGAGATGGTGGTGGTGGTTGAAGCACTGGCGGCGGCGATAAGGAGAAAGGTGACGCTATGGTAGCTTGTAAATTGAGTGAAAAACACTGGAGATAAAAACTGGCTGTGATTCCAATGGACAAACCAATAACAAAAAACAGGAAACGAAAGACATGGTTAAATTGCAAATATGCATTGAAGAGCTTCACAGTTGATGGAAATTGGCTCTGATCATCCCCCATTGCCCCTACACACGAGAGAGAGAGAGAGAGATTTTCTGTGGAGGGTAGAGCAAGGGAGGACCTTAGCTAGTTAATTTGTATGGGCCAACTTCGAGAAACTTGAAACGAAAGGCAAGATTGAATGCATGTGCTCTCCTCCAATGTTGACCTCGAGGATCCTCAAGTCTAAAATCCAATCCATCACAAGCATGAAACACTCATTATAATTTGACTCAACTCTATTAGAGGATTTCACTTTGACAAGCAAAAGCGCTCTGAATACAGAAATGATACAGACCAGTTAAAATTGGAACTCATTCGCAGCATTCATCAAGATCCAAATAGCCAAGAGCTTTGTACGTGATAAAACATATAAAGATGAGCTCACAAGAGAAATGAGTGTCCGAGTGGTTAAGGACCATATGACCCCAAGCACAAGTTGGAGTCGAGTCTCAACAATCGCATGCAATTTAATAAGGTTGCCACCGGGCAAATCTAGTGAACTGGCTATTCTTTGACATTCTGAGATACAACGGAGTGGAAGACACATTGCAAAGTATTTAACAATTCTTTTTTGTTAATTAAAAATGCAACTTTGAAGTAAAGATTTTAAAATTTCAGTTGTGACTAAAGAACCAATTCATGAAGAGGTCAAGAGCAAGAAAGTTGCAAAAGTAAATGCCATGACTTATTTCAGGATGGGAGAGAAGTGACCTAATCTTAGAACAAAGGAAAAAGAATCACACATGAAGCACAAAATCTGGCTTTTCAAAGCACTCCACTTGGTAATGTTTATGGAAGGTAGTATCAATTATTTAATCCTCTATGAAGCTAGCTTTTGAGACTTCTTAATGAAGATATTCTTCTGAAACTTGGAGACTTTGCTTTCCCTGTTGACTTTACCTTGCTTTTGATTGCACCCATTAGCTGGTGCACATGCTTTGAACCAAAGTTTAGCTTACTTCACAAATTTTTATTGGAATAGAAAATTCAACTAAGTCTATAATAGATCAATGCCTAGTTGCTAATTCTTAAGAATAGTACAAAGTGATTTACTGTAGGCCAAGGATAGATAATCTCTCAAACTTCCACTCAGTTTGTCATCATAAAATCTTATGAGTTCTCCCCAAAACACCAGTTCAGGTTGGTTGTTAAGAAGCTAAGTTGATCTGACCAAAGCTTGCCACTAAACCCAATCTCAATCAAGATAAACTGACTTGAAATCGCATCGTGGGTGATGCAGAAATCACAATAAAGGGTATATTCTCATCAGTAACAATCCTTTTCCAATATATGTAACATATATGCGCGTGTGGAATTAATTTTTAAATTACCATGATTTTTCAACTTTGTTTACCTTGTACGTAAATCCTAACTTGTTTTTCTATCTACCGTGGTTCATGTGAAAGCGTGATTTAAACCCAAGATTTCTTATGTAGCACCATGCTTTTAAAAATGGGTGTATGTTGGCAATGTACTTATAGTACCTTAAAGTGCTAGTGTTTGGCAGATCAACATTAGTTAGGTTGAGGAACACTCACTGCTAGTAGGGCATCCCTCTGATTGGTGCCTTATTAGAGATACTAAAAGGTGTTTAACATTTTGCTATCCTATCTGAGGTAATATCAACAGGGAACTGATCTCCAGACTTTGGCTCTGTTCATGTTAAGCTTTCTACAAGCAATCCATTCTTCACTGCTCTTTTGTCCTCTAAGCACATGCACCAGATTTCAAAATAGCTTCCCCAGGCATTGTCCATGCTGTTGATGAATGTAATTTGCCTAGTCAATTTTGTTTGTAAAGTATTTTTAGCTTTGTAAGAATCTTCCCAAAACATTGGTGAAAATACACCCAAACATCCTCAACATGTCAAAAAATTCTGAAACACTTGAAAACATAGACATATCGTAATGCAATCAAATTCTTTATCTCTGTTTTCATTAAAACCAACACGTTTCAGTCTTTTTGTAATAAAGGAAATGAAATTTTACTCCATGCCACGCAACTAAAATCGAAGACACTGGCAAGTTAATTCTTTTTTTTTTTTTTGGGGGGGGGGGGGGGGGGGATAGAAGAAAAAAGTGCCATGACTTATGTCAAGGGACTCAAACAGACATCTGCACAATCACAAAATTACATTGCAAAAAGAACAACAATGTGACCACTCATGGCTAGCATCCCCTCCCTTTCAGGATGATAATGACAGCAGTAATAAGAACGACAATGACACGAAAAATAATAATACCGATGATAACAACAATAAAAACAAGGATAATACCAAAAAAAAAGTATGTCACTTATAGAGTATGAAACAGAATTTATGTCGTCAAACAATAATTTGTTGAGTTGAATTATTGTCATGGTAATAATAATAGCAAAGACAAAATGACTCCAATCCTTTCTAATTATGATACAAAGGTACATGCAAGAAATTGGAACACCATATCCACACCTGCTTTGCATGCTATTCCCCGAGTGACAATAGTGTTGCATCATAAATTGTGCTGGACAATAACCACAACCAAATTTGTAAACAACCAAATTTGTAAACGAACAGAGACTTTTTGGACCATAAAAAAAATAAATTGGAATGAAATTCAAAAGTACGTTTCTCTTTTTTGGTTTAAAAGTCAGGGGTGTTTTGGCTAACTTACGCACAATTCAATTAATTCTCCTCGGTTCGGTCAAAGGTAGGTCATCCACGCCGGGACTAAAAGTATGTTTCTCAACATCATAATTCATGAGATTAGTTCATTGTGCACTCTATGGAAAAGTCATTCTTAGGAGAAACCCTACAGTTGTCTATAAATAGAGGCATCTACCAATAGATAAGGCAAGAATTCTCTTAAAACTTTCAGCCTACAGAAATTCTGCTTCTTTGACATCCCAAAACCTCCCAAACAAATCAAATCAAGCCTTTTTGATTAATTCTCCTTTTAATCGAGACCTAAAGAACCACGACTGATTGTTTGTTTGAGCACAGTAGTTCCCACTTCTCATCCAGCATATAAATTATAAATGTTTCAAATTCTTCTCATTCTCAGTTACAAGTTTGATTCCAAACCCCCAAATTTCAAGAAATTCCTCAACTCATCAGCAATTAGGAGACAAAAGGAAGGAATTCACTAGCAGCACCAAGGCTACTCATCCTAGCCCACCGCTGGTGAGGCTGGTCTTTGAGCTAGTTGATTATGTTGAACCATTGTATTTTCATAGACCTCTTCAAACTAAATAACACTACTGAGAAAATATAGTTATTTTTGTATTCTTCCAACTAAATACTAGAAAACCCAAGTGCACCATATATATTCCAGTTACTACCAAAAGGACAAGAAGGCAGCAGGAAAATATATTTTTTGCTCTAAACATGGTTGAAAATAATTTTTTTCCTGAAATTCAGCTTCTGGGGAAAAAACAGCCTCAAGAACCAGCAAGTGCTCTGCATTCTACAGAAAATCTTGGGCATCATCTCAAAAGTAATTGAAGACACAGCATGCACTATAAGAAGGATAATTTGGATTCTTCAAAGCAGGAGATAATATTGACTGCACTGCTTGTTAATAAAGCACAGAAGCTAATAACAAATGCAAAGGCATTTCACTGCCATATAAATGTAAGGGCATCACCAGTATAGACCTATGAAAGCAGGAAAAAGTACATTTTCTGGAACTGCAAGAGCTGTTTGTTGCCCACTTTCATTTTCATAGTGCCCCCCAGAAAGCAAACACATGTAGGGCATCTTTCGGAATATGTAGAAGGTCGTTAACCAGCGCTTGGTCTTTCTTATCAACAGAGCTAGGATGATTGGTCATAATTGTCGTTTTCAACTTGAATTCACATTCTTGCATTTGGTACATAATATAGCTGAATTTCAATAGGCAGAAAATCACGCCCCCGGTAGTGTTAGGATTGTATTTACTTTTATAGTTATCTATCATTACAGATATTCTAGTCTTTCTTCTATGATAGAATATTTTATAGAGTGTCTCTTGTATCTAGTTTTATTATCATAGAATATAAGAGAGTTGCATGTGGATTTCTTTTCTGGCTTACTATTTCTTCTTTGCAAATTTGATATAAGTTTTCATGGTATTAGAGCCACTATCTTGTAATTGAGTTAGCAGTGATTGGTTGTTCCTCGTTATCTCGAAGTCAAGGCAACAACACGGGAAAAGGGTTGTGTCTGAACAGTACCCCACACTGCTCATGAACATTGTCATCATTATTCACTGTTCATGGACAGTGGCGGAATTATGTGGGTCCAACTCAGTTATTTTCATCACTTTTTGATGTATTTTCTAGTAGAATGATTCCAAGTTTTGAGGCACATGATACACCAAAACCCTAGTTTTAAAAACTTCAGAATCAACCCAAAGTTTGGAAAAAATTCGAGAACTAGCCACGGAAGTGTGCAAGAAGTTCAAATGCCACCATAATATTGCAGAAATTTCAAAATCTGCCCCCAGAATTGTGCAGAACTTCAAAATCAGCCCAACTGTGCAGAAATTCAGAATTTTCCCCCAGCACAAACTTCAAAATCAGCCCCAAAAGTTGGCAGAAATCTCAAATTCTGCCCCTACACTATGCAGAAGTTCTAGAAACAGCCTAATGCTTTATCTGTTTCTTCTCCTACAAGTTTGTCATGCGAAAATAGTCTCTCCACATCTAGACGTAAGAATCAAGGCTCTCAGCTTCCCTTTTTTCTCATATAGGTTTGTCTTCATCAACTCTTTTAGGTATATCTCACTCCACTTGAGTTTTCGATTCTGGTCCTACATATCATATAACTAATGATCTATCTCTATTTATTTCTGCTTCATCTCCACCTTAGTCTACTACTGTCCTAACGTCCAGTAGAACTTTCATGTCGTTGGTTGGTATTGGATCTATTGTAACCTAACTTCTCGATCTTTCTTTCTGATATTTATTGTATCCCTCGACTATCTTTGAACTTAATTTCTATTAGTCAACTTTATGAGCTTGGTTATCCTGTTCAATTCTTTTTCACTTACTGAACTTTGCCGGATCTTAATTCCAAGTAGTTGATTGGGATAGGTAGTAGAGTTGAAGGACTGAATGTGTTAGAGAAATGAAATATTCCAACTATGGCACTAATTAAGGAGACATTTGATCATATTATAAAGATAACCACCATTCTTTCTTATATTGATTGTCATAGTTTTTGTTCTCCAAAGTCCTCCCCGGGCTTGATTTGAAAAGTTTTCTATTGTGATTTGTAACTTGGGTGCTCGTTACAATGATCATATTTCTACTATGTTTCTTCATTCTACTTTTGCGGGTCAGATTGTTCTTCTCTTATATATTGATGGTATGATTATCACTGTGGATCATAAATATCAAATCGTGATTTGTATCGAAAATCGAAATCCTAGATTTGAGAATCGAAAATCGTATCGAATCAAGAATCGTAAGATTTGACACAAAATTTGAACAATGATAAAAATGTACATATTTAAAATAGATAAGATATTAAATATTGAACATTATTGTATTTTAAAAATAATCAATTGACGGTATTGATATGATCGCATCGTCTAAATGGAAAGATGCTAGCCTTTATAAATCTTTATAAAGTTACACTTGAATTTATACCTCTGTTACTTCTTTTTTAATTAATAATAAATCGTTCTCTTAAAATGGCCACGAGGAGATGCATGATTTTTAACCAACAAGTAGTTATTGTCTTCCTACCAATGAAGTTAAACTAAAATAGGAAAAACTCTTACTAATTCGAATTAGTGAACTTAAAAAATCACTTCTCACATTCGATTAAAAAAAAAATTTTTTGATGAAAAACAAAAAACAGAGCCTTTATTGAAGAAGAAATAAGGTATGTTAGGGTTTACTACCTGTTTTTAAAGAAGAAGAAGCATACCTGGAGTGAAAGAGAAATCGTCTCTCTGTGATGTTCATAGACGCTTGAATAGTCGCTTGTGAGACAAAATCTTGAACAGAAGATTTTGCGACACGCGAGTTTTATATTTGGGGATAGGCATCTTCTAGCAAAACGTCGTTTTACAAAAAGGTTAAAAAATAATAATAAAACGAATCGTGCGATTCCTTTGATTCAAATCGAATCGTACGATTCAGGTGCGATTCTCGGTCAAAAACGATTCTATAGTAAAATACAAATTGAATGAAGACTAAATTGAATCGAATCGTACAAATCGTACAATTTTGATAATAATGTTGTGGCTAATGACAAGGATAACTCAATTTTGAAGCCTCATTTACGACAATAGTTTGAGATACAAAATCTTGATCTTTTTCCCTATTTTCTAGGCATTGAAGTGGCTCGTTGCCTAAGGGTTATATTTTTTCTCAATCAAAGTATGCAGTTGATGTCATCCACAAGACTCGATTAATAGTTTCAGACTGTTGATACTCTTCTCGAGCTTGATGTGATTATACTTCTATTGAGGATGTCCCTTTGGCTAATCACACTTTGTATCAGGTAATTCTTGGTAGTTTAGTCTATCTCACTATTACAAGACCTAATATTGCTCATATTGTTCATGTTGTGAATCAATTGATCTCTTCTCCAACTACACTTCACTAGGCTACAGTGCTGTATTTTTTGTTATCTCCAGGGCATTTAATATCAGAGTTTGTTGTTCTCATTAGCTTCTTCTTTAGTGCTTCGTGCTTTTCCGATATTGACTAAGCAAGTGATGTCATAGATCCTAAATTCACCATTAGTTTCTGTGTATTTCTGGGTGATTCCCTAATTTTATGAAGAATCAAGGAACAGACTGTTGTAGTTCATTCTACTATTGAGGCTGAATATCGTATTATGGCTACTACTACTTCAGAGATAATTTGGTTGAGATAGTTACTTGCCGATCTAGGAGTTTCATGTTCTACTCCTACTTCTAGTATTGTGACAATAAGGATGTCATTTAGTGATGGCAGCACCATTGGTTGGTTGGACCAATACAATCAACTTTGGAAGCCTAGGCGAAAGACTAGGAATTTTTGGTCCAAGGGGAAGTGTAATTGGTAGTTTATTAGAATTAGTTATTATCATTTAATTTATGAGTACTTGTTTGACTACGAGTACTATTATAGAGTTTTAGTAGTATAGGAATTTAAGAGTTTAATTACGAAACTTTTTTAGAATTTTAGTAGGAGAATAGTTTTTATTTTGGTAGGAGACTTGGTCTATAAATATCGATGTAATCCCCACTATTTTTATTAGAGAGTGATATAATAAAAACTTGTTTCTTTATGGAAAATTTTGTGTGTTTCTTGACCTAATTCTTTGGTATCTCTTCTTCTTCTTTCTATTCTCTTATCTCTTCTTCCATCCTACATCAATTTGGCATCCGAGCAAACCTCCGATACATCCCTCTATTGCTATTTTCCCTCCATTCATTGTCATTTTCTCTCTATTCGTAGCCATTAACGTCACTATTACCCCTACGCATGTCATCATCAAAAATTGTCAATTGTTTTTGGGTATCTTGATTGCTGGAGATATTCAGATGGGTCACAAAGGTAAGAACCAGATCCTACTTTTTGGTTGCAATTGATTTTCATCAATGCTATGATTTGCTTGGAGTTATACCCATTACATATTAACCAGCCCAACAGTATGTAACATCATTGAAATTACCCAAAACCCCTAAGCATTTTCAAAATTCATAGTTGACCTTGGAATTTCTAAACTTACACTTTTGCCCCTCCAAAGTTTAAAAAATTATAATTTTTTCCCAAAAGTTTTTGAAATTATAGTTTGGCCGCTAAAGTTTTGAAAATTATAGTTTGGCCCCAAAATTTTCTAAAATTACAAATTGACCCCAAAATTTTTAGAAAATTTCTCAAAACTCTACACTAATTAAGATAGTGACCAATGCTGAGTTAAGTGCAAGAGTTAAAGCACATGATTCGTGATTAAATTCGCTCCAAGAATCAATGAATTTTCTCAAAGCATCTATCGCATCAATGAAAGAAAAGTCTTGATGCCATTATCCTAGATAAAAAGGGTAAAGGAGTGGAGATGCATGCAAATCATGATTTCTCCTCATCGGCTATCAATCAACAACCAGTGCTCGCACAAGTCCCTCTACCACAAGGCCCAGTTCGAGAAGACCCAAGATTGTTTGATTTTGATAAAGGGGTTAAACTAGAGGTTGGAGATTTTTACGGAGATAATAATCCCAAGATATTCATTGATTGGTTGCATAGCCTTGAAAGCTTCTTTAGATGGCATCGTTTAACTGATGAATGGAAGGTATTCTTTGCAGAATTTAAGTTAAAGAGTGTAGCAAGGTTTTGGTGGGTAAAGTACCAACAAACTAACTTTGAAAGATCATGGGATGATATAAAAACTACTATGACTCGCTATTTTGTACCTACTAATTATAAGCAACGAGCTCATCTATAGTTCACATAGTTGAATCAAGGAAATATGTCTGTCGAGGAGTACGCCGGAAAATTCTACAGCTTGGCCACCCGAACAGAGTTCCCATGGATTGAGGTTGTGATGATTGTCATGTATAAGCAAAGACTCAATTCTCAAATTTCTATGGGTTTAGCTACAAGTAGACTTTACACTATAGCAGATGCAGTTCAGGTTGTCTATCAGATAAAAAAGATATCTTCTATGGCACCTCCAACCCAGATCGAGAGAACTGTCGTAGATGCAAGTCAAGATAAGTCCACCAATAAACCCTAAGAGAATACTTTTACTCCAAATAAACTATCTTAGGCTAGTGCTAATTCTTCTTCTCAAGGGAGAAATAATTCTAAGACGAGATGTTTTAATTGTCATGGTTTTAGTCATCTCTGTTTTCAATGCCCTTCAAAATTTATTGTTGTAATTGAAAAGGAAAATTCCAAGATGCATAATGATTCTAATGAGCTAGAATTTGAAACAGAAATTTTAGAACATCTTGATGTAGGTGAGGTAAATTTTGATGATTTGGATGATGATCATTTTTTTGATGTTATTTGTCCTCTACTTATTGATAATAAAGAAGTTGTTAATGATGAGTTTATTCATTGAGAAAAAATCTTTCAGACAAGAGTTAGTTGTGAATGACAGATACACTCGTTAGTGATTGACACGAAAAATTGCACAAATGTGGCATCAGAAGAGGTCGTGAAGAAACTAAATTTGAAAGTTGAACCACATCATGTAGCATGGATTACTAATACCAAGCTAAAAGTGGATAAGAGATGCCTAGTTACATTCACCATTAGAAGCCTTAAGTAGACCATCATGTATGATATGTTGCCTCTCAAGTTTTGTCATATATTTTTTGGGCGCACCCGGATATGGGATCGTGATGCACAACATGTAGGGCGTGCTAATACTTATTCTTTTGTAATTGGGAGAAAGAAGTATACTCTTACTTGTGCTACACATGCATGTACACTGCAATTGAAAAAAAGTTTATTATTAATTCAGAGAGATTCTCCATCAAATAGTATTCTTGGCCCCTCTTCTTACTCGCCAGAGTCAAGTTCTTTTCGGTGGAGGAGAATTGATGGCGCAGCCATTGGTTGGTTGGACCAATACAATCAACTTTGGAGCCTAAGCAAAAGGCTAAGAATTTTTTGTACAAAGGGAAGTCTAATTGGTAGTTTATTAGAATTAGTGTTATTATTATTTAATTTATCCGTACTTGTTTGACTAAGAATATGAGTGAGGGTTTGATTAGAGAATTATTATAGAATTTTAGTAGGAGAATAATTTTTATTTTGGAAGAGGATTTGGTCTATAAATATCGATGTAATCCCCGCTATTTTTATTAGAAAGTGATATAATAAAAACTTGTTTCTCTGTGGAGAATTTTGTGTGTTTCTTGATCTAATCCTTGCGATAGTTTGGTATCTCTTCTTCTTTCTATTCTCTTATTTCTTCTTCTTCTGTCCTACATCATTTAAATTGCACACAATTTTGTTTTTCATGAGTGGACCAAGTATATCAAGATCAACAGTCATTTTGCGCGCCTCCATTCCACTTGAGACTTACTTGATTACGTTTTTTTTCTTCTACTATGCAGTTGGCTTATTTTTTTACGAAATCTCACACTACGCTGCATTTTCATTTTCTTCATAACAACCTCTCTATGCTTCCTACTGTCAATTCATGAGTTTTCAATGGAGTGTTAAGATTGTATTTACAATTTTATTCATCAACCATATTGTAGTTTTTCTCTTATGGTAGGACTTTATATATAATGTCTCTTGTATTTAGTTTTATTTTTATGGAATATTTAAGAGTTGCATATGGATTTTTTTTTCGCTCTTACTATTTCTTCTTTGCAAGTTTAATATAAATTTTCAACTTCAACTCGAATTCTTGCATTTGGCACATAATATGGTTGAACACAAAAAGGTAGACAATCACACCCCTGGTAGAACATATTCTAAACCCCAAAAGTGCTTCAAATGTCTCTGTGACTATCTCAATATAGATCATCTGCCATGTATTTTTTTTTCCCCTAAGATACAGGTCAACTTAACAAGCCAAAGGAGACTAAATACAATCCAATAGGTATGCCCAAATAACGATAAGCTACTCATTCCATGTAGAAAACAAAACACAATTAGTTTAAAGCAAAACTTCCCGAACATCCAGATTCTCTCCAAATTGCCCAGGAAACCCTTCATAGGTGGAAGCTTATGATGTTTTTAGTTCGAACAACACAACATATAGTACTATCTTCAAAACCAAACACTAAATATAAGAACCATTAAAAAAGATTGATTGTTTCTGCGATAGTATATGAATACGCTTACGGATTATTAAAGTATACTAACGTTATGCATCTGTGTTACTGATGCCTATTAGGATCACCAGTGTTCAACAGCATTCACTAACATTGGCTACATAAAATAGTCTCATCTGTATCTTAAAAGTTGGCAGGAAGGTGTTACCAGGATATATATGATATTACTATTTCAAGTACACAAGGATCCAGATGCATGATGCTATCTTCTTCCTCAGGGTATGGCCACAAAAAAAGAAAAAAAAAAAGAAAAGAAAGAAAGCAACGGCTATCCTTTTCCACTACTTACATCGACAAGAAATATATCAAAACAAACTGTTAAAAAGTTCATAACAATGTCACGCCAGATTCATAACCATCAGGGAAAGTGAATGGTGGGTAATGTTCAAATTTTGGTCTAATCTTTATGTATGCTGATGACACCAATGCCTATTATGGAATAATGATAGAGCAACTTCAGTTTTTGCATGAGAGGTGGGTCACACACAATGCCCATGCTCTTCATTGTACTTTATCTTTTCTGCTATTGAGGTGGTTGTGTTCCTCAATTGCCAAATCTTGCAAACTCAGTAGCTAGTAGGAGAGGAGTTATTAGCAGACCAAAGTAGCTTCAAACAAACCCAGCGGCTTTATAAAATCGAATAGATGATGTAGTCCTTTAGTTTGAAGGCGTCTCTGAATGGAAGGTAAACTTGGGAAAGACTCAACTCCTCTGATTAAAGAGAGAGATTGTAGAAGGATTGACATCTACTTTTGGTGTCACATGGGATATCACAGGTTACCATAGCATAAAACATAAATAGGAAAAATGACAAAGTCGATATTCGAGTAATTGGAGATGGACGAATCTTGATAGAATTTTTTTAAATTAAAACTGCAAGTTTTATTGGTCTTTGGAAATCAAATTTGTGATTGTAATTTTTATTGAGGTAATTAGAGCTCTACCCCTATATGTGGAGATATATTTATGGTTTATTGTGGTCGATCTATTAAGGAACGCATCCGGGAAACCAGGGCGTTACAAAATATAATAGATATAACTTGTCTAGTTGTATGCGTTATTCATATCAGTCAATAACTCATTGTTATGCGGCAAACATGACAGCGCAAATCCAGATTTTGGACTCCTCATCACACTGTGACTTGTCATCGAAAGGAAAACTATACAATATATAGTAGCAAACTCAAACCACAATAAGAAAAAACAAAGAAATATATATCAATGGCTATGTAAAATAGCCTTAATTTACTAGACAGGGAGATATAAATTCGCAGAATGGAATTATTACTGTTGAATGAATTTCAGCCTCTATAACATTAAAAAACCAATCCCAGAAAACAACCCACAATTCCTATCCCAAAGGGGGAAAACAAATACTGACAACAAACCAAATCAAAATGTATAGTCTACAGCAGAAGAACTGACCTTTCTGTTCGACGTAAAATTATACAAGGGGAGAGACAACAAAAGCACTCAAGATTTCTGCAACTGCCGACAGATGATGATTCCCAGACTCTTATGTTACAAAAGAAAATCAGGGATTACTGGTGTTTGTGCAATTACATTCACATTGTCATCTGCTCTTTGCCGAGCTTTGTGCCTTGGGTTGTGGTGACCACTCTTTGTCTTGTCTTTTTGAACATCTTCTCTTTCGTCAGCATTCTTCCTTGAACTTTTATGTTTTCTCTCTTTACCATGAGTATGGTGCTTGCTCTTTTTCGAAGTTGAAGTCTCAGATTTTCCCACATTAGCCAAATTTTCTTTTGTGTCTGAAGGTTGATCAATATCTAACTTGTCTTTCTCTCTTCTCTTGCTTGATGACTTATCAGGCAGCTTGTGTCGGGCTGAAGAGACTTCATTACCTAAAAGAACTTCTCGCACAGCACCAGAAATCAAATCATCTTTTGACTCTGGCTTACTGACTGCAATAGTTATTCCATCTCCCTCATCTAATTTTACCACCACAGGCCTAGGCTTTGCTCGGTTTGGCTTTTTCTTTGGGACCAGCGACTGCTCTGTAAGCTTAACAAGATCTTGACCATCATCATTAACATCATCACTTTGCTGAGGGTCATTAGCAGGTGGGCAAGCATTGGATATAGTTTCCTGTTTCTCTGAAGGAAGATAATATAACCCATGCCGCTTGCGATGTTCAGCAAGTAGAGATGTAGATTCATATGAAGTTTCAGATTCTTCATCAGTCTGTTGATTAAAGAGGGAAGCACTCTCTCTGCCCCCGGAATGAGGCCTCCCGAGGGAAAATTGGCTTGGTATAGGTAACTGTATATCACCACATATTCCTTCCAAGTCACTGAGATTCTCCATAAGCATTAATCCCTCTGGTATAGGTACTCTTTCCTGAGCACTTGTAGAAACTGGACCAAGCTCTTCCAAAAAGGCATCATGCATCAGTTTTACAATATCCAAAGCTTTCATTTCTTCCCCCTCGATATTCCTTTCCTTATGGACTAAAAATTCAGGTAGTTCCTGCTTTATCAACTTAGTTAAACCACGAATGTTCCCCACCCTCTCTTGTATTTCCACCTCATGGCTTCCCATTAATGGGCACAAAGTTCTTTCAACAAGATCCAACAGTTTAACAATGGATTCTTGTGTAAAATAATCCTTCTTTAAGGTAGCTGAACATGAGGTCTGCTCATGAGCAATAACCGTATCTCCACCATTTTCGACAGAAACATCTTCAAGTGATTGACTTATATCTCTTGGGTTGAACCCCTCATCCATTTCACGATCAGCAAGAGGTTCAGTTACTACAAAATCAGAACTTTCAAAGCATTCTTTTGGAGATACGGAATTTGTCACTCCACGTTCCAAATCAACAGGAAATGAGGGCGACGAAGCAACAGCTTCATCTGGAAAGAGATAAGAATACAGACAGAAGATCAACACTTTGAATGCGGATTGAACATATATAGCTCTTATTGATGGTGGCAAGAGACTGGTGCGTGGTTGTAGCAGTGCCTCCATAAGCTCAAACGGATTCTTTGAGAGCTCAACATACTCCCCCGACACCCAAGCAGCAGCAGATAATATCCTATGTATGAAAGGATTACCAAGCAATGCAGGATCAATCAGTAATTCTCTGCCAACACGAACAAGCTCCGATCTAACATCCTTGACCCTCATACCAATATCTATAAGCTGCTTCTCAATTTCTTCCCCATTTTGACAATGTGGAATCCTCGAAATTTCCCCAAGAAGTGACACATACCAATCAAAATCAATGATAATTTCATAGACATTTCTACAACAAGTTGATAGTATCGATCCAAGAATCTCATTGCAAAATGCTGGTTCAGATTTAAGAGCATAGTTAATCAAAACCTTGCATATTTCATGCACATTATCCTCAGACACCATTGCCATCACAAGCCGCAAAGCCTCAAGCTTGATATTTTGATCATCATCACTTAAAGACTTGATCACAAGGTCCTTATTCTCCAACACTGCCCACAAATGCTTCAGTGAAACAACCGAAAGCGCTTGCAGTCCAAGATACTTAAGATTCGGATCATCATCCACCAAAAACTCCCTAACCTTCACGACTGCAAGCTTCAACGCTGATTCATACTCACTCAAACTACTTAAAATAGTTCTCACACACTCAAACACCAAACTCTTTGCTCCACTCCTCCGCATATGCTCACAAATCGGCTCCACCACCCTCTTTGCCAACCTCGGCTCCAATATAGCCAACTTTGAAAACACCTTAAGAACTTTAATTAACACCCAATTATTCCTAGAATCCACCAGAATCCTATAAAACTCTGGCGCCAAGGGCAAATACGATTTGGGTTCTTTCAAAGCAAGCTCACAGAACACACCCATAACAGCAGACACTATACCCACATCATTATTCTCTAAATTCTCAACTAATCTCTTAAAACAGACCCTAACTGCATCTGGGTATTTCTCGAATATTCTCAATACAGTTGCAATAGCTTTCTTTTTAATGAAACTCTTAGTACTACCCAACAAAGTGAATATCTCAGGAGTTAAATCGCGCGCAAGATCAACTGTACATATCATCGAAAGGCACTCAAGGGCAAGACTTACCTCGAAAACATTGTTGGAGGAGAGGTCCTTGCGAAGCTGATTGGTGAGGAGGAGGATGACATCAGTCGAAGAGTGGAAAGAGAGAGAAGCGGCGAGGTACCCAAATTTCTTCTGTTGAAAATTTTGAGAAGAAATCACCTCGATGGCATGGAAGGCGGCCCAGGACATGTCGAGGCCGTGGAGGGAGTGAAGGTAGTTGAGCTTTTGGAGGGCAGCAGATTTGGTTTGTGGGTCTGTTGACTTGATCTCGCGGCGGATCTCGTCGAGGGATTTGGAGATGAAGGTGGATTCGGAGGTGGGTTGGTGAAGGCGAAGGCCCTTGATCAGGTCGTCTAAGGACCGCTGGAAGAGTGAGTCCATCAGTGAAGGACCCGCCATTGATCGTGAAATTTTTTTTGTTTCTCTGTAGATTTGTATGCAGAGGATTTTGTTTGGTTTTCTCTCTAGGATGATGAGGCCATGACTGGGAAAAGGGTACTGTGTAATCGGTCTTTCCTAGGACGACAAGAAGATGAACTGGGGGATGTTTCTGTAATTTGGGACCCTTTTACCACAAGAAGGAATGGATTGTTGATGTGATAATAGAAAGCCGCCCTTATGCTTCTTTTGCTGGCGTCAATTAAACGTATTAATTAGTAAAATTCACTATACAAAAGTTTTAGATTAATGTTTAATTGTATTTTCAGGTTTAATTTTATTTTATTTTATTTTTAGAGCTCTAAATAAAAATTTAAAATTTTATTTAAGGGCCCTAAATGAAATTATTAGACTCAGATTAATTTAAGACCAATTTTTTTAACGCCCCAAATAAAATTTTAGATCCATGTTCAATTAATTTCAATTTTTTTTTAGTTCCTAATAAAATTTATAAACTCATGTCTAATTAAGTCCATTTTTTTTTTTAAGGGATCACATAAAACTTTTGTATCCATGTTCAATAAAATTCAATTTTATGTCTAGCGCCCTGAAAATTTAATAGAAAAGCTTTTAGACACAAAAATTAATATAGTCAAAATATAATTTTTATGGCACCTAGACTAATATGGACCTGTTTCTTTATAATAATACCTTTTATGTCTTGAAAAACTATATAATTTTTAATTTTATATATTCCTAAGATTAACTCGTGCTTGAAGAAACGATGCATTGTAAATGATTTTGAGAGAGATGTTGGTGACCGTTGGATGAGTGTATATAAGACCGTCGAATAGATTTATTGAAGTCTGTCATGTTTTATATTATAGATTTTTATTTCCAACCAATTTTTAATCAATATCTATGAAATAAAGTAGTTAGATTGTTTGTTATGAATTTTTCGCGGTTCAGATCGTTTGAGGAGATTATTGATCCGACGGTCCTAATGCGAAATTTTTCCCCCTAATTTTTTAAACAAGACTTTAATTCCTTTCAAAATTATAAGACTCATACCTCTCTTATAACTCTCTCTCTCTCTCTATCCCATATTATCTGCTGCTCATGCAACTCACACGTCTCTCTTCATCAGCTCTTTCTCCCTCTCACATATTATAAGGACCAGTATAAAAATTAATCGTTAACACATTAATTAGGTCGTTAATTATTATTCTATCTAATTAAAGATTATTTTTAGAAATTTTAAATAAACAAATAAATCTTAAATACAGATTCTTTGCATGAAAACGAGTCGAATGACTATAATATATGTCATATTTCATATTGAAATAAAGATACTATAATATTCGAATGGTATAATAAGCAAAAAATATACATGTAATTTGTGATTTATCTAGATAATAAGGAAAACATTAATTGTCTTAAGTTTTTCGCGACTCAGGTTATTTTAAGGTTATTGATTAAACGATCGAAACTCCTCCTCCAAATTTTTTTCTCGCCCAAAAATTACAAGAATTCTTTCATTTTACTCAATTATCGGTTCGAAGTGATTATGATTAGGATTTGAAATGAGCTAAATTTGATTGTCGAGTATAAAATATATATTCTTACTTAAACTTAACTTTGCTTGAATTTTACGAATATTCAAATTGAAGTCAAATAGAAATTGATTGTAAAAATAATAAAGGATAATTAAATTAAAAAAATCATAGTGTCACTGTGAACGGGAATAGATAAGAATTAGTTTTTAGATTTAAGATATAAGTGTTAATTGAGTTGAACTTAAATTCAATTCTCAGTTTGACGTGATTATAATTAAGACTCGTATTGAACTGAATTTGATTGTCGAGTATAAAACATAAATTCTTACTTAAACTTAAATTCGACTAAATTTTACAAATATTCAAGTTGAACTCAAATGGAAACTAATTTTAATTTCTCAACAAAATTTTTTACATTTACGAGAATTTGGGTGAAACTTTTGGATGATTTTCTCACAAAAGTTACACTAACTCACATTGGAAAAATAGTTCATAGATAATGTTATGAACTTCAGGTAGAAACCTACAGAAAAATAAATAGTTATACTTTTTAAAATTTTGAGATAAAATTTATTAAAAATATTAAAATCATGGATGTTTGATCAACAATAATTATATTTTCTCAGATGTTTGAATTAATATGTTGTAGCATGACTTTCGTTATATAAAAGATTGATTATATATGTTCTGTATACATGTTGAACATTGATCGTTGTATTGTTGAAATTGTATTATACATTACCTTTATTTATGAGCAAATATTTACATTTTTTACGAGTAACATAATGCCTTTAGGCACGGACAATTACTAGTTATTTTATATGTTTTTTGTTTTATAATCTGGTTGTCTTTTTCATAAATTAAATTTATTTAGATTTGAAGAGAGTTTGTTGATAACTTCTTATCGTCAATGATAACATAAAACACCACTGGATGTCTTGTATTGGACTTGAAGTTTATTTTTTTGAATTTGTTACTGTTCATCATTATATTAACAAAAACCAAATAAATACTTATCGCATTATCATATTGTCTATTAGACCTTGAATGGATTAGTAATATGATTAATTGAAATGATATATTAAAAAAATTTGAATACGAAAAATTCATTCATAATGTTGCATCTCAAACATAAGAAAATAAATTTTAATAATTATACATTATCAACATTATTATAACAAATTTATAGGATCTCACCTAAAATATTCGGTTACAAAGGGTGAGATATACAAAGAAACTAGCCACCCTCTCGTGCCATACATTATATATGTTTTTACCACACCCTCGACCCCCAACACTACCACCTCTATTCCATCTTCTATTGTCAACCCTACCACTTTCCCCGCCATAATATTATTATGGGAGAATTATATTCAGGGCCTTTAAGATTTGTCACTTAATCATTTAGATCCTCTAACATTTGAAATATTACATATAAACTCTTTGAGGTTTATACGCACGGAACACTTAAACCTCTGTCCAACTCACATCACCCATGAATGGTAACCAAGCTACAACCCAAATATATGATGACATTAAGTTCTACAGGGAAGGGTTAATAAAGCACACAAACATGTTTTTTTCTTACATCTCCCACCTCATTTTTCTTTTTCAACCGAAAGCTCATGCAGTAAATTTATTACTGAATAAACTGTCATGGAAACAACATGATACATCACAACAATATTTCTGATAAGTGATAAGCAAGAAAAATTAGAACTTATAGAATCAATACTTAATTTCAAAATTATATGCAATGCAAATAATACACTTCCTCATTGTTTACACCAATACATTGGTTTTAACGCAATATGTACGAAAATGAAGGGAAGCACACATGGTTAGCTATGCTGCCCTTCCTAAGCCTAACGTGGGTTTGATTCTCATAAGCAGCATGGTGAAACCTGTTCCCCTCCCTATCTAGTTAGAATGTTATTTGTAGTTGTATACACAACATTTGTAGTATTTAGCATGCAAAATAGAGTTCTAAAATTTAATTACTATATTAGTGGGGTTGGTGAAATAACATACGCACCTAGGTAGTTGATTAAATGCGTAGTCACAATACCTCGTCAACTGTTATAACATAAACATGAGAAAGGAGATCCTCAGGGAATTCCATTGCTCCCATTTTGTTGTGTATCTTGGTGGCACAAAGATGTACCATGATCTTCGCCATCAATATTACTAGAGTGGGATGAAGAGACATGTAAAAGAATTTGTCAATAGATATGTCACGTGTCAGAAGGTTAAGGCCGAGCACCAGAGACTAGCGGGTCTACTCCAACCCTTGGAGGTGGCTGAGTGGAAGTGAGAACATGTCACTATGGATTTTGTGACCCACCTACCATGGACTTCGCGTAGGCATGACGCGATGTGGGTGATAGTGGATCGGCTTACGAAGTCTACACACTTTTTAGTTGTACGGATGACCTTCACACTAGAGGAATTCTGCAGATTATATATACAAGAGATATTTAGGTTACACAGGGTACTCATATCTATAGTATCGTATTGGGATCTTAGGTTCACGGCTCATTTCTGGGAGAGTTTTTAGCGAGCTATGAGGACACAGTTGATGATGAGTACATCTTTTTATCCCCAGACAGACGGTCAGTCGGAGATGACCATCCAAATTTTAGAGGACATACTTCGGACATGTGTCCTTGACCTTAAGGGTAGTTGGGAGGAGCACGTACCCTTAGTGGAGTTCGCCTACAACAATAATTTTCAGCCGAACATACAAATTTCACCCTATGAGGCACTTTATGAGAGGTCATGCCGTTCTTCAGTCTTTTGGACGAAGATTGGAGAGGTACCTTTCACGGGTCCGAACTTGATTATGGACACCACAAAGAAGGTGGACATGATACGTAAGTGTCTTCTTACGGCTCAGAGTTGATAGAAGAGCTATGCCGATAAGTTACATAGACCTCTGGAGTTCAAGGTTGGAGATCACATCTTCTTGAAGGTCATGACTAAGAAGGGAGTGGTCAGGTTCGAGAAGCGAGGAAAGCTATCGCCGAGGTACAATTGCTTACTGGTTGGCGTTACTGTTAAATCTATCAAGTGTTCATGTGATGTTCCATGTCTCTATACTTTGAAAGTACACTCCAAATCCTATACATGTGGTGGATTGGGGTAATCTAGTTGTCAATACAGATGGAACCTTTGAGAAGGGTCCGGTGCCTATCATGGATAGCCGAGATCAAGTTTTACGTGACAAGACTGTAAAGCTGGTGAAGGTACTGTAACAACACTGTGGTATGGAGGAGGCGACATGGGAGCGTGAGGATACTATACGTACCATCTATCCGTTCCTGTTTGAGGATGAAGGTACATTTCTTGTAATAATAGAGTATTATATGAATGGTTAAAATTACAGTTTTTCATATGTGCACGTGTGTGTAATTTCGGGGATGAAATTCCCTTAAAGGGAAAGAATGTAAAACCTGAGAAAAATTAAAACTTAATTAAAAAGGGTAAAACGGTAATTATTCGTTATAGTATGGGTTGAAAATCTGAATTTTTCTAGAAGTTAGATGAAGAAACGAACCTCACCGTTGGATTCATATAACAAAATCTAACCACCCAATCAATTTTCGTTGAATTTCAAGATAGTTATAATTTTTGAGTTTTACGATACAATCCGGTACTGTGACTCAAATAAATGCGATCAGATTTTATCTGCGAAACTCAAAAAATAATTTAAATTTAGTTCAATAAAAATTTACTAAACTTAACGTGGGGCAAAATTTAATTGAATCGAAATAAAATTGGATTAGATAAATAGGGACGTGTGGTGCAACGAGGGCCATGCATTTAAAGGGGGGAAAATATGATTTTCCTCCATTCTTGGCCTGCCATTTTCGAAAAAGAGAGAGAAGAGAGATTCTCCAAGCTTCCTCCATCTTCCTCCTTAGATTCGCGGAGATCCGACCGTTGGATCGCTTCGGACAGAGAATTAAAGTTGCTCTACGCGATGAGAGCTACATAACCATACCAAATATCATGTTTTTTTCTCCAAAGATCTCAAAAAGGGGAATTTAGCACTAAGGCTTGGTTTGGGGTTCTTAGGACTTCTACTACGCGGGCTTACACTGCAAGAGGTAGGGTTTCCTCCTATTTAAATTTATTTCCAACCTAGGGTTGTGATATAAAATGGGTAGGGTGATAGAGATGAACTCTCATATATTAGCTCACATCTAGTGTAACTAGAATATAAAAAATGGGTATGAGAATATGTTAAAACCAATTCTTGCTTGATTTGGGTTTGATGAAATTGTTTGGTTTTTGGTTTAATGAAATGGATTGTTTGGGTATGCTATGTGTTTACATTTTATGCCTACTAAATATTTGATAAAATGCTTAGAAATTCAAGTATGTTAATTTGATTGATATCACATGTGACATGCTTATGAATATTGTGAAAAATGGACATGTTTATTATATGCTTTATGATATGATGAACATGATATTATGAGATGCAATTATACATTTTAATTGTATATGCATGGGTAGCATCACATTCATGGGCATACAGCATGAGTGTGGGTGTGCGTGCATGTTTTTAATCAAACACAATTCTTGGTGGATTGATACTTGGGCTTAGGAAAGTTAGACCTAGGTCTAGTTGAGTCACACGGGGTTGTATTGAAAGACATGTTAGGATTAGCAAGAAAGACTAGATTCTCCGTCGGGTGCAAGATCTGGTAATTTCGGATATGCACTCCAGTTGGTATTGAATTCATAAAATGTGTCGGTGTACGCGAAACCGTTGTTGGAAGTCCATATATACCGTGTTGATTAGGTGACCGTTGGTGGAAGTCCATAAATACCTACCCTAAGAAAGACATAAGATTTTTATAAAATAGTCATTGGATGTCCAACATCAATGGCGGGGACTTAGAATGCCTAGATGCATACGTAAGACATAGCATGTGTTATGGGAGTCGATGAGGCTCGGTTTGCATTACATACGCGAGTTCTCATCTCATAGCATGACATGTCATGAAATTGTGACATTCACATATGAGATTGATGTATTTGATTGAATGTTTGACATGATGAATCGCATGCGACATTTCATATGCATCTGGGTTAGGAGGTGATCTCCATAGGAGATACCCTATTAAGCATTGCTCACGCTTTATGAGAATATATTTCAGGTGCTGGACAGGCTGTCGTTGATGGCCCTCACTTGGGCCCGTATTGACGACAGAGTCGGGTTTATGGCTCTTGAATTACAATTTGTAGCCCCTTGTAGATATTTATATTTGGCCTTCTATAAATTATGTTCAAAACTTGTATTTTGCCAAAGACATGTAATAGGACTCTCATGGACAATATTCTTTTGTAAACGAATGAATGTTGTGATGGTTGATAATGGGACTCGGTGTGGTCAATGATTAGGATTGCATAGATTGTGTGTGTTGGGTAGAGCTCCCCGTACAAAGGAGATTCTGCCCAAATTTTGTTTAAGTTATGATCCCCAGTGAATGGGGTATTACTACGTGTTATCGGTTTTAGCGGTATCATGGGTTATTCCGCAGGTTGATGGGTGATCAACGGGTTAATAAGGACTCCCAGAAATTGGGGTGTCACATGGGTGCCACGCCTATTTTGGATTATGTGCCCCTTTTTCCTATAAGTTAAGACCTTCACCACTCATTTTTCATTTCTCATCTTCTTCTTTTCTCAAGTCTTGCCACCCCTCCTCTTTCCTTTCTTCACATTTTCTTAAATTTCTTAAGTGTCTTTCCTCTCCATTTTTACAAGTGCCCAACTTCATATATATATTTTTCTTCACAAGGCTTTTACCATGGTTTCTTCTTTGGACCATATATCCTATTCTTCACACAAAAACCTTATTTTTCTTTCACATCAATGACCGATTCTCTCATATTCGCGCAGGTCCAGTGCCTCCGCCTGAGGAGTGGTATCGAGCCCCTTTCATGGTGATGATGTTGATCAGTTTTCTAACTACATCTATATCTATGTATCCAAGGTGGAGGAGCCAACCCATCCATTATTCTTGGATCCCTCTATGCCTCTTTTATGAGGTCCCTCATATCGATCTCGAGTCGGTGTTTCAGATGTTGCTGGAGGTGGTGACTACCTCTATTCTCTTTATCGACTTTGAGACTTCATCTTCTCCTTCTACCGGATAGCGCTAGTGGTCCGATCACATTCATGTATTGTTTATGCTATAGAGATACCACGAGATTAGCATCAACCGGCTGAATGCCCGCTTATTTTCCATGATTTATCACTGGCACCGCGAAAACCCACACCTTCGTTGCCGACTGGGCTGTGTTTTCCCCTACCTTGGAGGATGTCTTTGTACTACTATGACTACCCATCCTTGGAGATTCTATTTACCTTGTTATAGATTCTACCCCCGTCAAGGTGACCATAGTAGCTTATTTATCTGACTATTTCACTACTGTTGCGAGGCTTCCCTCACCTTTTGGTGTCAGGGGTAGTGCCGACAAGCATAAGTGCACCTATATAGCTTGGGTTTTAGAGACATCGAGCCCGTGAAGGGCATGAATCTCGTGCGTGTTGGTCCCGATGGCCTCGAGTTTGGGAACAAGCATGTCCTAGCCGCTTTCATCGCAATGTGGTTGAAGCAATATGTCCTTTTGGAGGCCTCTTGGGACAGTATTAGTAGCAGTGTTTTCCCTTTGGCCGCCAGGCTAGCCCACGGCTATGTAGTCCCTTTGGCTCTCCTCATTCTCGGGAACCTATATTTTTGCCTTAATGATTTACAAGAGCCAACCTCTATTTCAATGGGGCGATTTGATATTTGCCGCTACATCTCCGCCCTCTTCCTACAACTCTTCCTGTATGAGCATTTTCCTACATTGGCCCTCGAGGCCAGACATTTCACTGTTTTGGTCATTTTCACTAGGGACTACGATGGTCTAGATGTTCCATATCTTGGCTTGTGGGCCCCCTTCTCGATGATGAGTCGTAGTTCGTCTTTCACCCCTATGTACTTTCTTACTCCCTAGTTGAGTTGTCTTCTTATTTTCATGTTGACTCTATGGCTATTGTTGCTGATGCTGTCCAGATTGCATCTGAACACTATTTTGATTTTATTGCCAATTTTACAGGGGATAACTTCCCTATTCTACAGATAGGGGCGTTAGGGTCGCGACTTATAATCTACACCGACTGGCACTGTAGTTTGGGTTTGACCAGGGTATTCCTTCTCCTCTTGGGGATTTTCTGAGTTATGTTGACAACATGCACCGCTATTTGCTTTTCAACAAGACATGGCTCCTTAGGGGCGGCACAATCATTATTCCCTCTACTTCTAGAGCTAGTGTTTTCACATTGGATCACCGAATTTATTGGGCTGCTATGGTGTCTTTGCTGCTATATTTTTTTAAGAGTGAGCCTCGTGCATTACCTTGAGATACAAGTACTCAGGGCCTGCATGGCCTGAGGGGTCCCAAGTCTGGGTGAAGAACCAGGGGGCTTGAATGAGTTTGCCCCGGTTGACCATCCCTTATGTTTTGGATTCTACGCGAGGGAAGGTCTGTTGGGGGTCCAGTTGGAACAAGACGCCCTCGTTCGTGCTAAGGATCATGTGGCGAAGAGGTCCAGACGGGTTATCTTGGAGGAGTCTGGCGACATTGGGCCTTCTAGCGCCCCTCACTTTGGGGTCCGACACATTGGACCCTATTGCGGAGGACTTCTGATGCTTCTCCTCTTCGTCCTCTGTGAAAAGGTAAAACCCTCCATTTGTACTTAGTATTTTTTTTTCAATGTCTTTTCTTTTTTTGATCATTTGTGTATATATATATATTTTTTACCAGGGCCTTCCTGCTTGCGACCTCATGTTGCCCTCTAGCACAGCCATCGCGAAAAGCAAGCTTCCCGCGACATCTGCTATAACGATGCCTCCTAAGAGTATCCATGTTGTTTATAGTTCTAATGACGATAATGAATCCTATACTCTCCGCACCATTTTTCTTGGGAGGCAGCAGTCCATTCCTACTACGCCTGGAGATGATGAGGCTCATTCTCTAGCCCTTACTGCTGTCATCCCCAAACCTGTAGATGTCGAGGAGTCGGGGTATTTTTCTCTTGGTGCTAGGTGACATGCAGAGGAGCACAAGAAGACTATTGCTGCCATTACAATACACACTTGGACTGCTCCTTTTGCCACTTGCCATGAGTCTCCATTTTTGCACACTAACCTTCTTGCCCTCCAGGTTTACGATGCTAGCATGACTTCTTTCGAGGGTCGGTCTTTCGATCCCTTGCCTGATGTCGGTCTTGTGGAGTGATTTGATGGTATCGACGTCGATAGGGAAGGTATTCTATAACTAGCTCTCTCATTTGGGGGAGGGGACGCCCTTGACGGGCCCACCTTTTCTGGTCCTATGATTCATGAGGGTGGCCTTGGGGATCTTTATCAGGTAAGACCTTTCCTCTTTGGCCTAGAATTAATAGATGTGGACATTTTCGGTTTCTCTCTTTCGTTCAGTGGCGCTATGTATTTTCAGAATGACTTTGGTGATAACTTCTTCACTGTTATTGCTTCTCCAAGCCAAAGTGATTTGACTTTGCCTCTTTTAGCACCTCCTTTGTTTCCTTGCTCGTGCATCTCAGAAACTCCCTTGCTACCCATCTCTCTTATGGATTCACTGCCTCTGTCACCTATGCTAATTGCTCCTATCTTCCCAACTGCTTCCTCGAATTTCCCTCCATCTCCCATTCGGAGTATTCCTTCCCATGGTAGTGTTTTCTTTCCATTACGTCAGAGGAGCTTGCCTCCTAGTACTCAGAATCCCCAGGCCAAACGTCATGTTCCCATTACTGCCATTACATCCCAAGCGATGATGAGTACCTCTACCAACACTACCCGTGTTATCGAGGAATGTGGGCCTTCACATCCTCCCAAAGCCACTATCATTCCCTTACCCTATCCGTGTGAGGGTCCAAACCACGATGACGAGATCATCTCATGACGTGTTGAGTATTTCACCACCTGGAGGAGTATCCCTATCTTTGAGAGCTTTTTGCAGCACTTCTCCATGACACTTTGTCATTTGTCTACAAAGAATTGGCGGAGTCTATCTTTTACTTTAGACCTTCTATCGTCCTTGGTGTATACTTATCAGCATCTGTCAGTGAGGGAGCTCGGTTCGGGCGATCTTCTCAGCCTTGAGGGTGCAATTTGGGACTTGTTGTCTTTTGGTATTGCCATTGTGATCCTAGGAGACCGCATCGCTCATGCTTGCATTTTAGACGATAGGGATCACATACAGAGGCTAGTTGACTACGTGCGGGCTGAGAGTGAAAGTGTGCGACATAGGTTCGAGGCGCTACGAGATACTTTGGGGACCTACGAGCGGTTACTTATAGGCTGTGAGCAGGTTGGAGAGGTTGTTGGGGATTTTGACATGGATATCCCATTTGCTGATGGATTTTTTTAGTTTTGTTTCTTGTATATATTTCTTGTTCCACAAAATGTAACAAAAAAAAAAAGAAGACAATTTATATATATCAATTGATGTTTACATTTTTGTCTACAAAATCCATTTACATGTTTTCTATGGATGTTTAGATTTGTATTCCTCATGAGTCGTATAGTTTCAGCCACTTGGCATTAAACTTTCCCATTATTTTCTATGACCCGGCGTGCCCGATTTTGCAGTATCTGTTGTCCTTAGCCTTGCGGACCTTGAAAGGTCTCTCCCACTTGGCGGCGAACTTAGGAATGGACAAACCATGCATAACACTTGAGACCATTTTTAGCACTAGGTCGCCTTGTTGAAAGGTCCTTGGCCTTACTGCCGAGTTGTAGGCCTTAGATATTCTATGATGATATTTCTCCAAGTGTTCCTTTGCCCCATCCCCATGTTCATTGAATGCTTCTAGCACTGCATGTCTAACCTCAGAGGTCACCTCAGATTTGGTCGTCAACCTCGCGTAGGGTTCCGCTATTTTTGTGGGGAGTACTGTTTCCTTGCCATAGACTAGTGAATAAGAAGTTGCGTCAATGGGTTTTCCCTTCGAGGTCCTATAAGTCCACAATGCCACTGGCAATTGATCAGCCCAGTCTTTCCCATCCTCAATTGTTTTACTCAAAATTCATATTAGGGTCTTATTAGTGGCCATGGAACTCTCTCCAAGAGTATCTCAATTGGTGCGAGCTATTTCTATGGGATATGGGCGAGCTGGCTACTGAGCGGTTAATGGAGTCCTCTTATGAAGGGGAGCTTCACGTGCCCAATGTTCACGTGCCCGACTTACTGCCATGTGCCTGTCTTATGACCATTTCATAATCATCAATTACCATCTAAAATTCAAACTTAATAAATTACCATATAACAATATATATTAATGAAATTACTAAAATTATTATCTCATCGTTGCTGACATATATTTACATATATACTGATAGATTACAGGTAGATTATGACCGTTAGAACTTTTCTCTCTCTATCTCTCTCAAAAAAAAAAATAATAACAATAAGTAAGCATCCCCATCTAAAAAATGTACAGTACATATTTCAAAAGATAATTTTAATTACTGGTCGTACAGTAAGTAGAGAAAATATTTTTTTTCTATACATCGCTACTGAGTGCAAGATACCAATATTTGAAGCACAAGTACATACATATGCATATACATATATGTATATCCTAAGTGCATATATTTTCAGCAAAAGAACAAATTAGGATAAGTAAATTGTTTTTCTGAAAAAGAAAATTCAGCCAAGAAAACGGAAAATTTACAAAATACCATTAATTAGGAAACAAATACCCGTACGCGCGCCAACCCGAGCGTTAAGCCTTTCTCGGTCATATATATATACACGTGCTTGCCCGTAATGTTCAGACCACCACAGGTCTCTCTCACCACGCCCCACCTCCCTCAAACCCTCAAACTATCTTTTCGCAAACACAAACAAACAAGCCCACTGTCGAACCCATTGATAAATTTAACCCATAGGAGACGAAGCTCTGAATTTGATGGCTGTGCCTCCAGATAGATCAACAAGAAATCTTCACAACTTCACCTTGCCTCGCTTGAAATGGGGCAACCAAAGATTACTCCAATGCATGAAATCTGATAACAACAACTCCATCACCACCGGCGATACCTCCACCGATCATAGTAGATCCTCAGCTTCTGAAGCTACCGATTCCGACGGCTTCAACCGAAGAACTCGACGCAGAAATGATCTGATCAGACCCAGATCTTCTAATCCTTCAAAGAGCCCGAATAAATCTCCATTAAACCCAAACGGTGGTGTTTCTGATAATGACGGAATCGAGGGTGTCCGACAGAAGCTCATGACCGATCTCAGAGTCGCCGCCGATAGAATGAAAGTCCCAGTTCTTGAAGAGAAAGAGAAAGAGAAAGAATCGGAGATATCAAACTCTCCCAAGCCATTGAATTTGCGGTCTCGCAGAGCTCCCTATAAGGGTCCAAACGAGTCCTGTGGAAGCAGCGGCAGAGGCGACAGAGTTGACGGCGTTGGCGGAGGACATGCAGGAAAGCAAGAGAGTCCAGTGGCAACGGTGAAATCCACTAGGTTGAGAAATGTGGTGGCAACTGAAAAAGAGACTCTGGAGACGGGAGAGAATAGCCAGAGACCTAAATTCTCACTTACCCTCACAAAAGAAGAGATTGAGAGTGATTTCTTGGCTATGACTGGAGCGAAACCCCCTCGGAGGCCCAAGAAGAAGCCTAAGGCCGTTCAGAAGCAATCCGATGTCAGAACAAAATCATTTTTTTTTCAATTTCGGTTCTGTGGCAAATGCTCATATTTTGGTTGCTTTTGCTTTATACATGCATAGTTTTCGTATTTTCTTTTTGTGTCTATGACTCCCTAGCTAGTCCCTCCCCTCCCCTCTCTCTCTCAGTCCCTCCTCTCTCTCTTTGTGCCTGTATGTGCGTGTGCCTGTGTGAAACTTAATTGTAGCATCTACTTTTTGCAGTCACTTTTTCCGGGGAAATGGTTGACAGAAATAACACCGGAGAGGTACAAAGTCCCAGATTTTCCCGAACCAGGGAAGGTAGCATTTCTTCATCCTTGTCATTATTTGTTAGTTTTATTTGTTTTTTCAAAAACAATTTGGAGTATTTGTAAGGGTTTTAATTGTAATTTTTATGATCTACTGTTTCAAGCAGAGTTAAAGAGCAAGTGTCCAAGGCTTCTGGGAGTTGTGAAAGTTCTGGTTGTAGACTGGTATTGCAATGAGAGCATGAATAGGCATTCAAATGATAATAGATTTTGAAAATCCTGATGATCAGATGCAATGCTTGTTCTATATATGTTATGTTCTACAAGTTTGATTATTATTCTTTTCATGTGTCAGTTATTTTCAGTTTGGTAGATGTTTTTATTGGATTTTCTACAGATTAGGTGGTATTATGGATTTAAAAGACAGAAATGTTGTTTACAGTATAGATGCTATTTGAATTATGAGATACTTAGAGCCTCCACAATCGTTTAGATCGTGCCTCACATTGCCTCCCCAGTTCCTTTCAAAAAATAACAAACATGTGTTTTTGGAATAATGTCAAAACCCAATTCTTGATGAAAGAGTAATGCTAGGAGGGTAAAACGAGATCACAGCCATAAAGGATTGGGTCAAGTGTAATTTTCATATGAGTATAAATTCTTTACACGCAAGTCTATAAATTAAATGTTTACAGACAGTCAATCAAAATTTGACAGTTACACTAACTTATTAGGAATCCTCAACATTAGCTTGTGTGTTTATATAGTTATCAAACTTTGATTGCATGCATGTAAACACAGACAGTAAAGAATTCATTCTCTTTTCATATACAATAGTTCTGTCTTTATTAGTGAATTTATCAACTTAAAAAATTACACTAAACTCCCCAGAACTATGGACCATGTCTCACGCTTGTCTCTCAACTATTATGTTTCTCACGTTACACATTCAACCATAATCACCAATGACAAACTATTTGTTACCACTTGGGCCAAACCAACCCCCCCCCCCCCCCCCCCCCCCCCCAAAAAAAAAAAGGTATGATTTTGTTTCAGTTTGTCATAAAATTCAATGAAACATAAATATCTTTTTCCCAAAATATACTAGAAATTTAAGTTTGAGGCAAAATAAATTCATTCAAATAGTTGTGGAGACAATTTGAGAAACTCGATGGTTGAAAGGATAGAGTAAGATATACACTATAATTGAAGGACCAAAGCACAATTTTATGTGTACAATCTTAAAGAATCCCTTCCCTCCCTCCCCCCCCCCCCCCCCCCCCCAAAAAAAAGTTCCACTTCAACATACCGCACCCATTAGTATTTTCCAATAAAATTTCCTCCTAATCATAATTTGTGGATCCATTCTTGAGATAAGACTAATGTGGTTAAACATATCAATTGAAGAGACATTACATAAGTTTTTCATACAGTTACTCATTGCAGGTCAAAGTGTAATTTTCCTATACATTTATTTTATGTTTATTTTTGAAGTTAACAACTTAAAGAATTGCACTTCGACCCCAGAACTAAGGAAATATCATACATTGTCTCCTAACTGTTATGTTTCTTATGTTTCACCTTCAACCATAGTCAAGAATAACAAGCATTTGTTGTAGATTGGACCAAAACCCCCCAAACATGATTTATATTTTTCGTCCAAAACATGACGAACATCCATGTTTAAGGTATTGTTAAACTAATTCGAACAATTGTGGAGTCAATGTGAGACACTTAGTAGTTAAAGGAACAAAGTGAGATTGTGAGTATAGTTGAGAGAGTAAAAGTGAATTTTACATTTACAATCATAAAGAACGCCCCCGGGAGTGAGATCCTCTCTAGTACACTTTTTGTTCAATTTTTTTCGCACATCATTCTCCATGCATTCAAATAGGATCTATTGTATACAAGTGGGTCTCTTACTCATTAATTTTTAGTATGGCGTTCCACATGGCCAGTCATCGTGATAGGTCTGATAATAGCCTCCTCCGTAGAGAGATCCAAAACGTCATAGTGGTTAGGTCACCTGCAATATTATGTGTTAGCTTCCTTATGCCCTGCCCTCAGCATATTTCTAAGTAGTTCCTTGTGTGTAGGCTTCTTAACAAATGGGGGTCATTGTGGATAGTTTATGGGGTTATCACTGAGCTAGCGATAAGGCATGTGTCGAAGAAAAACACTTGAAGAAGTGGTGAAGGATCGAGAGAAGGTCAATGGGCATCAAGTGAAAAGATCTCCAACCTAATCGAAAAGATGAATGACCTCTTGATTGAGCTCGAAAATTTGAAAGCTGCTGAGGCCGAGGCCAAAAGGAGAATGATGAGGTAGAGCCTAATTTTTCCTCTGCTAAATTCAAGTTGTCTGACGCCGAGAAGAACTTTGCTGCCCTAACGAGCCAAATGGAGACAATGACCGAGTCCCTAGCCAATGTGGAGAGTAGGGAGGTTTGGGTCCGCCAAGAGATTTATAATAAGCTGTAGATGGAAGTGGTGAAGGTCATTGCTGACACCAAGGCCAAGTACTTTAAAGAAGGTTGGAATGTCGGGCTTAATGCGGCCAGGGTCGCCCCCAAATCCAACCTCTTCTTCCAACATGTATTCATTCCATCAGCAGTTTCTGATGAGGAAGCTGAAGAAGGTGGAGACCGATTCATGGACGTTAGAGAAGATCCTCCTCCGTTTGCCATAATCCCTATCACTGATGCATGGGGATGAAGATGAGCTCCCATACCCCTCCCCTTTGAGGCTTTTGTCCCCCGTAATGCAAGATTCCACTTCTCCCGCCGATCCTATTACTCATGTTGCTTCTCGTGGCTGAGCAGACGATAGAGACATGGTGGATTATGACAATCTATTTGGCGACAGGGATGAAGATGGTGGGTACCTTGAGATGACTGATCTGGGACAAGGTCAGGAGGGAGGGACCAAACTGATAATGACCAAGTGTAACTTCTGTGACCCTGGTGGGGATTCTAATTTCATTTCTTCTCATTGTAAGCTAGAGGGATGCAAATCCCTTGGTCATTTGAATATCATTTCCTTTTTTGCTCTCATTTTCCTTCATTGCAAACTATGTACGAAGCTTGGCCTCGACGGGGGCTTATCCTATCCAGTGTAGAGCTCTTAATGATCGAGTCCATAACTCATTTAAGAAGCATTCTAGGATGATTTCTTCCTGAAGAGGGTGGACCCCTTGTCTATTTGGGCACAGAGCTATGCCTTTGCATAGACTTATCCTGCCTAGGCCATGCCCCTGACGATCGAGTTCGTTATTCATGAAAGAAATATTTGGGGACAATTCCCTCCCAAAGAAGGTGATTCCCTTAGTTTATTTGGGCGCAGAGCTCTACCTTTGTAGAGGCTTACTGCCATGCTCCTTATGACTGAGTTCATCACTCATGTAAGAAATATTCGGGGATGATTCCCTACTGAAAGAGACGAGTCCCTGGTCTATTTGGGCATGGAGCTCTACCTTTGCAGAGGCATACCTTGCCCGAGGTCGTGCCCCTAATTACAGAGTTCATCATTTGTGTAAGAAATATTCAGGGATGATTTCCTCCCAAAGGAGGTGAGTTCCTTGGTCTATTTGGGCGTGGAACTCTGCCTTTGCAGAGACTTATCCCACCCGGGGTCGTGCCACTAAGAATTGAGTCCATGACTCATGTTTTAAGATACCTTTTTTCTGCCAATTAGAAACAAGTTGATTTAATGAAAACACTTCTTTAATTTAGAAAATTCCATGGATAAGGAACAGACCCCCCCTCCAAATCCTCCAATCTATATGATCCCGACCTTCCCACCAAGACCACCTTATAAAGCCCTTCCTAATTGGGACCGAGTTTTTTTATCAGTGGGCTCTCAAATGCCCCCACTACTTTGGGAAGCAGTAGGTCCCCCACTACGAACTCATGGGTTTTGACCTTCTTCTAGTGCTGTTTAAATAAATCCCCTTGTGACTTCATCAGTTGAACATCGGCGAGATCCCTTCTTTCCTCGGCGAGGCCTAGGTCTCTAAATATCATTTGATTATTCAAATCGGATTCAAAGGCTTGACTTCAAAATGGTAGGGAGCCCAACTTCTAGTGGTATTATTACCTCTATCCCATAAGCCATAACGTATGGGGTTTCCCCCGTTGAGGACCGAGGAGTAGTTCAGTAGCCCCATAGTACATTAAAAAATTCTTCGGTCCACCTTCCTTTGGCTCTTTCTAGCCATCTTTTGATCCTAGCGAGGATTGTCTTGTTGGATACCTCAGCTTTTCCATTGCATTATGGATAATTTGGGGTTGAGTAGTAATTCATGATACCGAAGCCTTCGCAAAATCGTTTGAATGAGCCACTGTTGAATTAAGTGATGTTGTCAAAGACGATAGCCCGTGGGATGCCGAGCTTAGTAATAATGTTTTTCCACACAAACTTCTTGGTCTTGGTATCATGTATGCGACTTTAAGGCTAGACTTCAACCCATTTCGTGAAGTAATCTATGGCCATCAGAAGAAACCTCTTGTTTGCAGGGGCTTTTGGTAAAGGCCAGACTATATCCATCCTCTACTGCGCAAAAGGCCATGGACTAGTAAAGGGATTGAGGTCCCCGAAAAGTTGCTGAATGATGGGGGCATGCTCTTGGCATTTGGCACATTTATGCACATATAGCTTTGCATCTTTCTGCACATAAGGCCACCAGTCACGTTGAACGATTGCCCGATGATCTAAATAGTAATCTCCCGTGAGGAACACACATTAGGTGGGGTCCCGAAAATAAATTTCATTACAATTTTTGGTCTGGTGAAACCCAAAATCTTGGTCTTTTGAGCCTAATTTTTTGAGTTTCCTTATGGCATTCAGGTAATTCCCCACTCTCCAGATATTTAATTATAGGATCGATCTAGCCAGATTCAGCTTCTCTCGAAAAAATGGAAAGGACGTTGATGGCCATTGAATCGAGCATGCTGGATTATGAAAAATATTCCACTGCTATCATTCGGGCGATCTCTGAGTAGAGCACATAGGCCAGGCTAGCCAGGGCTAAAACATGACTATTGTGATCTCGGGGAATTAGGGACACCCGGATCTCGTCAAATGCTTTTGCCAAGGCTTATGCCTTCGGATGGTAGGCTTTCATTTGGGTGTCCCTAGCTTCATATTCCTCATTGTTTTGATTAACTACTACCTAAGAGTCATAAAAGACAAGTAAGCATTCGACACCGACTGCTTAGGCCATGTCGAATCCTGAAATAAGTGCTTCGTATTCGGCCTCGTTGTTTAAGGCTTTCAAACCCCGTTGAATTGCATGCTCGATGGTGTGATCATCGGGGATGTTGAGGACAATACCTATCCTTGCCCCCTGAGCATTAGAGGATCCATCCATATGAAGCTTCCATGCCCCCGTGGAATTTTCTGGCTCTTGATCCTGTGGTTCCTTCGAGGGAATGTTTGGAGTAGTGAACTAAGCGATGGAATCTATCAAGAATTGTGCTTTAATGGATACCCGAGACTGGTACAGGATGTCAAATTCTTTCAACTCAAAAATATTCTCCCAAAAGGTCCACTTTTGGGAGGACGACCATCGACGGATGGTTAGTGAGGAAAAAAATTGGATGCACCTAGAAGTAGTGTCTCAAAACTCTCAACTTCCTAACTGAGGCTACCAGGGCCAAAGCCATCCTCTCTAAAGATCTATATATCGTCTTGGCGTCCAAGAGGGTTTATTGACAACATACATCGACCTCTATTTAAATTCATGCTACCAGATCATTGCCCCATTAATTGCATGTTCTGAGACGGACAGGTATAGGTAAAGGACTCCTCGGGCTTTGGGACAATGCCGATTCACAGTTTTCATCCCACATATCCCTGTGGGCTTTCTTCAGTGCCTAAAATAAGGGTTAAGGGCCTCCAACATCTCGATCAGCCTTTGGACACTTTTAACAGTTCGAGGAATCTGTATGTCCAGAAGAGATTGTATCTACTTAGGTTTAGCTTTTATTCCTTGGCGTGTAACCAGATACCCGATGAACTTACCCGAACTGATGCCGAAAGAACATTTGGAAGCATTTAGTTTCAACCCAAAAACGTCAAAGTGTTTGGAAGGTTGAGGCAAGGTCTTTCCAATGGTACCTTGGTGTTGAATTTTCATAAGCATATGATTGATATAGACTTCCATGGTAACCTCGATCTGATGTGTGGACATTTTTTCCACAACCATACGTAAGTGGCTTAAGCGTTTTTCAATTTGAATGACATGACTTTATAACAGTACACCCCTTTGGGGTTTATGAAGATTATTTTCTCCTAGTCGGCTCCATTTAATAGGATTTGGTGATATCCCGCTCAAGTGTCCATCAATGTTATTTGTCTGTGCCCGATTGTGGCATCTACTAGTTGGTCCACCTTAGTTAGGGGATAATTATATTTAGGGAACACCTTGTTTAGATCTGTGAATTCCACGCATACGCACCATTTTTCATTCTTTTTCTTGGCGCAGACGGTGTTGCAGAGTCATACCGGGAACTAAACTTCCCTGATGGAGTTGGCTTCTAACAACTGTTCGACTTCTTCGTTGCTAGCTTGGACATGATAAGGCGCTGAGCGTTAGGGCTTCTATTTAACAAGTTTATGGGCAGTGTCCACATGCAATCGGTGATGGATGACCTGTGGATCCAGTCCCTTCAACTTATTTGGAGTCCCATAAAATATGTCAGAATTATTCCAGAGAAATTCAATCATCTCCTTCTGTTAGGCCAATTTCAGGGAAGAGCCATTGAGGAAGAACTTCTATTTTTCATTCGGGTTGTGGTAGATGGTGGCAACGTCCTCAATGGACCTGTCGGTTGGATTAACTCGGGGTTCATCAATGCTGAGTTGACTAGTCTTTGATTTCTATTTTGTCAAGACCGACTCCTGGTCCTGGTCCTTCCCCTTGGCGTTCGTCCCTTCCTTGACGGCTGCATAAAAATAGCTTTTGGAAGCGGCCTGGTCCTCACATATTTCCATGAACCCCTGGGGGGTTGAAAACTTAATCTTCTGATGGTAGGATAAGTGGACAACCTTCAAGACATGTAGCCATGTCCTCCCTATAATTGCATTGTAAGGGGATTTTGACTCTGTTACAACGATGTCTATTGGGAATGTGATGATCCCGATCATGACCGACAGGGATATTGTCCCGAGTGGTAGGGAATACGAACCATTGAACCTGACCAGAGAGGTTTTCACGGGTTTCAAGTTTTTGGATGTATACCCCATCTTCTAAAAAAGGTCTTGATACATGAATTCTGATGAGCTTCCCAAGTCAATGAGATTGTGCCTCACGTCAAAATTCTCTATTCTAAGTTTGATGATGAGGGCATCGTCGTGCGGCCAAACGATGCCAGCTAGGTCGGCATCACTAAAAGATATTGAGTTCAATTTGTTACGGGACTTCTTGGATGAAGGGAACTCAGACTTCTCTTCCTCCACCCTTATGGCCTGAGCGACTCTCTGGAGGTCTGACCTTAATGAGTTGCTGGTCGATCGATCATTTGGACAAACATGTATCACCTTGATGATTGTTGTGGTCTCTCTGGTTGGCATATTGGGGTGTTTCTCATTCTCCCGATCTTTATCACTGCTGATGAATTCTCAGAGGTGTCCCTCCTAGACTAACTTCTTGAGAAATGCCTTATATACTCGGTAATCCTTTGTAAGATGCCTAGTGTCCCAATGATAGGAATACCGAGCAGTAGAGTTGCAGGTGGATAGGTTACCTTGAATCTTTGGAGGCCACTTAAACAAGACCTGGGTGGGAGCTTGCGAAGAGCCTCCTTTGTTGGTCAGAGGATTCCTCTCTTTTTGACCAGGTGCACCTTTCTTTCCCTGGGACCCGATTTCCCATCTTTGACCTTGGAATACTTGTCAATACCCGCCATGAGATCCCCTATATCGGCTGGAGTTCTCTTGTTCAGCGGCCAATATATATCCATTTCCCAGGAAAGTTTGAGTATAAATGTGGCGGCTACCATAGTTTTTGTATAGCCCTCCACTTCGTGGACCAGTTCCTAGTACTGAGTTGCATACTAACGAAGTTCCTCTTATTTTTGGCTCATCATGAGCAAGGATCCGATATCTTTTGGCCTCTTGCTACTTGTGATGAACCGGGGTAGGAATAACTCGGTCATTTGTTTCCAAGAACTTATGCTTTCGGGCGACAAGCCCTCGTCCCACTTCATTACGGTGTCTCCAAGGCTCATTGGGAAGACTCAACATAGCAGTTTGTGGTTCGTATCATAGAGGGACATAAATTGCTTGTACTGAAAGACATGTCCCTCTAGTTCAGACCTCCCATTATAGAATTTAAATCTAGGGGCTGTGAACTTGTTTGGCGTCTTTACCTCATGAATGCTTCAGATGAACGAGGAAATGATAGGGTCACCCTCGGTGTCATTGTCACCCTTCGCCTGTCCCTTCGTTAATGATTAAGATGGGAACTAAAGTCTTCTTCCAGTTTGGAACTTTCCTTTGGCTTTGGAGATTTATAAACCCCCGTGTCCTTGATAGAGAGGGTTGATCCCAAGTTAGAGTCCCGAGCTTTGTCCCTTTGAAAGAGCAGATGATGCAGGTCTTGACTAGGCAAGGGTTTTGCCCTCTTCTCTTTCCTAGAGGGGTAGCTCCCTGAGGTTTGTTTGAGCTTAGAAGCGTTTGAGCTTGATGCCTTTTGCTCCAAGCGACGAAGAAGGTCATCCCAGGGCAAACTTCCCGAGAGATCTTGTGAATGTACCCTGTGGGCAGTCCTGTTGACCTCCTCATTTCTCAGGCGGCTACCTCCTCTTGAGGTCCCAATGGAGAGCTCACAATCCTTGGGTAGGTTAATAATGGTGACATTGTACTTCTTGATTTTCTTGAGCTGATCACCCAATATTTCCTCTATCTAGTCCACCAGCTCACAAGCAAGGGGTCCTCCCCCTGCCCACTGTGTGTGGGATTTTGACCTTGTGGAATAGGTGGGATAGCCCAATGGATCCCATCTGATTGATCTAGGGATTTGGATGTAGCTAGGGCGATGAGTGGGGCACCGGTATTCCTAGCATGAAGGTTATCCTCCAAATTGGATTGAGAGAGTGTGCTGAGCAAGGTGACAACTAACGGGAAAGGTTTGGCTTGGAGATTTTCCACAGACGGTGCCAAATTGCATGGGTTACTGTAATAGTTTGAGATATCGACACCAACACGGGAGTTGTAAAATTGTCCTACAACAAAGAACAAGGTTAGAAGGGGGCTAAAGACTTGTTCGACTTATCCCCTCCAATGCCTAAACCAGTAAGTGAGGATAAGACTTTTAGTGTGTCAAGTAGCTTACCAATGCGTAACTAAGACCCAACTCATTGGTCTATTTATGCCTTCTAAAGGATTTTGTGGCATTGTAGGTGTCCCATCAAGCTGGCTAAGGGAGGCTCCATACGGATAATCATTAGTGAGCTATTCTTTTCTTGAGTTGCGGAATTGATAGACCAGGGGTAGGTCAGCATATCCTTGGGGTCTAGCTTTGTAATGATTATCCTGCCTGGGATACCGAGCATTTAGTGCACGCCCCTTCACCATTTAATGGTCTTTACAAGGCATTTATTGAGTTGTGTCGAGCACTCATTGCATTGACATCGAGCATTAAGTTCACATGCCCCTAAGAAATCTACATCAACATGGGCTATGCCTTTATCTGGATTTCCCAAGATTTGAGGTGCATTCCGATGTGACTTGTTTGTGTAAGTAATCATCCTCTATAACTCGTCGTGTCATGGTGGGTCCACATCTTTGCATTGCATTAAATGCTCTGTCCCGGGATGCACTTTATTCCTTTAGCTTGCTAGGGCATATTCCCCTAAATTCCCTTTTCGAGATCGGCCATCGTGTCCCGTCATATTGAATGTTTGGTAGAAGTTAGTGGACCCCACTAATCCAACCACCTATACTGATTTGTGATACAAAATTTAAATTTCTTCATTATTTTTTGGTCAGTTTTTTGTGTAGATTAATGAGAACATTTGCTTACAATTATAGGATTTGTCACCAAAAAAATAAAACATGAGAGAATATTTCTAATGTTGCTGATTATTTTGATCGAAAACAATATTATATCAAAGTGTTAAAAACATTACCATGTCTCTGTGTTTAAAAGTTGTGCCAAGGCATGTGCCTAGGCTCAATGTGACTTCAGGTGCAACCCTTTTGCCGGTTGCATGATTATCTGAAGATGATGGGTCCATGTTTGATGATTCTTTGTGAAATAATCTAATTAAAAAAAAATAAACAATGCAAGAATTGCAAGACTTGGAAAGTCATAGAGTAAAATAAATGTATGAGTGTAAGAGGATTGCAAAATAAAGGAATGACAGTCGAATGGAATGTGTTCGTGTTGAGTGATTGATTATGGGTATAGAGTTGAAGAACTCTTTGATGCTGCAGAAAAGTAATGACTTAAAGAAATGAAAATGACACAGATGATTTAGTGGTTCACTAGGCTGAAAATATTGACTAGTCCATTCTAATAGAGTCTCTTGCTCTCTAATTTCTATTGCTTGGGGAAGAAGGTTGTTACAATGAGATTTCAGATATCTTACTTTAGGATATATCCTCCTATTTATACAAGGGTTAACTTTTGCCCTTATCCCAGATTGTGTGGTCCCCTCAATCGGTTAGAATCATAAGATGTGACATCACCTGGAAGGGCTGAACTTTCGTGGCCATTGGATGAGCTCGTTTCGATGGTCTGTAAGATTCTCCTTTCTGGAAGAGCTTGTTGAAGACAAAGAAGTCAGCTCGGGCGGTCTTTATGTCCGAGCTGCATTAGGCGATGCCGAGTTTCGATTATGCCATCAAACGAGTCATTCTACTTATTGGTTGTTTTGGCTTTGGTATTTGAGGTCGTGTTGTTCGAGTTTGAGCTGTGATAAGTAAATAATGGTCTATTCATTATGGTATCATCAAAAAGAAAGAAATTGAAGAATTTTTTAAGATTGAAGTGAGTGCTTAGAAATTTTATCAGGCCGTATTCATATTTTGGCATTAGTTACTAAGGATTTCAAAAGAATTCCACTTTTTTCTATTTTGGCAAGATGAAGAGTTTCATGTGATGTGCAAACTGTTTATGCTCCTTTTTTTTTCTAGTGATATTTTTTTCTTTATTATTTGTTGGATTTTTTATCCAACTACTTTGATGTATTTTTTGAATTTTCATCAATGAAAGTTTATGTTCCTTATCTCAAAAGAAAAAACAATCGAAAATGAGTGGAGAGTCCCACAAGGCTCATATATTAGCTTGGTAGGTATCATCTTACCAAAGTGGGACATGTTTTAACATCTTTGATGTAGGATAGCAGTGTGAAATCAAAATTGGTATTGTTTAGGGATTGTGAACAATACACGTGAATAGTAATAAGGCTGCAAACAGTGACGTGAGTACTCAATTTGACTAGGAATCACTCCTAGGGTCCTTAGGCATCACACCTATGGTTTGAATTGCATCACACATGCATATAATTGCAGCAAAGGAGTAGATGCACACCAAAATGAATGATCTTCTTGAGTCCCAAATTTGGGACTGAGTGGGAATGATCTGGGATTTAGTGCTCTGTCTAGTCCGAAGTCATTCTGTTCCTTGTCGTTTAGCTCGTTTACTCCTTTGTCTGAAATAGACAAAGACCATGTCCATCAGATCTACAATATTTTGTGGAGCATGTTATGAACAATTATTTGAGCCACTTAATTGATATTCAACTCAAACTCTCAGAGGAGGGAAAAGGGGAGCTTCACATGAAACTGTGATGTTTTTGATTTGATGGTGAGCTATTTGAAGGATGAGGACTTCACATAATTTTATTTTTCTCAAGATAATGTAACATAGAATTTGAAGAGCTAAAATCTTCCAAAAAGGAGCTTTATTACCCTTGTTATCATGTCTTTGCTTAAAACATTCTTTTTCTGATGCATTTTGATGGGAAAAAAACATTCTTGCTCTGATGCATTGTGAAACCCGAAAAAATTAAAACGGACCTCACCGTTGGATTTGTATCGCGAAATCTAATTATCCAGTCGATTTTCGTTGAATTCTGAGACAGTTAGATTTTTTACATTTTACGATATAATCAGGTGAATGACAACTAAAATAAATGCGATCAAATTTTATTCATAGAACCCGAGAAATAATTTAAAGTTAGTTCAATAAAAATATGTTGAACTTAATGTGGGGCTAGATCTAATTGATTCAGAATAAAATTGGATTAGACAAATCGGGACGTATGACCCATTGTGAGCCAAACATTTAAAGGAGTATTTAAAGGGGGGTAAATTTGATTTTTCCTCCATTCTTGGCCTACATTCCAATATAGAGAGAGAGAGAGAGAGAGAGAGAGAGAGAGAAGGAAAAAGTTCTTCAAGCTCATCTATCCTTCTTCTTTGATCTGCAAAGATCCAACGGTTGGATCGCTTCGAGCCTAGAGTTAAAGTTGTTCTACGCAACGAGAGCTATGCAACCATACCGAAGATCACGATTTTCTCCGAAATCTGAAAGATGGGAATTTAAGGCTAAAGCTTGGAAGGCTTGATTTGCAATTCTTGGGACTTCTACTACGCGGGTTTACGCTACAAGAGGTAGGATTCCCTCCTATCTTGGTTTATTTTCAACCTAGGATTATGATATGAAATAGGTAGGGCTATAGAGATGAATTCTCATGTATTAGTTCACTCTTAGTGTATCTAGGATGTAGAAAATGGGTATGAGAATATGTTAAAACCTTTTCTTGCTTGATTGTTAAAATGGATTGTTTGGGCATGTTATATGTTTATATATTTTTGCGTTAGAGGTGTTTGATAGAATGCCTATGGGTGTTCAAATGTGTAATTTGAATTAAAAATGCTATAACATGTTCAGTGATGTTACGAAATGTTATTATATGCTTCATGATATAATTGACATTTTGATGTTTATAGGATATTATCATATTCTCACATGTCATAGTTAGCATTATGATGAATTGGAAATGACAAATGTATATTACATTGCATATACACGAGTTGCACTACATTCATGGGCATTAGATTGAGTGTGAGTGTATGGGTGCATGGGTTGGTCAATCACCACATGGTGAGTTGATGGGTGGACTAGGAAAATTTGGATCAAGGTCCAATTGAGTAGCACAAAACATTGCATAGAAAAATATGTTAGGTATAGCAAGAAGAGATAGATTCTCCCTCGGGTGCAAGGCTCGGTTATTTGGTTCACTCACTTGTCTGGCGGTGAAATTCTAGAAAAATGTGTCAGTTTACTTGGAATCAAAGGTGGGATGCTCTCAAATACCGTGTTGATTTGGTAGCCCGTTGGTGTGATGTCCATAAATTACCTAAGCAAGAAGCCACAAATTTTACAAAATAATCATTTGATGTCTAAAATTAATGGCAGGGGCTTGAAATGCCCGGATGCATATGCATGGTATAACATGTGTTATAGGAGCCGGTGGGGCTCAGGTTGCATTGCTTGCGTGAGTTTCCATCTCATGACATGACATGAAATTGTAGCATTCATTTATGAAAAGTATGTGTTTGAATGAATGCTTGATATGATGATTTGCATGTGACATTTCATATGCATCTGGGTTGGGGAGTGACATCCTTAGGAGATATTCTATTGAGCATGACTCACCCTTTATGAGAATCATTTAAGGTGTTGGACAAGCTCCAGGTGACGACCTTCACTTGGGCTCATATTGACAACAAAGCCGATTTGTGACTCTAGATTTTTGGAATTGAAGACCCTTGTATAAATATTATCTTTTGGCCTTGTTTATTTTGTAATACAAAATTTGTATTTTGATGAAGGCTTATAAGGGTACTTTATAGTTGGAAATTTAATCTCATTATGAATGGATGTAATATGAGTTTGTAGGGTTAAATGTTGAAATCTGGGAAATCTAGGCCTCAGGTACTGGTACTTATGCTCACAGGTACCGGTATCCCACTGATAGTGGGCCCAGGTACCGGTACTAGGGATTATAGGTACCGGTACCTGACTTCTAAAGGGATCAGGTACCGGTACTACTTAAGGAAGAGGTAATGATACCTCTTCCTTAAATTTGATTTTTGAACTTTAATGTTTCTAAACCTTCATATCTTAAGTCCTTTTCTTCGGATGATATGAATGGTTAAATTCTAAATCTTAGACTTTGGGATTTGGACCTTAGAATGGTCGTATAAATAATGTATGTACAAGTTATGTATTGGGTAGAGCTTCCGTACAAAGAAGACTCTGTTCGAATTCTATTTTGTTATGATCCTGGTGAATGGGGTGTAATGACGTGGTATCGGTTTATGCGGTATCTGCGGGTATTTCGCGGATTGATGGGTGATCAACGAGTTGAGAAAGGACTCTCAGACCTTCGGGTGTCACAACTTGTTATCAAAGCTTAGGTTCCCGATTACCTTAGGACTTGAGGATAAATTGGGTTAAGCCATTGCATTCATTATGCATTGTATGTTATGTGCATTAAATGCTAGATGTTATGTGACATGAGATTATGTATATGAATAATTGTGAATAAGAATGAGGCACTAGGGTTAGAAAACATAACATTGAGGTCGAAAAAAAGAAAGAATGATAAAGTTTACGGTTTGGGCATCTACTGGTAGGTGGCATACCTCCTACCAGTGAGACAAGAGGAAAATTTTCAACATTTTAACTTTTGATCCCTAACTTTGGGATACTAAGTTAGTGGTCTATTGATATCTTATGTGTGTGTAGATGGAAAATAGAGGAAGAGGACATCGAAACGATCGAGGGGGTGGGAGGAACAACCAACCACCACCATTGGCTTTGACCAACAAGCTTTTATGGAGGCTATGGACTCAATGAAAACTACTTTTGCACAAGCTAGCGCCAACATAGGCCACGAACGCTCAAGCAACATCCAAAAGTTTAAGGCACATAAGCCACCGACTATTATGGGGAGTAGATCCGATGGTGGCCGATATTTGGTTCCAACAAGTGGATAAGATCTTAGAGGCTATGGAGAGCACATCCGATGCCACTAAGATAAGACTAGCAATGTTCCAAATTGAGGGAGAGGGCCATCTATGGTGGACTTGGGCAAAGGCCTCAAGGGATATTGAGGCAATGACTTGGGGAGAGTTCTGTGAGCTCTTCATAGGCAAGTAATTCTCGTCTTCTAGCCCGGGAATTCCTAGACCAATGTCAGGGATGTGAGTTAGAGATCTCGAGGATTCTACTCACTGTAGACCTTAGGGTCATGGACATGCGGAGTTGGACGTTATCCTTGGGATGGATTTGTTGGTGGCACACCGAGTCGTCATCGATTGTGATCGAAAAAAGGGTCATTACTTATACATCAGAGGGTGTTTGTTTCAAGTTTCAGGGAGAAAAATAAAATGCTTTACCCCAAGCCATGTATGACTCTTGTTCGCATAGACAGTTGATTGGTTAGCTTGCTAGCCTTACACTTAAGGACGAGGCGAGACAAGAGTTGGGTTTACCTCGGTTGGTTTGCGAGTATGTGAATATTTTTTCAGACAAGTTACCGGGATTGCCACCGCATCGGGATGTAGACTTCACCATTAAGTAACAGCCCGGCGCATCCCCTATTTCTATGACACCACATAGATGGCACCTGCGGAGTTGCAAGAGCTAAAGCTCCAGTTGTAAGAACTATTAGATAAAGGCTTTATCAGACCGAGTACCTCACCTTTGGGCGCTCCGGTGCTATTTCTGAGAAAAAAGACAGGACACTTAGGCTCTGTATTGACTACCGACATTTGAATTGGGTCACTATCAAGAAAAAGTACCCACTTCCAAGGATCGATGATCTTTTTGATCAACTGAGAGGGGCACTAGTCTACTCTAAGATAGACTTGTGCACGGGGTACCATCAATTGAAGGTACAGGAAGTCGACATTCCTAAGATGACATTTAGGACTCGATATGGCCACTTTGAGTTTACCGTTATGCCATTCAGCTTTACAAATGCCTCGGTGACATTCATGGATCTCATGCATAGGGTGTTCCAATCCTATCTTCACTATTTTGTCATAGTCTTTGTTGATGATATTCTGATTTACTCCAAGTTTGAGGAGGAGCATGAGGAATCATTCTCCAGACCTTGAGAGATAATCAGTTGTACGTCAAGTTTAGCAATTGTGAATTTTGGCTGACTGAGGTGATATTTTTGGGACAATTGGTGTCTACTTCGGGTGTATCGGTTGATCTAGAAAAGGTTGAGGTAGTAATGGATTGGGAGAGGCCGAAGCCAACCTTCGAGATATGCAGTTTCTTGGGATTAGTGGGGTACTATTGGAGATTGATCGAGAACTTCTCCCAATTAGCAGCCCCTATGACGACACTTACGAGAAAGGAAGTCCGATTTTAGTGGGATGACTCATGTGAGAGGGCATTTTCAGGAGTTGAAGAGGAGGCTTACTTCATTTCCTATCCTTATAGTGCCAGAGAGGAGACAGAGGCATACAGTGTATTGTGATGCTTTGAAGGATGAACTAGGTTGTGTATTGATGCTGTCTCGGAAGGTGGTAGCTGATGGTTTACGACAGCTTAAGAACAACGAGAAAAACTACACCACACACGACATAAAGTTAGCAACCGTTATTTTTTCCTTGAAGGCATGACACCATTATCGCTATGGGGAAAAAATTGTGGTGTTTTTAGACCACAAGAGTCTGAAGTATATCTTCACTCAGCGGGACCTCAACATGAGGCAACGCAGGTGGATGGAGTACTTGGAGAATTACGACTTCACTTTGCATTACCATCCTGGTAAGACAAATGTGGTGGCTGATGCACTGAACCAGAAGTCACGAGGGATCTTGGCTAGTATAGCTTCTCGAGAGTGCTAGATGCTTGAGATTGTAGGACAGTTCGGGCTATACCACCGGGATCAGGTTCAAGGCTTTTTGGGAAGTCTAGTGGCTACGCCTTTTTTACTGAGCAGAGTGATCGAGTCCCAAGGAGAGGACACAAAGATATTGTCCATTAGGGACCGAGTATAGTCAGATATTGGTGACGAAGGCTGAGCCATTCACGCTGATGGTAGTCTTCGATTCAGGGGAAGAGTTGTAGTTCCCTAGTCTACGAATCTGAGAGAAGAGATTCTTAGGGAGTTTCATTGCTCCCATTTTGCTGTTCATCCTGGTGGCACGAAGATGTATAATGATCTTCGTTGTCAGTATTACTAGAGTGGGATGAAGAGACATGTAGTAGACTTTGTCAGTAGATATCTCATGTGTCAGCAGGTTAAGGCTGAGCACCAGGGAACACGTCATTATGGATTTTGTGACCCACCTACCACGAACTTCGCGTGGGCATGACGCGGTATGGGTGATAGTGGACTAACTTACGAAGTCGGCACACTTTTTGGCTGTGCAAATGACCTTCACACTGGAAGAATTTTGCAGGTTATATAAACGAGAGATAGTCCAGTTACATGGGGTACCCGTATCTATAGTAACGGATCGGGATCCTAGGATCACATCTCACTTGTGGGAGAGCTTTCAGCTAGTTATGGGGAAACAGTTGATGATGAGTATAGCTTTTAATCCCTAGACGGACGTTCAGTCGTAGGGGACCATCTAGATTTTATAGGACATGTTTCGTGCATGTGTCATTGACCTCAAGGTAGCTGGGAGGAGCACTTACCCTTAGTGGAATTTGCCTACAACAATAGTTAGTAAGCAAGCATACATATGACACCCTATGAGGCAAATTATGAGAGGCTGTGCCGTTCTCCGGTCCGTTGGACGGAGGTTGGAGAGGGATCCTCCACTGGTCCGAACTTGATTAGGGACACCTCAGAAAAGGTGGACATGATATGGAAGCGTCTTCTTACGGCTCAGAGCCAACAGAAGAGCTACGCAGACAGGCGGCAGAGACCTCTAGAGTTTGAGATTGGAGATCACTTCTTCTCGAAGGTCATGCCTAAGAGGGGAGTGGGCATGTTCGGAAAGTGGGAAAATTTGTAGCCGAGGTATATCGGGCCCTTAGAGGTACTCGAGAGGGTTGATACAGTTTCTTACCGTTTGGTATTACTGCCAAATCTATTAGGTGTTCACGCGGTACTCCATGTCTCTATACTCCGCTCCACGTAAGGACTCACTCGCTTGGCTCTGGTGAAGTCTTCAGCATTCATGTATTTTTGGGCTTTCGATAGTAATTATGGCATGCTATTTGAAGGGCGCTTCAAAACTGAGAACAAAAAACTTGATAAGCATAGGCCTCTTATGAAGGCAGTCATGGTGACTTTGTCATCTAGCTCTTCAATCTAGAGAACCTCCTCGTTAAAATGAGTGAGGTAACTCCTTAGGTTTTCGTCTCAGTCTTGCTTGATGCTGAGCAAGTGGGTAGCAGACTTCTGGTGTTGGCTTCCCCCTAGAAAGTGGGAGATGAAGGATTTACTTGGTTCAGCAAAAGTGTCAATGGAAGCTAGTCTGAGTTTGGTGAACCACTGGCACGTAAATCCCTTGAGAGTGGTAGGAAAAGCCTTGCACATAATGTCGTCTGGTATGTTATGCAGCTGCATGAGGGATTTATAGGTGTCAAGGTAGTGGATCTTTTGAGCCGTCAAATACTTCCACAGTTGGCATTTTGAACTTTGGGGCGAGGGGGTAGTTTGCCACATCAGCTACGAATGGCGTGTTAAGTACGCTTCACAAGGTACTCGACCGTTTTCGGCCCTCGCACCTTCATGGCATAAAAGACATCGCCCAGTTGGTTATGTACTTCCTTGATTTTTTCGTCCCAATGGTTGAGGACGTTCAGGTTGTTATAGTGGCTTTCATGGTCCATATACGAGTTTTCTCCCTGATTGGGAGGATGGAGCGGGCGCACGTGGTGGGGGAGTCGGGTGCCCTGGCATTGAGGTGGGGAGCCTTGGCTGGCTTGGAGAGGCGCCTGGGGGCTCTGGCACTCATGGGTGCTAGGGCACGCCTCCTCGAGGATGCCAAACAAGCATCAATTGGAGGAATTGTTGGTTTTGATTTTGGTTTACCAACAACTACATAGTCTCAAGTAATTGTGGTTCAACGACAGGGTTTCTGGTGCGGGGGGGTCCTCATTGTGATGTGGTTGATCATTATCTTCCCTTTGTTGATTCATGGATCTAGTTGTAATAGTCATAAGAAGCGGGAATACAGTAGGGTGAAAACTAAATCGTTCTCACAGACGGCACCAAACCGATGATGCATAAAAGTGTTTATGCAAAATCAATTAAGTATGTAATGAAGTATGTGATGGGGTATGCTCAACACATTCAAACACATTGATTAGGTGGTTCGGTCTGAATGACCTACTCTACTAGGAATGACTATGGTGGCCGGAGAGTTTTATTAAACAAGGAGTGCATAGAGTACTGAGAGATGAGTCATGCCCTCCATGTGTAGGCGGATCTTACAATTTATAGGCAAGTAAAGTTTCATAATGGCTCTAAGGGAGCCCTGATTGAGGCGTTGTTCTCGTAACGGGGAGCGGGGTGGTTCCGTGAGGCCAACGTTATTCCCTTAACGGGCGAGGTGATTCCATGAAGCTGGCGATGTGCATCTGATGATTGCGTTTCACGGATTCCCTTTTCTAAAATGGAGATCCCCACGCGCGCTAGAAATAGACTGGGTCTTTTAGAACGGTGGACTTGACCCAACCGAAATTATGACTGAACATTTATTGGTCTGCTGTGATTTGGACCTGGTTTGGACTGGCCCATCAAAATCGAAGTGAAATACAAGTGCTTTTTATAGACATGAATAGGTAAGAGGCGGGGGTGTACTGCCTTCAGTCTCTTGCCGCTAAGCGCTGTAATTGTTGGTAGTTGTAAGGAGCCTTCGTATCGAGTACCGGTGGGGTTCTCATTTCACTCACCCGACAGTGATGACAAGAGGGGAGGGGAGGTGGAGGGATTGTCATCTGAAATCCCGTGTGAACTCATTTTGGACCACTAACTACTTTCGAACCACTTCTCGGCCTCAATCTTTTCTTGGGTTTGGATCCAAGTAGACATAGCCATAACCAATTTGGCCCAAACCGAAGTTTGGTATGGCCTATAACCATTGGAAAATTTGGCATTCGCTATTGGATAGGAGTAAAATGGTCAACTAACTTAAATATAGGCCAGATCTGCTTGCTCCCAGGCAACGACGGGAAATTAGCACCTCCTTGTGGAGGTGTGGACACCCGCTGGCATAGCAATTGGCAAACAAAGCTAGTGGTAACAAAATGTGAACAAATCTAATATTTAAACCTCAAATTTTGCTGATATTATTGTGGAGGGTAAGTCTTGCAGAAAACACAAGACTGGAGGATTCTTGTGTCATTTTACAGATATTATATGTTTTAGTGGTAAGTATCATTGTACACCTAAAATTGTTTAGAATTTTTCAACTTTCCAGGAGGTGGGTAAAACAGGTTGAAAATGAAAAAATAAATATAATTAATTATGTGCTTTGGTCTTTGGGGTACAGCACATTGGCACTTGTTTTTGTTTGTGATATTTTCACTGTATGCCCTGAACCCCCCCCCCAATGATGTGACAATTTATAACAAATCTCCACTTCTATCAAATTCACTCAAAGGTCAGCTCAATTTGATAATCTTTGTACGTCGTACACTGAGTTATATCACGAGCAAATTGATGAATCAATTGTTATCATGAAAATAGATAACAGTAACGCTATCATATGTCAATTTTGTTCTGTGTTCATTGTATTAATTTTATCAATTTAGTCCCTAAAATTTTAATTTGTGTCATTTTGGTCCTTAATCAGACAACTCTTTAAGTTTTTTTACGGAAGTGACTACATGTCATTCTTTCAGACGGTATAACATGACCAACACGTGATCATTCCGTTAAAAACATAACGATTCATTTGTGTATGAACCATTTAAATATGAATTGAATATTTTAGGGATCAAATTGATATTTTAGAGATCAAATTAACAAAAAATACATAATTTAAAGAGCAAAAGTGATATTAACTTTTTTATTTTTCCCCCCAAAGATCATATTAAGCTTTTTTGACTCGTCAATCATTGAATATCTAAGCTTGGTTGGCCAAACAATTGAAAAATTAAGCTTTCATATGATTTAAGGACTTTAATAAACAAGTTCATATAAACTGTTAGATGACCTGACTCCCAAGTTAATTCCAAAGACGTTGATAATCTTACAAGTACATTGAGTTATTTACCTAAATATTGTTCTTTTAAAACATATATACCAAAATACGACACTTTTAAACTTATTTATTAAATTACGGTACTTTTTAAAAGTGGAATCAACAATCCCGCTTTTGATAAAAAAAATTCAACAACTCTGCCTCTTTTATTAACAAAAAAAATGGTAACAAATTAAAAGCGTGTTTATCACACACGCTTTTTAAGATTTTTATGAAAAACGTGATTAATAAACACGCGTTTCACACAAAATGCCAACACCACTGGAATCTGGTAAGCCAATTTTTGCTATTTAATTGGACTCATTCCCATCTATCTCTCCTCCTCTATGGGTCTAACCGACGCCATGAACTCCTCAATCATTTATTGCATTCTCACTTAACTGAAACAGTTGGTTGAGTCATCGCAGAAGGCTGAGCTTCTGGTGGTGGTGCTGGCTATACCACAAGAGGAGTCACCGTAGCTTCTTAGAGAGTAATAGGTCTTTGTGGGTTTTTCTTTTGAACTATTTCTTTAAGTGCTTAATAGACTTTAAAAACCATGTTGCTGGGCAAATTTCGATTCTTTCATTCTTGTTTGTCAATGACCTAGTAAGATTCCAAAAGATCAGAACTGTCCAATTGTGATTGTGATGATCGGAGCTCGTAGTCGAAGACCTTCTTGTAGTTACAGATAGCTAGAAATTCTGGATTCGAATTCCTGCTTTTACAGTTAGCTTTCCATGAACACATTGAAATTCTGGAAATAGATTAGTGCTCAGATTTTCCATGAACACATCTGATGGAAGGTGGGTTAAGCTTTACAGCTTAGGAAGAGTGAAAAATGTGGGTTTAATGGGTCTTAAGATGGGAATTGTTCTTGGGTAGGTTTGGGAATGAGAGGTTTTGTGATGGAAGGCTTGTGAAAAAACTCATCTGATAGAAGGTTTGAGAAGAAACTCCAATTGAAACATCCGAAAAGCGTGGTTACTAACCACTTCTTAAAAAAACGTGGTTACTAACCGTACTTTTCACATGTTAAGCTCATTACTTTGGACCACGTTTTTTATTTAAAAGTGGGATTATTGATCTCGTTTTTTAACAAAAGTGGAGTTGTTGACCCCGCTTTTATTATTGACTCCGTTTTTTACAAAATTTCGTAATTTGATAAATAAATTCAAAAATACCATATTTTAATATATTTATTTTAATAGGACGGTCGTTTGGTAAATAACTCTATATTGAGTAAAATATGTTCAAAATATGTACGTATTTTTTTTTTATGTGTTCATCAAAAAAGTATAATGATTTGCGGGCAAAAATACTATATCATCACTAAGATATCTTTTTTTAAAATCATATATACGGCAGTAATCGAGTTGAGTCGTTCGTATTCGGATCATGTCATTTTGGGTTCATATTAAGGCTAATCAAAACCAACTAGACTAATTTACTTAATAATGTCTAATATTTTAACACTAGCCCGAATTAGTCGTGTTCGCATTGACCAGCATAACCATCAATATAAAAACTACAATTAGAGCCCATTATCTTTCAACCAAACTTACGACACACACGTCCCTATACCACTAAAAATCCGCTCAATTGATATTATAGGAACCCCAAATAAATTCCTTTTATTCTTCAATAATATGTGACACTGAAATAGAAAAAGTTAAAGAATACACAAATTTTCTTCTTATAAAACTTGTTAAGCAGATTTATTATATCTAAATCGTGTTATTCATGTTTGATACTGATCCAACCCGTTTATTATTTCTAGAAGCCAGTCAAAATCATGTCAATTACTGTTCAATCTCAACTAATTAATTTTGTACTGTAAGAATGAACAGCCTTAAATATTATAAACCTGAGATGAGTGGGTTGAACCAAGTCGCATAAATCAAGAAGTTTTCTTGGATTTGAGAAATAGACTGCTAAAAATGGAAATACTACATAAAAGAAGACACAGTTGATGGGTTGACTACTGATGGTGTAAATCTGCGCGAATGAGCTATGAGACTGGATTATGTGGTATGAACGATCTGTGTGGGGCTTGGTATGGCATCTGAGCTACAAGGCTCGTGTATCGATGAACGAATGCTCTAATTAACCGACGTGTAGTGCGTGTGATACAGTAGAAGTATAGTGGTTCACCGGCTAATGAGCTCGGCTAGTCCACTCTCCAATGGAGGCTCTAGCTCCTTTCTCTTTATTGATGAATTGACCGTGTTACAGTAGAATACTCAGGGTCTTAGGGTTTTTTAGTCGATCTCCCCCCCCCAATGGAGGCTGTCCTTCCCTTTTATAGCCTCATGCTTACCTCTAATCCGGAGTCATATCCTATATTAAAGGGATCAAGCCTTACCTCCATCTATAATCCCGGGATCGCTTAAAATCCATTCGGCCGACTTTCAAAGGCCTCCTCCTGGTATAAATCTTCGCCTTTCTCTATGGGATCCTCTCATTGATTTTAGGAGAGGATCGTGGTTGGTTACAGATTTCACGCTTTGGATTGGCTTTATTCTCCTTATGATGGTATCTGCTGTCGACTTGCTGTCCTCTTAACATTTATCACCTTGTGTCTTCAGCTGGGAGTACAAGTGTTGACTGGTCGAGCTCAGACCATGGCTGGGTGAGCTCGGTTTATCTTCCCTGTCCTCCAGAGCTGAGCTCTTTTCCTGAGCTCGTGTCTGGGGTTTATTTTAAGTATCATCAACTACTATTTTCTAAGCCTTTCAAGGACCTTGATGGAGAGTTCACAAATGAATGGCAAAATCAGAACAAAATTAGACTGGAGTTTCTGAAGTAGTCTTCCTCTCCTACTTCCAAAACTAGAGTTGGATCCTTAAACACCACTCCCAAAGCTTAAGGATCAGGCATTTTTTTTTTTTGGAATTGGTTAAGGATCAGGTAAATTTTGGACCGAATCGCTTCTCGTTGCACAAAAACCCACAGGTGTTCATGAAGGCGCGCGCAACTTTATTCTTTTAACTAGCTCAACAACAAGCGCCCACGCATTGGGTTGGTTAAACCTGTAAAAATAAAAATTAAGTTTTTAAAAATTTTATTGAATTTCCATTTTAATTATATTTAAATTGTGAATTTCAGTTGCATATTTTTTTGGTCCTATTTAGTGTGTATTAAAATTGGTTTTATGGCTATTCTTGCTTTTATTGAATTTCCATTTTAATTGTGTTTAAATTGTGAATTTCAGTTGAAGTTTTTTTGGTCCTATTTAGTGTGTATTAAAATTGGTTTTATGGCTATTCTTGAGAAGCATGTGCCAAACGGTTAAAAAAAAAAAAAAATTTAAATTGAATAGCCATCATGTGTACGTTAACACACAGTGGCTATATAAATGGCTTGGAGATAACTTTTGGCGAACAACGAAATCAACACTCCAGCTTCCTTCCAATTGCTTGTTTTCAAGTTTTTTATACTTGGCCTACTTTTCAATTATCATCTATTATTTTGTTTTTGGGCAACTCGATTCGAGTTAGGTTCACTTCAACCTTCTAGTGGACGTGACCATTGAGAAGGTGCTGCTGCGAGCGTCTGGGTTGGATCTTAGAGTCGCTGGTGTCCATCAGTACCCTCACGTGTGGAGGCTCAGTTGCTTTAGGACAGTGATCACACGCCTCTCGGACTCGCATGCTAGCTCTTTCCAAATCAATTTATTTTATTTATATAAACCGCATGTATTCGTTTAAATCACATGTTATATATTTTAATGATCTAACCACTATTTGCATGCTTTATTTCTAATTTTAGATTACAACACTCATAGTTATTTTGCTCACATCATAATTCTAATATTTGTTGCTTTAGTCAAAAGTTCAGTAGCCGTTTTTCCTAATTCCAATCATAAATCTATAAGTAAGATCTATAATTATTTTTTACAAAACCCTCCACCGAGTCTCAGGGAGACTTGCTGCACCGCTACCCAGGCCAACAATCTCTTCCCCCTCCCCCCCCCCCCCCCCCCCAAGCAACTACCCTAGGACTCAAACCCGTGACATTGCTTTGATACCAATTGCTGGATCAAAGCGTTTACCATTGCACAAAAACCTGCAGGTGTTAGTGAAGGTTTAACTTCTTTGTTTTAACTTGTGAAACACGGGAAAATTAAAATGTTAATTAAAAGAGTAAAATAGTAATTATCTGTTAACGCACGAGTAAAAAATGCGAATTTTATATAACTAGGATGACAAAATGAACCTCACTGTTAGATTCATCTCGCGAAATCTAGTTAGTCAATCAATTTTAATTGAATTCTAAGACAGTTAGATTTTTCACGTGTTACGAAGCGATCAGGTGTCACGTGACTAAAATTATTGCGATCAGATTTTATTGACGAGACCCAAAAAATAATTTAATGTTAGTTGAGTAAAAATATGCTAAACTTAACACGGGAGTGAGATTTAATTGATTCGGAATAAAATTGAACCCGTTAAAATTGAACATGTGACGCAATGTGGGCTAAGCATTCAAAGGTATATAAAGTGGAAGACTTTTGGTCTTCCACTCATTCTTGACTCCAAGGGCTCAGCCAGAAGAGAGAAAAGAGAGAGAGAGAATAAAACCAACTCTCTTTCAGTAACTTCCCTTAAAAAAACTCTCTTTAAATTTGTACCTAAATGTTTATAAAAATCTGGAATGAACTATTGGGTAGGGAAAGGGTAAACATTTTCCACCATAAGCTGCAATGGTCGCATGTTTACCTTTACCGCTGTTGGTGGGGAGTTAAAATAAGCTGACACGCGTGTCTATACCAAGGATAATCGAAAGGGATGAATAGTATATGCCGATAAGATGGAAGAACTCAAACAATCTATTAAGGAAGGGACTAACCAATTGGGCAAAGTGTAGGTGAATAGAGTGAAAATGCTCTCACCAGCGAAAAATCTTATGTCCCGCAGTGGTCAAGTAATGCGGGTATTTATAGCACAGGATCTGAATAGATTGGCATTCTAACACTTGCACCAACCCATAATTGCTTCGACTATGGCGATACCAGTGACTGCTAACCACAAGCCAAGTATCCCATCATTGACTAGGTAGATGTGACGTTTCCTCCAAACACAACATAGACACGGCTCCGGGGAGAGTGCGATAGCCGAGGTGAAAAGGGGCTCCCAAAGTTAATGATCGCGACTGGTCACTAGGGGAACATGACCTTGAGAGGGCCATGTATGCAATGCCCCCAACGCGCTCTTACCCGATGTCCTCCTTTTCCTCTCTGAACCCTTCCTTGAGACATTTGTCGAGGTGTCCGATAGAGAAAATTCACATAGTTTGTCTTTCAGCCACCAATCCACATGTTCAATTATCCCATATGTTGGTCCAGACCAATAACCCTAGCTACCTTAGGAGTCCCTCCAGATCCCAATCAAGCATATCCCAATGGCCAGTGAATCATAAATTTGAAGGCCTACTCGAACAAACTAAACCTTTGAGACCCTGCCCTAGGCTACGGTTGACAATCATACTCGTCCACCCCCGTTGCTCAATTCTCCCGAGAGGAGGCTCATACTGCCTTGTCCCTAGGTGAGAACCCCCCCCCCCCTTTAGTCTAGTGGGCCAATCGAGCAACGATATCTAGTAGGTTAAAGATACCAATTACGTCGGTTATGTAATCTCAGCCTTGTGTAATGTTTCCACAATGAGGGAGGCGAGTCACGCCAAGATTGTCCTTGGACCTTTGCGGTGCTGTTTTGCCATTTCCAATGTGATGAGGATGTGTCCTACCCTTTTGCAGTGATGGTGCTTATTGCAGCACTGGAGTACCTATTGTGGCCCTAGTGTGCGTGTCGCGGCACTAAGCGCCTATCTCAACACTAGGTTCTATCGTGACACTGTTGTCCATACCAATCTTGTTGGACCGTGTCGGGCCCCACTGCCATGTCAATTGATAATTCCTATCACTTGTCCTTCTATGATGTGGACACGTGTCCTAAATTTATTGGGTACTACAACCACAATCTTTAGTATTTTCCTTTAACAATGTTCCGCCCAAGTGAATTATAGTTTTGAGTAACTTATTATGCTACACTATCATATACGATTCAACAATTATCTTTAATGTATATATTGTCAAAAATTTTCAAATACCAAATTATGGAAGAGTTCAAAAAAGAATGCAGCTTTGAGAATTTAGTCACACATTTAAAGCATACGAAAGAAAAAAATTAGAAAAATGTTTGAAACTTTATATTGCTACCTTTTGAATTCACTACACTACTAAAATCTTTTATTTCTTTTTTCTCCTAAAATGAAAATGCTCTGCCTCATCTATACTCGAATTACAAATATAGTACGTATGTGAATGAGTTGAGACCTAATCTATAGATAATATGGTAGCCAAATCATTAAAATATAATTAATTTGAGGTACCATTTGTATTCTACCCTATCTATAGTTCAGTGAAATGGTTATGTATATTGGTGTGCATGTATGCACCATGCTATCTAAGTTAAAACATATCACATGATTGGGGATACTAAATTGAAAAACTATTTTTGTAGGAAACCAAGATTAAAAGGTGAAAAAATCATTTCCAAAGGGCGTTAAATATGTCCATATATGTTTTTCTTCCATTCAGGAGCAGGATCTTTTGTGTTCTTCCGGTCATCCTATTTAAGAGGTTTTTGGCTCTTCTATAGTTTTACAGTTTTTATTTATTTATTTGGGCATTTATATTGTTAAATAAATTTATATATTGTGTATATTTTCTTACAAAATGTCAACACGAACTAAGACATTTAAACAATAGAATGATAACTTAACTAAAATAATCTAACACATGAACAATAGATGAGATAAGAGCAATAATATGAACTAAAATAATTAGCACTTTTAATAACGGTATGTTGTCAATAGCAGTAAAATGCTCATGACCATAAAGAATAGTATCTAAATTGGTAGAAATATAGCTTGTGGTAATAACTAAATAAATTAGAATATGAGTATATCTATATAAATAGGAAAGCTAACAAGTAATTCAAATCTTGATAAAACAGAATGTCTATATATATATATATATATATATATATATATATATATATATATATATATATATATATAGAGAGAGAGAGAGAGAGATAAATATATAGAATATAAGATAAAAAGAAAGAGTTGGTCTGCGAGTCCGAGAGGCATGTAGTCATTGTCCTAAAGCAGCTGAGTCTCCCTATGTGAAGGTACTGACGGACACCAGCAGCTCCAAGATCCAACCCAGACGCTCGTAGCAGCACCTCCTTAATGGTCACGTCTACTGGAAGGTTAGGGTAAACTCGAATCGAGTTGCCCAAAAATAAAGATAATAGATGATAATTGAATAGGTATATATATAGATGTTGTTGAGATCTGACAGTGGAAAAATAGCTTCAAAATTCAAGTAAGATATAAAATAGAGATGGTGGAAGTCTACTGGATAGACAAGAACAAGTAAGCTTATGTGAAAGATTTGACTGAATATGTTGTCTAGAAGAGTTATCAAGGGATGTTGCTCTGGGATGGCTTATATAGCCACTGTGTGTGTAACCTACACATGAGGACTTTTCAATTTTTGACCGTTTGGCCTTGACTAACCATAAAGCCAATTTTAAAGTCAATAATTGTTATTCTTGAATATACACAATAAATAGGACCAAAAATTTGCAACTGAAAATTCAAAATTTAAACATAATTAAAATGAAAATTCAATAAAATTTTTAAAAACTTAATTTTATTCTTACAATCCCCCACAAGTTTTTGAAACTTCAAAATATCTCAAATATTTTATACTTTAATGCAGAAAATATGGACAACTATTATACTGTGCAATAGGTGTAGGTGTCTTCCGAACTTGAACCTTACTTAGTGCTAACAGTCTCCCTCCGAAGGATCATAGTGACCAAAGACTTAAACTAGACCCTTTGAACCAGAGTTCAACATGCCACACACAGAGTACCGATATTGATTAAGATTCAAGGGTCAGTGCTATTAATGGTCATGCACTTGATCTTGATTCTCTTGAGAGTTTCTAGAGAATAGCTCAAATTCTCATAGTCGCGGCCTCATGACAGCTCTCAATTAGGTGAGCCCTCCAAGGGTACATGCGCACGATACCATGTAGGAGAGTTCCTGCCTCAGTCTCATTCAGGGTATGAACCCTTCCTTATCGTCACACTACGTATGCACTTCTACCATAGGGATGAGCAGGAAAAATATCTCCTTTTAGATATTTCCTAAATAACAGTGCTAATGAGTCACGCAGTATAGATTGTTTCTACCCATTGAACTTCCTTCATGGGGTCCCCAATCATAGAAGTTGGGTTACCTGCCTAGGTAACTCCCTTGTGGGCTTAGGCCCATCCCCCTCGACAGTTCTGAGACTACTTTCTTCGAAAGTCCTTTAGTTAGCTGATCAACTATATTTAGCTCAGATTTCACAAAGTCAAGTGAGATTATGCTTTTACTCAACATTTTCTTTACTGATTTATATCTCAATTGTATATGTCTATTCATCTTTTTATTACTATGATTCTGCTTCACAAGCTCAATAACTGTCTTACTGTCATAGTGTAATGAAATGACATGTGTGGGTTTTTCCACTAGAGGTATCTCTAGTAATAAATTCTTTATCCACTCAGCCTCAGCGCATGTGGTATCTAAGGCTATCTATTCTGACTCCATAGTACTTCTTGATATTAGGGTTTTTTTTAGATCCCCAAGATATGGCTGCTGCTCCTAACAAAAAGACATAACCAGTAGTGGATTTTATATCTAAACTATCAGTGATCCAATTTGCATCACTGAAGCCCTCAAGTACACTTGGAAATCCACTATAACATAAAGAGTAGTCTAAGGTTCCTTTAAGATACTTAAAGACTCTCTCTGAGGCAATCCAATGCTCTTTACTTGGACTATGAGTGTGCCTACTTAGTCTCCCTACAACATATGAGATATCCGGCCTAGACTTATTGACTATGTATAACAAAGACCCGATCATTTGTGAGTACTTCATTTGTGAAATGGGTTCTCCTTTATTTTTCTTCAAAGACACATGAGGATCATATGGTGTTGATATAGGCTTATTATCAAAAAACTCGAACTTCTTCAACATTTTCTCTATGGTACTAGATTGACTAAGAGATATTCCATCGGATGTTTTCTCTATTTTCATTCCCAAGACTACATAAGCTTCTCCCAAGTCTTTCATATCAAACTTTGTAGATAAATAAGATTTAACATCCTTAACTACCTCCAAGTTTGTCCCAAAAATTAGTATATCATCTACATAGAGACATAAAATCACACAACCAATAACACTATCCTTGTAGTATAAACATTTATCACTTTCAATAATTTTAAAACCATACTCTAGGATCACTTTATCAAACTTCTCATGCCATTGTTTAGGAGCTTGATGAAGACGATATAAAGACTTCATTAACTTACAAACCTTTTGTTCTTGTCCCTTTACCATAAACCCCTCAGGTTGTTCCATATACATTTCTTCAACTAAATTCCCATTTAGAAAAGCGGTATTGACATCCATTTGATGTATTACTAAGTTATGGATAGATGCTAGGGCTACTAGTACTCTAATGGTAGTGATACAAGTTACAGGCGAGTATGTATCAAAATAATCTATCCCTTTCTTTTGTATAAATCCTTTAGCCACCTATCTAGCTTTATATTTATGTATACTCCCATCAGGATTTAGTTTCTTCTTAAATACCCACTTACACCCAGTAGCTTTGCTTCTAGGAGGCAATTCTACTATCTCCCAAATATAATTTAGTAATACAGATTTTCAATTTAGTCTCCTTCCAAAAAGGTGCATCTATAGAGGACATAGCTTCTTTATATGTTGTTGGCTCTCCTTCTACTAGAAAAGTAAAAAAATCCTTCTCCTAATTCCTTCTCTATTCTAGGTCTTTTACTTCTCCTTAACTCTATATGTTATTTTGTATCTTTCTCTAAGGGAACAATAGAACTAGTAGAAGGTTCATCATTAGTTAAAGGTTTTTCTCTTACTTGACTAAGCATTGTATTTTTAAAAGGAAAAATATCTTCAAAAAATGTAGCATATCTAGATTCAATTATAGTATTGTTTGAAATTTCACTAACTTCCGAGTTAATAACTAAGAATCTATTAGCGCTACTATTTTGGGCATATCCTATAACGACGGTGTCTATGGTCTTAGGACCTATTTTCTTTCTCTTTGGTTTGAGAATAGCTACATTAGCTAAACACCCCCACATTTTCATGATACTAAGGTTAGGAACTCTTCCCTTCCATATCTCATATGTAGTTTTCTCACCATCTTTAACATATACTCTATTCAAGATGAAACAAGCACTAAGTATAGTTTCCCCCCACAAGTTCTCAGATAAGCCGGAACTAGTCAACATTGAATTTACCATATCCATTAAGGTTCTATTCTTTCTTTCGGAAACTCCATTTGATTGAGGGGAATAAGGAGGAGTCACTTCATGTATTATTCCATGTTCTTCACAAAATATATTAAGGTCGGTTAGAGTATATTCATCTCCTCTATCGAACCTTAGTCTTTTCACTTTTCTCTCTAATTGATTTTCAACCTCATTTTTTATATATATTAAACTTATTAAATAGTTCATATTTGGTCTTGATAAGATAGATATAACAATATTTAGAACAATCATCTATAAAAGTTGCAAAATATTTATTTTCAGCTCTTGTTGGCGGTCTACTCGAATCACATACATCACTATGTATAAGTTCTAAAAGTTGGGTATTTCTTTCTACGCTCTTATGAGGTTTTCTAGTTTGTTTGGCTTGTACACAAATTTCACACTTATGTTTAAAATCTACATGAGATTTGGGAATAAGATTGAGATCCATCATCCTTTTGATTTTCTTTAGAAGTATGTGTCTTAATATTTCATGCCACACATCGCAAGATTCAACATTGAAAACTTGATGAGAAATTTCATTAACTTCCGAAAACACATTCAATTTAAATAAACCATCACAAACATATTCTTTACCAATAAATACATCATTCTTAGTTATCACAACTTTATTTTACTCCATTACAGCCTTATAACCTCGTTGGACTAAGGACGACCCACTAACTAAATTTCTTCTAACTTCAGAAACATGTCGCACTCCCTTAAAAATCAATGTTTTCCCCGATGTCATTTTTATTCTATATCTCCAATTCCAAGTGCTTGTGAGACAAAATCATTGCCTAGGGTTACACTACCTCCATTTGATTTTTGATAGGTTTTAAACATGTCACGATCAAAACAAACATGTATATTAGCCCCCGAGTCTAACCACCAATATTTATTTTGATAGGTAAAATTAACTAATGAAGTATTATTCCTAAAGATGAGTTTGTTAGAATTATCTCCATCACTAGCACATTGACTTGGGCTCTTAGATCTCTTTGATACTGTATAGTCATCTTTAGTTCTAGAATTCCAGGGCAAAGAAATAGCAAGTGATATGCAAAGAACCTGTATTAAATTCAAATGCCAATTGTCACTAAGAAAAAAAAAACTTTAGTTGTTTTAATTCGTAATGAATTGAGGAAATATTTTAAGTATACACGATTTTACTTTTCTTGTAATACCTCTAGACACTTTTGGCCTCTGAAACTGTTTTTTTTTTTTTAAAAAAAAAAACACTACAACTACTCTCTCTTTTTTTTTAATAGAACCAAATAGCTACTGTTTTTTTTAACACAAATTGCTACTTTAAAAAAAAAAAAAAAACAAACTGCTACCTTTTTTTTTTATATATATAAAAACAAACATCTACTATTTTTCTTATTATTGTAGCTTCCTTACAAAACTATTTTATAAGTAAATGAAACACTTTTCAGGAAAACGTTTTTTTCCTTTGTTTAAAAACAAAAAGTTTTCAGCTGCTTTAGCTTGTTAAATAAATTTATATATTGTGTATATTTTCTTACAAAATGTCAACACGAACTACGATCATTAAACAATAAAATGATAACTTAAATAAAATAATCTAACACATGAACAGTAGATAAGATAAGAGCAATAATATGAACTAAAATAATTAGCAATTTTAATAACGGTATGTGGTCAATAACAGTAAAATGCTCATGAACAAAAGAACAATATCTAAATTGGTAGAAATATAACTTGTGATTATAACTAAATAAATTAGAATATGAGTACATCTATATAGTTAGGAAAGATAACAAGTAATTCAAATCTTGAAAAAATAGAATGTATAAATATATATAAAGAGCTGGCCTACGAGTCTGAGAGACGTGTGGTCACTGTCCTAAAGCAGCTGAGCCTCCCTACATGAAGGTACTGACGAATACCAGCAGCTCTAAGATCCAACCCAGACGCTCGCAGTAGCACCTCCTCAATGGTCACGTCCAGTAGAAGGTTAGGGTTTACCTAACTCGAATCGAGTTGCCTGAAAATAAAGATAATAGATGATAATTGAATATGTATATAAATAGATGTTGCTGATATCTGACGGTGGAAGAAAATAGCTTCAGAAGTCAAGTAGGATATAAAATGGAGATGGGGGAAGTCAACTGGGTAGACAAGAACAACTAAGCTTATATGAAAGATTTGATTGAATATGTTGTCAAGAAGAGTTATGAACGGATGTTGCTCCAGGATGGTTTATATAGCCACTGTGTGTGTAACCTATACATGAGGACTTTTCAATTTTTGACCGTTTGGCCTTGAATAACCATAAAACCAATTTTAAGGTCAATAATTGTTATTCTTGAATATACACAATAAATATGACCAAAACTTTGCAAATAAAAATTCAAAATTTAAACATAATTAAAATGAAAATTCAGTAAAAGTTTTAAAAACTTAATTTTAATTTTATTCTTACATATTTTTCATTGTTTATTTAGTTTGTTTAGTACTAAGAATCATGTTTTATATTTATAGGCCAAATATGTCCATAGGGTGTGTGTGTGTGTGTCTGAGAGAGAGAGGGTTTTCAAGTTAAGGAGAGATGAATGGCGGGGGAGACATAGTGTTTTCACAATAAAATGGTAAATAAATCCTTTTATGCCATGTGATTTGGACCAATAATGTTTTGCCACGTGAGCCATTCGACGAAAGACATCGTAGCAAGGAGCAAATGTGAGATCTACAGTTGCGATTGTTCTCATCTAACTATGCTTTGCTTGACCAGATCTTTGCCCTTGTCTCTTTTTCCTTTTTTCTGGGTAAATGATCCAGAAGAAAATATAGAAAATAAGCCATATTTATTTTCATCAAATGAAAGGAATATCCGCCGGGGAGCATTTAGTACCACACAACTATTTGCAAAAGATTCCACTACACCTACAGGTTTAAAGTTAATGTCCAACTACGTGTTCTGAACACTGAAGAGTAAGTTTAGCTTCAACGAACTATCAAATTTATGGAAATTGCAACTCAAACATTGAAAGATAAAATCTTGAGTTTTGATCCGTTGACCAACAAAATCCTCTTCATTCCTATAAGATGTTTGAATTTCTTGTGTGCGTTTGTGTATGTGTGTGTGTGTGTGTGTTTTATTTTAATAATTGCATGATGAGTGATTTCGTTTACATTCTTTGCTTTAACTTTGTCATTAATAAAAAGTTCATGTTGTGAAAGTAAGAGAATTATATAGACTACATACAGAATGTAGATAATATATATATGCTAGAGAAATAACTTCTCAACTTGTGTATTTCTCAATGTGGTGAAGACCTCCTTTTATAGGCCTCAAATAATAATGGTCATCCAATACAATATTAACTCTGGGTAGAGGTTATAGAGTCAAATACTAACACCTATTTAATTGGCAGACTAGAGTTCATCCATATCAAGATAAAATATATTTACAATACTCCCCATTTGATGACTACTATGCTAAGATAATATACCTTGTTAAAACCTTGCTAGGAAAACCCTGTGGAAAAAACCCAGCGAAGGAAAAAAGAGTACATATTCAGATGAATATTAGAATAGCGTTGGACGCACTAATGTTGCCTCATTAAAATCTTGTTAGGAAAATCCAATGGGACAAAACCTAGACGAAGGAAAAAGAGTACAATGTGCATATGTCATGTTTCTTGATTTGGATACTCCCCCGGATAAAAATCTCCCCCTGAAATAAATTGGATTTGTCACAAAATGCACATTCTAATACCATACACCAATTTCTTGAACGTTGATGATGGTAAAACTTTAGTGAATAGATCTACAAGATTGTCACTAGATTGTATCTACTTTACTTCAATTTCATGACTTTGCTAGAGTTCATGAGTGTAGAAGAAATTTGTCGAAATATGCTTGATTTTATCACATTTGATAAACCCTCTTTAATTTATGCAATGCAAGAAGCATTATCTTCATATAAGGCTGTTGGTGAATTTATAATCAAATGAAGCCTGCAAGTACCTCGGATGTGACGGACTATGGACCTTAGCCACACACATTCACAACTCATTTCATGGAGTATAAGTATCTCAGAATGATTGGAAGATGTAGCAATCAAAGTCTACTTAGTAGATCGCCATGAGATCGTTGTGTCACCACATGTGAAAATATACCTAGTTTGTGAACAAGCCTCGTGGGAGATTTGATAGGTATCCAGAATCTGCATATCCAACTGACTATGGACCATTGGCTGATTGCTTTGAGTATAACAAACCCAAATTTGTAGTTCCACGAAGATAGCGTAGGTCATGTTTTGCGTCATTCCAATATCGTCGAATTAATGCAGAACTAAATCTTGCTAACAAGTTGACTGCAAATGCTATAGCAAGCCTAGTACATTGTGCTAAATATAACAAAGCACTAATTGCACTTAGGTGTGGTACTTTCGGACCAAGAATCATTTCATTTTCATCCTTAAGACAAAAGGGTCATTATTGACATCAAGAGATCGAACGACCATTGGAGTACTTAATGGATATGTTTTATCCATGCTAAACCACTTTAGGACCTTTTCGGTATAGGTTGTTTGATGAATAAAAATTCTATTTAACGTATGCTCGATCTGTAGGCCGAGACAATACTTTGTTTTTACAAGATCTTTCATCTCAAATTCTTTTTTCAAATATTCATCAGCTTTTATCAACTCATCAGAAGTTCTAATCAGATTCATATCATCAACATATACTGCAAGAGGGACAAATTCAGATTCTGATTTCTTAATAAATACACATGGGCATATGAGATTGTGTAAACCCCCACACTTTTATATTATATATATATATATATAGCGAGAAATTCATAATTTCCTTGAAATGTAAAATGTGTAAGGATGTATGCATGGACTAGGTAGATTGTAAACGTAGAAAAAAAAATGTTCGTATTGTGAAAATAGGGTAAATAGTAGTTGGAACTTGGTTTTGATTTGTAGATGTATGAAATGGGGTGTAATAGAACTTGTAGGTATCAAGTTTTAGGTGGAAAACCATGTTAAACATGTATGGGATGGATTTGGTTGGCTTAGGAATGGATTGGAAATGGAAAAGGGATGAAACAGGCTGTGAACAGTGCACGTGAACAGCGCACTGGCTGCAACTTCAAGCGCGATTTTGACCTTGATGAAGTCAATATCTCTCAAAACTCAAAACATGAAAGTTGTAGAGATATTCCTTAGCATTCCATATAATCTTGAATCATCTCAATCGGAGCTCGGATGAGAGAGTTATGCCCAGATAACGAAGCGATGTCGAAATAGTCCAATTAGCTTCGTTTTGCATTTAATGTCTCCATTTGCATCCTAAATCAAAATATAAGAATAATGAGTACATTTAGGCTTCAAATAAGTATAAAATGCTTTAAGAAGCACCCTGTATCACCTTTTATTTGCAAACATCGCAAAACTTCATTAATAGCCGGTTTGAATGGGTAAAATAGAAACTTTAGTGTTTCGGGTGTACGTTGACTTTGGTTTTGAGATAAATCATAAAAATAAATGTTTTTAGGTTAAAATAACATTAAAAATGAATCCGGAACGTCGAAAAACCTTAGGGTAGTCATATGGATCAAATTGGAGATTTTAGTGGCAAAACCGTAATTTTAGAGAAAACCAAAACAGCCCATGAACAGTGAAATTCGGGGCAGCTGTGTTTAAAACCCCATTTTCACTCCATTTTCCCTCATTTCTTTCACTCCCCTCACACCCCCACACCTCTTGGAACCCTAGAGAGCATTAGAGAGGAAGAAAGGAAGGGAAAAACAAGAGATTTAAGGCAGATTCAAGATTAAAGCTCAAGTTCTTCATACAAACTAAGGATTCAAGGTAGGGGTTTTCTTCCATTCACTTACATTGAGGCTAGAGTTATTATATATGTATGATTTGGACTTCTAATCATATCTATTTGTTATGGGTTCCTTGTCTCTTGATATTATTGCAAACTTTATTATGTTTTGAGAAAAATTATGGGTGGAGAGCCATAAAAACCTTAGTTTGTGAGAAACATGGATTTCTCTCTCTATCTTCACTCAAATTTGGCTTTGAAAACTATAGTGCTTTGTGTTGAGTATTGAAATGCTATTGTGCATAATCTCTTGTATTTTTCTTCATTGTTTATTTGAAATTGTCTCATGATGGATTTGTGGATTTTATGGAAATTGCTTGAAAAATTGGGGGTTTATGGTATTGTTGGGTATGTGAGATATTTGTTGGTATTTTATCTCTTGCGTGGTTGTACGATACGAACATGGATTACTATTGATCGGGTATCATGTAGTGGGTAGACGTCTTTGTATGCCACGCGGGTATGAACTTTTCCTACCACATGGAGTGGGTAGACGCCTTTGTACGCCGTGTGGGTATGAACTTTTCCTATCACTAATGATCACGGATTAGTAACGTGGGTTGTGTCGGACATACAGTGCGTGCATTGTACCAGAAATGGTTTCGACAAGAGTTTCGGGAAGTATGGGATTCCGCGAGAACTTGTTGGAAACGGTTTATGGTAGAATGGATTACCAATGGTATATTGTGTTTATTTATCCATTTCAATTACTGTTGCTATCTAAACTTGAGATCTGTTTAAATGTGCTCGTTTTACTTCAAATGTTATATATGTTATTTGTGAAATGAGACCGACCATTTTATATACTTTTCTAAACCTTGTTTGGGTTTGGGAGGATTTTTCTACAGAGCTTCGTGCTCACCCTCTACAGTTGAACATTTTTCAGATTTTGTGCCAGAGGATGAGTTCGGTGCTAACGAGCCGGGCCATGGAGAGGCTTCACTAGAGTGATACTTGGATCCCGAGTGGGACATCTAGAGATGTCGTTTACTTTTGTTCTAGACTAGAATATTCTTTTGAAACACTGTGTAGTCTAGATTTCTTTTGTAATTTTCGCTGCGCTATAATAGTTAATTTTTTTTTTGGGAATGTAAAGGCCAAAGATGGCATATTCTTTTGGGATAATGTTGTAAATATTTTATGGATAAATGGACCCGGTGTGGTCGATGTAGTATAATTGCACAGGTTGTGTTTTGGGTGGAGCTCTCCGAACAAAGGAGACTCTGCCCGAATTTTGTTAAATTAAGGACCCCCGGTTATTTATGGATTTTATTAGTGCTCTCATGGTGTAAATGGTTGTTAGTATGTAATGCCGTCCAAGGGGGTATTTGAGACGTTACAAATTTTGGTATCAGAGCTTAGACTTTAGGTCTTACATGAGAGCTGTAGGTTATGGATTACCACTAAAGATGTAGGTTTAGGGTGAAGGAAATTGTTAAGTTAAATTTTGTATATGCCTTGTGCTTAAATCAAGACATCCTACATATCACTTTAGTTTATATCTTGCACATCACGTAAACTAAATTGTGGATTGATGTGCAGGATGGACGGTACACGGGGACGAGGACGTGGACGTGGTCGTGGAGGCCAAGCAAATTCACCACCACCACCTCCCGATGCCATGCAAGGCATCTATCAATACTTGAGGGAGCTCACCACTTTGGTACAAAACCAAAATGGAAACAACAACCATAATGGTGGAGCTCATCCTCTCGCTCAAGTACTGGGCAAAGGAAACGGAGATTGAAGGATGGTAGTTCTTCGAGAATTTTTGAGGCAACGCCCACCCAATTTCCAAGGGAGCTCCAATCCTTTGGACGCGGATAGATGGATCCACCGAGTGAAGAAGATTTGTGACGGTATGGGAGTTGCCGAGGACTTATGGATTGGCTTGGCGACCTACTTGTTTGAAGGAGAGGCCGACCATTGGTGGGAATCCGTAAAGAGAAGGCGGAACACCGATGCACTCATTTGGGAGGAGTTCGACCAAATCTTTCAAGACAAGTACTTCCCCGAATCAGTCAGAGATAGAATGAAGGCCGATTTTCTTGCTCTACGACAGAGCAGCATGACGGTGGCAGAGTACGAGAGGAGGTTTGACGAGCTATCCCGTTATGTTACAGATTTTATATCTACTGAGGCCGACAGGGCCAAGCGCTTCGAGCAGGGACTGAGGCTGGTCATCCGGGAGAAGTTGGTGGCTCTCAAGATCAGGGAGTATGGGGATCTGGTTGATAGAGCTGCACTTGTGGAGAGAGACATGGAGGATACTCAGCGGCGAAAGAGCCTTATGAGGGGAGGTCCGATCAGGACGGGTGCTAGCGGCAGTGGAGCACAGAGGCCGACACCATACCGTCGCCCAGACCAGGCAGGGGGACATAGACCGCCAGTAGCTCGAGGAGCAGGAGGTGTACCGGGGAGGACAGTCACAGACCCCCGTCACTGCTTTGCATGTGGAGAGTTTGGGCACTACAAAAGTCAATGCCCATCGTTTCCACCAAGGATCAATCAAGCAACCGGACAATTACCAGCAAACAAGCCACCTCTACAAAGGCCAACACAACAGAGACCGTTACAAGCTCAAGCCCCCAGCGTCGCAAATCAAGGAAGGGTTTTTGCTTTGACCCAACCGAAGGAAGATGCCTCCAATGCAGTAGTTGAAGGTATCGTCATTCTCTACAATTCTTGGGCCCGAATCTTATTTGATCCCGGTGCTACACATTTGTTTATACGTACTTTATATGCTCATAATTTGGGATTGAAATTCGAGAAGCTAGAACATGCATTGAATGTGGACTTGCCTACGGAAGAACAGTTGGGTACCAACCGGGTCTGCAAGGGTTGCGTGCTTCGTATTGGGGAGCACGAATTGATTGTGGATTTGGTTGCTCTAGATATGAAGGGATATGACGTGATATTCGGGATGAACTTGTTATCCTCTTTCCGGGCGGTCATGGATTGTTTCCGCAAGCGGATTACATTTCAGTTACCAGGAGGGGTAGTTTTCAGTTTCATTAATGACCGAAGTTTTTTCCATCCATTTCCTACTACGGGTAGTAGATCCTTGAAAGCGAAGGCGGGAAGCCATTTGAATTTCTTAGCTAGTTTGATGGGAGACGATCGGGATAAATTCCATGAGGATGTGGTGTTGATAGTGTCTGATTTTCCGGATGTCTTCCCAGATGAACTACCCGGGTTACCGCCACACAGGGAGATTGAGTTCAAGATTGATCTCTATCCGGGAACCGAACCCATATCCATTGCTCCTTATCGAATGGCACCTTTGGAGTTGAAGGAGCTAAGGAAGCAATTTGATCATTTGTTGGCCATTGGGTTTATACGTTTGAGCACCTCACATTGGGGAGCCCCGATCCTCTTTGTGAAGAAGACGGATGAGACACTACGGTTGTGCACGGATTACCGAAGGTTGAATCGGGTTACCGTGAAGAATAAATACCCTTTGCCCCGAATTGACGATTTATTTGATCAGTTGAGGGGTTCGAAGTACTACTCCAAGATTGATCTTTGCACAGGGTATCATCAATTGCTGATTAAGGAGGAAGATATTCCTAAGACTGCTTTTCATACTAGGTATGGTCATTTCGAGTATACGGTGATGCCGTTCGGAGTGACTAATGCACTAGCAGCCTTCATGGATTTGATGCACAGGGTATTCCGGTCGTACCTTGATCAATTTGTCATCGTGTTTATTGATGATATATTGATTTATTCACGGACTCAAGAGGAACATGCATGTCATCTCTCTATTGTGTTACAGACATTGAGAGAACATAAGTTATATGCGAAGATGAGTAAATGCGAGTTTTGGATGAAGGAAGTAAAATTCTTGGGTCATGTTGTGTCCGAGCAAGGGGTAGCTGTTGATCCCGCAAAGATTGAGGCCGTGATGAAATGGGAACCACCGAAGAATGTGACCGAGATACGTAGCTTCTTGGGTTTAGCAGGTTACTACCGGATGTTCGTAGAAGGGTTCTCAAAGCTTGCGATGCCGATGACTCGCCTTACAAAGAAGGGAGAAAAATTCGTGTGGACTCAAGCGTGTGAGCTAGTCTTTCGCACCTTGAAGGAGAAGTTGACGACGGCTCCTGTCCTCATTATTCCGAGCAGTGGGGAAGGATATGATGTGTACATAGATGCTTCGCTACGAGGCTTGGGATGTGTTCTAATGCAAGGAAGGAAGGTAGTTGCTTATGGCTCGAGGCAACTCAAAACTCATGAGCAGAACTATCCCACTCACGACTTGGAGTTAGCCGCTGTGGTTTTTGCTCTTAAGTTGTGGAGGTGTTATTTGTATGGAGAGAAATTCCAAGTGTTTTCTGACCATAAGAGCCTCAAATATATCTTCACGCAGAAGGATTTGAATCTCCGCCAAAGAAGGTGGATTGAGTATTTAGAAGACTACGATTTCACGCTCAATTACCATCCGGGGAAGGCCAATGTAGTCGCCGATGCACTTAGCCGAAAGTCTTGGGGTGAACTCAATGTTCTTGCAAGTAAATGGAAGTGGAGGGATGCCCTTGGAGACTATGATCTATCGGTTGGAGAAGATAGATCTCGGCCATGCCTATTCAACCTTGTAGCCCAACCTACCCTCCAATGTAAGGTTGTGGAGTTACAACGCTTGGATCCTGACTTAGAGTCAATTCGAGCTAAATTGGAAAATGGGGAAGCAATTGAAGGTTGGTCTTTGAGAAATGAAGAACTGAGATATGGGGAGAAGCTATGTGTTCCCGATGATTCGTCCCTAAAGGAGGAGGTACTTGGAGAGTGTCATCGCTCTAAGTTTGCTATCCACCCCGGTAGCACAAAAATGTATAGGGACATGAAGCGCCAATATTGGTGGAAGGGAATGAAGAAGGATGTGGCAAGGTTCATAGCACGATGTGATGTGTGTCAGCAGGTGAAGATCGAACATCAAAAGCCAGGAGGATTACTACAGTCTTTGCCTATACTAGAGTGGAAGTGGGATCACATCACCATGGATTTTGTGTCGGGTTTACCACGAACGTCGCGCGGGCATAATGCAGTATGAGTTATTTTGGATAGACTCACCAAGTCCGCTCATTTCTTGGGTATGAAAACCACGGACACATTCGAGACCTTGAGCCAGCTTTATATCCGGGAGATTGTACGATTGCATGGAGTTCCGCTTTCTATTGTGTCGGATCGTGATTTACGGTTTGTGGCGCGCTTCTGGCAAAGTCTACAACAAGCCATGGGGACAAAGTTACATTTCAGTACAGCGTTTCATCCCCAAACGGATGGCCAATCCGAGAGGGTGATACAGATTGTGGAGGATATGTTACGTGCTTGCGCATTGGACTTCCAGGGGAGTTGGAGCGATCATTTTCCGTTGGTGGAATTTGCATACAACAACAGCTATCAGGCAAGCATCGGAATGGCGCCTTATGAAGCATTGTATGGAAGACTATGTAGATCTCCTACTTGTTGGTTGGAAGCCGGAGAAAGTAGCTTGTTCGGGCCGGACATTGTTGGAGAGACTACGGAGAAGATCCAACTAATCCGAGAGAGACTACGCACGGCGCAGAGTAGACAAAAAAGCTATGCGGATCGACGAAGAAGACCCTTGGAATTTAAAAAGGGGGATTATGTATTTCTCAAAGTGTCACCCAAAAAGGGAATGTTTAGATTCGGTAAGAAGGGAAAGTCAGCACCAAGATATACCGGGCCATTTGAAGTTATCAAAGTTGTGGGCAAAGCGGCTTATCAGTTGCGGTTACCCTCTCAGTTGTCCGGGGTACATGATGTGTTCCACGTGTCAATGCTGAGAAAGTGTCAAACGGATGCAACGCCGGTCGTAGACTTGGAAGATATTGAAATTCAAGACGGAGCAACCTATGAAGAACAACCGGTGAAGATTCTCGACGCCAAGGAGAAGGTGCTTCACAACAAAGTCATCAAATTGGTGAAAGTCTTGTGGCAACACCATGGAGTGGAAGAAGCTATTTGGGAACCGGAGTTAGAGATGCGGGAGAAGTATCCGTATTATTTCACTACTTGAGGTAAGTTTCAAGGACGAAACTTTCTTTAAGGGGGGTGGATTGTAAACCCCCACACTTTTATATTATATATATATATATAGCGAGCAATTCATAATTTCCTTGAAATGTAAAATGTGTAAGGATGTATGCATGGACTAGGTAGATTGTAAACGTAGAAAAAAAAAATGTTCGTATTGTGAAAATAGGGTAAATAGTAGTTGGAACTTGGTTTTGATTTGTAGATGTATAAAATGGGGTGTAATAGAACTTGTAGGTATCAAGTTTTAGGTGGAAAACCATGTTAAACATGTATGGGATGGATTTGGTTGGCTTATGAATGGATTGGAAATGGAAAATGGATGAAACAGGCTGTGAACAGTGCACGTGAACAGTGCACTGGCTACAACTTCAAGCGCGATTTTGACCTTGATGAAGTCAATATCTCTCAAAACTCAAAACATGAAAGTTTTATAGCTCTTCCTTAGCATTCCATATAATCTTGAATCATCTCAATCGGAGCTCGGATGAGAGAGTTATGCCCAGATAACGAAGCGATGTCGAAATAGTCCAATTAGCTTCGTTTTGCATTTAATGTCTCCATTTGCATCCTAAATCAAAATATAAGAATAATGAGTACATTTAGGCTTCAAATAAGTATAAAAGGCTTTAAGAAGCACCTTGTATCACCTTTTATTTGCAAACATCGCAAAACTTCATTAATAGTCAGTTCGGATGGGTAAAATAGAAACTTTAGTGTTTCGGGTGTACGTTGACTTTGGTTTTGAGATAAATCATAAAAATAAATGTTTTTAGGTTAAAATAACATTAAAAATGAATCCGGAACTTCGAAAAACCTTAGGGTAGTCATATGGATCAAATTGGAGATTTTAGTGGCAAAACCGTAATTTTAGAGAAAACCAAAACAGCCCATGAACAGTGAAATTCGGGGCAGCTGTGTTTAAAACCCCATTTTCACTCCATTTTCCCTCATTTATTTCACTCCCCTCACACCCCCACACATCTTGGAACCCTAGAGAGCATTAGAGAGGAAGAAAGGAAGGGAAAAACAAGAGATTTAAGGGTAGATTCAAGATCAAAGCTCAAGTTCTTCATACAAACTAAGGATTCAAGGTAGGGTTTTTTTTTCCATTCACTTACATTGAGGCTAGGATTATTATATATGTATGATTTGGACTTCTAATCATATCTATTTGTTATGGGTTCCTTGTCTCTTGATATTATTGCAAATTTTATTATGTTTTGAGAAAAGTTATTGGTGGAGAGCCATAAAAACCTTAGTTTGTGAGAAACATGGATTTCTCTCTCTATCTTCACTCAAATTTGGCTTTGAAAACTATAGTGCTTTGTGTTGAGTATTGAAATGCTATTGTGCATAATCTCTTGTATTTTTCTTCATTGTTTATTTGAAATTGTCTCATGATGGATTTGTGGATTTTATGGAAATTGCTTGAAAAATTGGGGGTTTATGGTATTGTTGGGTATGTGAGATATTTGTTGGTATTTTATCTCTTGCGTGGTTGTACGATACGAACATGGATTACTATTGACCGGGTATCATGTAGTGGGTAGACGTCTTTGTATGCCACGCGGGTATGAACTTTTCCTACCACATGGAGTGGGTAGACGCCTTTGTACGCCGTGTGGGTATGAACTTTTCCTATCACTAATGATCACGGATTAGTAACGTGGGTTGTGTCGGACATACAGTGCGTGCATTGTACCAGAAATGGTTTCGACAAGAGTTTCGGGAAGTATGAGATTCCGCGAGAAGTTGTTGGAAACGGTTTATGGTAGAATGGATTACCAATGGTATATTGTGTTTATTTATCCATTTCAATTACTGTTGCTATCTAAACTTGAGATCTATTTAAATGTGCTCGTTTTACTTCAAATGTTATATATGTTATTTGTGAAATGAGACCAACCGTTTTATATACTTTTCTAAACCTTGTTTGGGTTTGGGAGGATTTTTCTACAGAGCTTTGTGCTCACCCCCTACAGTTGAACATTTTTCAGATTTTGTGCCAGAGGATGAGCTCGGTGCTAACGAGCCGGGCCATGGAGAGGCTTCACTAGAGTGATACTTGGATCCCGAGTGGGACATCTAGAGATGTCGTTTACTTTTGTTCTAGACTAGAATATTCTTTTGAAACACTGTGTAGTCTAGATTTCTTTTGTAATTTCCGCTGCGCTATAATAGTTAATTTTTTTTTTTGGGAATGTAAAGGCCAGATGGCATATTCTTTTGGGATAATGTTGTAAATATTTTATGGATAAATGGACCCGGTGTGGTCGATGTAGTATAATTGCACAGGTTGTGTTTTGGGTAAAGCTCCCCGAACAAAGGAGACTCTCCCTGAATTTTGTTAAATTAAGGACCCCCGGTTATTTATGGATTTTATTAGTGCTCTCATGGTGTAAATGGTTGTTAGTATGTAATGCCGTCCAAGGGGGTATTTGGGGTGTTACAGATTGTTAGCATACCTTTCCTTTACCAAGTACTCATTGAGACGGTTATAACACGTTCTTCCATATTGTTTTAATCCATATAAGGATCGTCTCGGCTTAATTAAGTATATGTTGCGTGGTTTTGATGTGTTTACTTCAGCTAATTGCAATCCTTCAGGGACTTTCATATAAATATTAGTATCTAACTTTTCATATAAATATGCAGTAATAACGTCCATAAGACGTATGTCAAGTCATTATGAGACTGCTAGAATAATAAGATACTGAAATGTAATTTCATCAATTACTAGTGAGTATATTTTTTCGTAATCAATCCTTGATCTCTACAGGAACCCTTGAGCAACTAAATGTACTATATATGACATATTTATTTATTTTTACTTTCATATAAATACCCAGTTGTATCCAATAGGCTTTACATAAAGTGTTAGACTACGGGTCCAATTTAACAACTTTCGATGTTTTAGAACTACAGGTCTGCATTTACATCTTCAGGTATATTGGACTACGGGTCCAATATTTTGTATTTTTTTAATAGACTCAAGTGAATTGTTTTTTTCCACTTTGACCAATCATTTCTATGTCAACAATCATATATTGTACATGGTTCAAGATCATCACCATTTTAGATTTCAGTAGCTACTATATACTTGATGATTATTTTTGTCCAATCCCGCACCTTATCTATGTATACATACTTAATAGAAATTTATTCATTTGTAATATCCATATCTCTTCAGGAGTTTGTCTCACTTCAGAGACTTTTTCCTCTTCAGGGGATATCATTTGAGATGATGTGGGTGCATCTTTATTCCCTAATTCAACAACTTCTTCAAGAGTTATATATGATTTCCATTTTAATCTCCACTTTCGAGGAGCAGAATTTTTTGAACCCATAGGTCGTCCACGCTTCAAGCGTGTAGTTGATAATTCATTTACTGTCATGGATTTTTCAATTAGAACATCAATCTTTGTCGGAGTGTTTATAGCTGGAACATAAGACTTGGTTACTCTTGCTGCATCAGTAAATGCATCAGGCAACTGATTAACAATTTTTTAGAGGTGAATAATCCTTTGTACTTCAGTTTCACATTGAGAAGTGCGTGGATCAAGATGAGATATAGTTTTTGAAGTCCAAGAAAGCTCACACCATTCTTTAGTAGGCGACATATTTTCTCCCCCCAATGGAGAGAATACTGTCTCATCAAAATGACAATCTGCAAATCTTTCAGTAAAAACATCTCCTATCAAATGTTCAAGATACCTAATAATTGAAGGTGAATCATACCCAACATAAATTCCTAGTCGACGTTGTGGACCCATCTTAGTGCGGTGTGGGGGTGCAATTGGGACATATACAACATAACCAAATGTTCGTAAGTGAGAAATATTTGGGGGTTGACCAAGTATGAGTTATATTGGAGAGTATTGATGGTAAGCAGTTGGTCGAATATGAACTAAGGTTGCTGCATGTAATATTGCATATCCCCAAGCAGAAATTGATAACTTTGTTCTCATAAATAAAGGTTGAGCAATCAACTGAAGTTTTTTGATGAGAGACTCGACTTAACCATTTTGGGTATGAATGTGAGCAACTGGATGCTCCACATCAATCCCAATAGACATACAGTAGTCATCAATTTTTTGAGATGTAAATTCAGCGGCATTATCAAAACGAATTGTCTTGATTGGGTAATCTGAAAATTGTGCTCGTAATCGAATTATTTGAGCAAGAAAATGAGCAAAAGTAACATTCTGAGTAGATAATAAAGAAACATGTGACTATCATGCTGAAGCATCAATTAAAACCATAAAATATTGTAATGGTCCACATGATGGGTGTATAAATCTACAAATATCTCCTTGATTCTTTGTAGAAAGGTTGGGGATTCAACATTAACTTTTGTGGGCGATGGTCTAAAAACCAATTTTCCTTGTGAACAAGCATTATATGTGTAATCACTTGGCAAAAGAATCTTTTGATTTTTTAGAGGATGTTCATGTAAATTATTGATGATTTGATGCATCATTATTAAGCCAGGGTACCAAGTCGATCATGGCAAAGTACAAAAAGTCTTTGAATTAGAGAGCTTCTGGCTCATCACATTGTTTGATTCAATTGTTCTTATGGTTGTACATTGCAACCCAGAGGAGAAAGTAGGAAGTTTCTCTAATATATGCTTCAGGACAGAAACAACTGAAGTAATATAAAAATATTTTTCATTATTATCATTCATAGTCTCAATATGAAATGTATTACAACGTATATCTTTGAAACTTAGTAGATTTCTTCTAGATCTGACTAAATATAAAGCGTCGTTGATATGTATTTTTGTTCCATTTGGTAACATGATAATAGCTTTTCCGGAGCCTTCAATGAGGTTTGCAAAACTCGATATTGTATTTACATTAGTTTCAACTAATGTTAAGTTGGGGAAAAATCTTTTATGTCAAAGGATTGTATGGGTTGTGCCACTGTCTACTAGACATGCATCTTCACAATTCATTTCAAAATTGAACAGTTTGTAAATAAAGTTCATTCCTTTTCATTCATAAAAACAAAGTCACAGTAAGCTTAAATTGAAATAAAACATTAAAAAATAAAGGAAATTCATGCTTAACATCTTAGAAAATATAATACGATAAAGAAAATAATACTAATCAATGTGGATATTCCTATCACCAATCAAATGATCAATTTTTTCATTAGGATCGGCAAAGAAATTAGAAACATCAAGGTGAGTTATGTCAATTGGATAGAGAACATCAAGGCAAGTAAGATCCAATGGTTCACGATGATCAATAAAATTTGTTTCTATCTTCTTTCCTTTTTCCTTTATGGATGCCTAGTAAAATTCCACCAAATGTTTTGGCGTACGACAAGTACGTGACCAATGTCCTTTCATACCACATCTATGACAAACTTCTTCATAGTTCTTGGGCAGTTTATTCAGCAAACCCTTCCCTTTATGTTGTTTTGCATCATTGTTTGTCCACTTCTGGTGGTGAGGTGAGGTGTTATGACCACGTGTCGATTATCATTTCAACACATCCACGTTTATTACCACGACCATGTTATGAGGTGACATTCTCTTCAGGGAATGTTGTAAAACCGGTTGGGTGAGATTCATGGTTTTTTATCAAAAGCTCGTTATTTTGTTTAAGACATTATATCATGTCAGAAGTATTTAGTGAACTTGCGCTCTCTATATTGCTACTCTAGGAGCACATTAGAGGCGTGAAGAGTAATCACTCACTTTTTTAAAATCTTGCAACCTCAGGTGTATCCATTCATGTCGAGCATTTGAAAGTATAACGGTCTTTTGGTGGTCATACCGTTCCTCTAATTGATTCCAAAGGACAAGTGGATCCTTTTTCGTGAGATATTCGTTTTTCAATCCTTCATGAAGGTGATGACAAATAAATATCATTGCCTTTGCGCGATCCTACAAGAATTCGATATTTCCTTTTTTGAGAGTATCACCAAGATTTATGGCTATCAAGTGGATCTCAGCCTCAAGGATCTAAGAAAGATAGTTGTTGCCCAAAATATTAAGAGCGACAATCTCAAGTTTTATGAGGTTCGACATGGTCTAAATATTATAATAAAAAACATATTTATAATTGAAAGAAAAAAATTGTATAAGTAATAATCTAAACATGTAAATATAAAAGATCCAATTTAGTATGAGTGAATAATTTGTGAATCAAAAAACACCTTCCATAAAATATTTCCTCAATGAAATATTTAATGAACTAATTTATCTATGATTGTAAACCATTATAGACAAGACTAAAAGATGGTGAATAAATTATCAATGAATCTATAAGATTGATTTAGACAAGTCTCTTTTGGAGCTTGTATTATCACATGCAATTTATCGAAAAACTCTTCAAGAGATTGATTCATAACATTAAAACAACATCGCACCAATGATAGTAAAACTGCAATCAAAATAGATATAAAGAATGAATACAAAACGATTATAATATTGATTATATTAGTAATACTTACCACTTACTACAAAAACTCAAATTTTCAATTCTGTATGACTTGAAATTGGATCACCCTTTTATGAGAGAAAAAACAAGAGAGGTAGAATCTCGCATTGATAACGTGTTGTGAAAGTAAAAGAATTGTATAGACTACAAAGAGAATATAGAATATATATATGCTAAAGAAGGAATTTCTCTACTTGTGTATTTCTCAATATGGTAAAGACCTCTTTTTATAGGTCTCAAATCATAATTGTCATCAAATACAATATTAACTCTAGGTAAATGTTATAGAGTCAAATACTAACGCGAATTAAATTGGTACACTAGAGTTCATCCATATCTATATACAATATATTTACAACAGTTCCATCAATAAAGCCACATTTTGTTTTTTGATATTATTGCCAAAGTATTATTCTCAACAACATATCATTCTCGATGAATTAACAATCTGAAATCCCACTAGCTATACTCCATCCTTCAAAGAATCTACAATTTTTGATAAAGAAATTTTATCTAATGTTGAGGGTCATCGACCCACCTCTTAATTTTTAATCTTGTCTATTTTGATCAAGTTCTAATATTTGCCACTATGTATATTGAATCTCATTGGCCAATTTTTATGGGTCCCATTGATGTTTGACAGAACCCAATAGATTAAGAGAAATGTTATTTAAACTTAAAATGTGGATTTAAAATATAGACTTGATTAATCACAATAATTGAATAGGTTGTGGATCCCAATAAATACTGAGACCCACAATAAAATGAATGATAGTGATTGATCAAGTCTATATTTGAAGTCTATGTTACATTGCTCATAGATTAAATGAGATCCAACTTAGATTATTACAAATTTGTCAAATTTATTTATCAAATTAATAAAGATCAGTACCATCACTTTTCCTAAAGGGACCCAATGATCCAATTGTTCATGTTGATTTGGTTCAACAATTTGATAAACTAGTCTTTTAACCTTGAAATTAAGAGGATCCTAATTCGTGCATCATCATGTTCTGTTTTTTTTCCTTCATTAATTTTTAGCATTTGACAAAGGCTACGAGACTATTAGAAAGCCCTGATTCTGAGCTCACCAGTTGAACATACCTGCCAGTTTTTTGTGTTCGTAAATCTAAAAAAATGACCTACTCTAACTCTGACTCCTATTTTTTGCTTGGTATTGACGGTTCAGCAAAAATCAAATACATTTTCCTTCTATTTTGGGTTAGTCTTTTTTACCCTAAAACATGTCCCTTAGGCGCTATGGTGAATAAGAAAAAAATATTGAGTGTAACCGTTACACCATGTCAGTAGTATCACGTAGTGTAACGGTCCAGTAATAGGTAAACAAGTTAGCAAATGGACTCCACTAAAATTCATAACCACCCATCCATGTAATACTTAATTACATCAATGATAGCAAGTGAGCCCAATTTTATCATTTTTGCTCTTTTCTTATGGAATGGTTACACCCAATATTTATTTGTGAATAAGGGGACTCCCTTTTCCTTTCCCAATCTAGTCCCCCTCTACGAGTAAATATTGGGTGTAACAGTGACACCACGCCATCATTGACATGTGGTGTCATCATTCAATAATCTATACAATAAAGTACAAAGAGTTTCAAACCCCCAAACTTATAAAATCGTTCAAACGTCTTACATAATTTCAAAATTGTTGATCCGACGAACGAAAAGCTTTCTCCAAAAATTTTTCCGCCCATACACTCTCCAAAAGTCAGTAGGACAGTGTTTTGAAACTCAATGATTTTCCCTCTCACACGTTTCTTTGTGTCTCTTAAACAGAATGTAGTCTATTTTTATTTATCCAATCTATTTCTATATGATCCTAACTCTCTCGATCCTAATTGGACTCTCTCACTCCTATCTTTCGCACATTTTAAACACACACTCTCATTTCTCATATAACTCTCACTCTCTAACTATCTCATACTCACTCTCTCTCTATCCTAAACCCATTAAAATTCTAATTACATGAATCTCTAACAAAAAAAATAGTATAATTAAAAAGGATTATCCCTAACAACCAATAGGTTCATTAATTGGACTCTCTCTCTCTCTCTCTCTCTCTATATCGATATCTATCTATATAATTTAGTTTAAAAGTTGGATATTTTAGCTGTATTGTTAACCTCATATGTTGATTTTTTAATTTAACAATAAAGTCTCGAATTAGTCATTTATGTTCTATTGGTGAAATTATGCCCGCTCAAATTTTTGTATCAAGCCTCTTTTTTCTCTCATACCTTATTGTTGCAAAAGATAAAGAAACATATAACACATGACGAACCAAAGGTCACAATTATCAAGTATCGTCAAACAGACTCCGATTGACTTAATAGTTGCTTTTGTTCCTCACAATATTTTTTCAAAAATTCCTTAGTGAAACGGTAACTGCCATATGGAAGTGGGGTTGGTGCATTGATTTACTGAATAACAGGGCGTGGTTTCAACAAAATGTTTGAGAATAGTTGTTGTTTTTAAGAATTTTTGTTCTCTTAACTGGCAAACTAAAGGAAGGATTCTTGAGGGTCAGCTGCGTAGTGAGTTTTAAGCACAAATCAAGGGATAGTTGGTTTCTTTTTGAATTCTTTCAATTTAGGAGCTCTTATTAGGATACCAAAGATGATAACAATCTGGGTGGAGACAATCCAATTGGGTAGCAGGTTTTTACAAGATTACGGGTCATTGTTTATGCCAATATATGGATACATGTTATCATTTGATAGGCCATGATCATGATGTAATACATAAAGAACACCAGTATTAACCACAGTGAAAACAAAATTTTCATGATCTTTTTATTAACCACAGTGCCACCAGTACTAAGCACATGTCTAAATCCATATTGATTAACATTTTTTTTATTATACAATACCTTCGACATGTATAATTACTTGCGATCTTTTTTAAAAAAATTATATAGTGCCTTCAGACACTGGGAATGACTAATAAACTTATAAATGGGTAAGGTGAACTCCACTTGGGTGATTATTAAATGACATGGCAGAGTGGTTACTAGATTATGTGAGATTTACCTACTTATTTGCATAATTATTGGATGGTGACACTACGTGTCAATGATGACATGGTGTCACCGTTGTACCCAATATTTTATACGTGTCAATTATGACATCTTAAATTTTACATATTAAATCAATATACATTGTTGGATCAATGGATTGTATCAAATTTTTTGAATAAGATCCACTTATCAAACCATTTCCAATTATTTGATAAACAACTTTTGATAAATGTTTTTGTATCTACGCCATTATTATTTCCGTAAACCTCCCCCCCCCAAAAAAAAAAAAAAAAAAAAAAACACATACACCCACACACAAAGTGATCGACTTACGTTTGGCAATACGATGAACCCATTACTCGTGAAAGCCAGCATTTTCCTGAATCCTCGCCCCCAAAGTCTCCTCCTGAAACTCCCAAAATTGAAGTAGCCCAGTGGAATAGACATTGAGGGAGAGAGTTCAGAAGAAGCTGAATTTCCAAGGACTTCTACAACTGAGCAAACATCCCTTGCTGTACCACTCAGTCATTTGGCAATCCATATATATATGTATATATACAATGAGGTTTCTGCATATATACAGGGAGAGAGAGAGAAGAGGGAAAGGGGGAGGTAGGAGAGACATCTACTATGTGTTTCGGAGTTCACATTGATGACATAAAACTACTATGTTTTTTTCGGAGTTCACGCTGCTATACTGCATTGATGACATGAGATAGGTGCAAAGTAGTTTCACATGAATTTCCCAGCATCTTCCAAATTAACAATGAAGAAGAAATAATAATTACCTAATAACCATTTGGAATATTCGGAGGTTCACTCAAATTAATATATTTATTGTGTACTAATGATTTCCTACACGTCTCGAGCCTCACTAGTCACGAAGCCTTTTGGCTGATGTGAAAGTTTGGTTCCGAGCAACAGATATTCTACTTCATTGTCATCCTCGTGAGAGTAAAAGCCTCAGTTTCTTGACGAGAATATTAAAGTTCCCATGGCAGGTAATCATTTTTTTTCCTACCTTTCATCTTTAAGAGGATCCCATTTTGGTATCGTAATTTGTTTTTTTTGTTTAATAAAAATATGACATGTGTAAAAAAAAATTTGTTGTATCGGTAAAACTGGAGTAGTTTTTTCACTTGAATTTCATAATTGTATACCCTAGGATTGCTAATTTAACAATGATCCCTTGTTTGCTCAGTGGAGTTTTTGTAGTCAAGCTCTGTTATGAAATTAGCGTTATGGTTTAAATAATAAAAAAGTTTCTTTGTAATTTAATCTAAAAATAGAAGTATTCATTAATTTTATGCATGTTGGTTAAACTCAGGTATGCTAGTAGAGTTTCCCAAGAGTTTTTTTTTTGGTCAGAAGTTTCCCAAGAGTTCAAAGAGCCCTTTTGAGTAGCAAATTTGGTGAAGCTCTACACATTTCTAGCCACCCAAGTGATGTTAAAATTATTATCAACCTAAGAAATTACTAAATATTGTCCTAATATTTTCGGGATTGACTCCTAAATCCATGGGAAAATTATTCGGAAACTATTCATTTTCGTATTATAAAAACAAATTAAAATACCTGTTACAGCAAAGTTGTACCATGTTGTTGCAGATAATTTCTTTGCTTCATCTCCGATCAAAACTCATTTTTTCACTTATGAAGGGGCAGTGGAAATTGAGTGAATTGTAGTGAAACACAAGGAGTAACTCTTCAATGGTCCTCGCAGGCCCCCAACGTTCCAATATTGGTGCCAATATTGTCCTGGAATATTGGAAGCCTTTGAGGACTATTGGAAACTTCTCTGATCAATCTAAACAATGCTCTACAACTTGTTTCTCACTGATATGCCATGGCACATGCCCCTATTGGGTTTATATAGAGATCATTGCCCTCCACCTTGTCTAGAAAGCAAATCGCAATCGAATCCCACCTACAAAGTCACCATCAGAAATAACCCCATTTGATAATTATGCTCGCGAATAATCGAGACAGGCATTGCAAAAACTATGCCAAAGTCTTTCCTTACTGTTCAAAGTCACCAAAGAAGTTTGTTAATAATAATTCCTTGGGGTTGTATTGTATGCCAACATCAAGAAACAGAAGCTTAATCTTTTGGGAATAAAGAGTGATGCTGTTGGATTGGCTCATTCCTCATCCCAAAGGTCAAGAGAATATCTTATATCTTTTGCAAAGGGAATTCAATCTTTAATGGACACTAAGCTTTTTCGAGTAGAAAACAGATCTTATATACAGTGCATGCGCAAGGATGCTGGCCACTACGAGCTATTGAGCTATCTGTAGCCCCAAAATCCATAGACTGACTTATAAATGTATTTTTTTTTTTTTTGTTATGCGTAGTATATTAATGCCTGGATGCAGGGTACTGCACATTATGATTGTCTGGGTTACATCAAGGAGAGCCTAAAACAACCATTTCAGAAAGTGTTTTTCCCAAGCACCCCCAGCTATTGTTAAGCTCCAAAGAACTTACTCAATCTTCCAAAGCTACTTGACTAGTGTATCTGCAATTATGTCAAAAAATTTAGTTTCAGTGATGCTTGTTACTTGGTCATGTTCAAACTCGAAAACTGACCCAGGGCCAAGTGATTTTCCGGTGACTTTGGAATTTGGATCCCGGCTCTTTGTGCCAGTGCACCTCCAACTGGAACCATAAGAGGACTCTGTTTATGTTGATTGTATTTCACTTATAAAACTTTGCACATGTCCAAATAAAATCACTTTATTTACAAATGCCGCTCAATAGACATGCAACCCAAGTTTGCAGCAAAGTAGTTCATGTTTTAATTTGATTTTCAAAACGAGAAGCACAAATATTTAGTTTCAAAGTATAAAGTCTTAGCTCCCTGCTCCTCCATGAATTTGTGCTTACTATCCATTTCGGCTTCATTACTGATTTGAATCGCTCACCAGATTTAGGTCAAGGACTAGGTAATTTGTGAACTACAGATCCTGTCATTTAGTACAAAAACAGAACACAACAAATTGGAAATCTATTCTTTCCACGGTTAATCTGTAGGCAATCCATGTCCATGGTTTCACTATGTTAATGAGTTGGTGGCGGCTTCCTGATTGTAACGAATATGAGTGAGTTGAGTATCAACCAGGGAATAAATCCTCCAGAAATTGAAAATCCACCTTCTTGACTTGTGGAGTTGGGGAGTGGTCAATACATATTCCATCCCTTTATTCTTCATGAATGTCCAAATAAAGGATACACTTATTGTAAAAGACATGGTACTAACATTCTTTCATATCTCCATAGAGATACTATTACCAAACACAAGGCCACACCTCTCGAGATTTATGAGAATAAATCTCGTAGCATATTCTATTTGAGTTGTTTTAGCTCTATTTGCTTTGGCAAGAAATCCATGGACACTGAGTTAACTCCACATTTTACTTTTGGACTTGTTATTGTCTTGGTTTAATGTTAGAAAAGGGTAGTTCCGCCTCAGATATTCATATTTTTTAATATGTTTCACTGTATCGGTATCTATTATTGGTACCGTGGAAAATAACAACAAACTTGAGGTGTATTTCTTGAAAGTCAAAGGCCTGGTAACACTTCAGAAGAATTATTTGTACTATGTACGCTAGAGTTCATGAAGACCGAAACTCATCTAGTAGGAAAGGAGAGAAAGAACTGACTTGGCCATGTACAAGGCAATGATTTGACCTAATCTTACTGTATTTTATACTAATTAGAGATGTCCAATTCGGATTGAACCACTAGCCAGTATAGCTAGTGAAATCTGCTTATTGATTTTGTATTGCAATAAGTAGTATGCAAAGCCTTAAAAACCATCCATATTCTTTTCTTTTAGTCTAACAGCTCTTAGACAGAATAGAGGATAGCTTACAGTGGTAATATGTCTTCCACAAAAGCCCAAGCTGATACTTATTGTTTGACATTTACTGTATGTTCTTACCAAGACATGAAAGGATTTGAAGTTTTAGATTATAATTTCATCAATGTTAGTAATCAGTCATCAAAGGATTTAGTAAGGCTTACTAGTTTGTGTTTATGGGTTCCAATGATATCAAGTGAGAATATATAAGTTCAATAGTGAATGCTTATATATATATATAAACGAGTCATATCTTATACATTTCTTCAAATTAGTTTCACAAATACTTGATTCGTTTATAATCGTATCATGTCGCGTTCACTCGTTTACCAATCAGGTGGCTTAAGAAAGACTCAAATCCACTAATTTTATGTCGTGTTAACGGGTCGTGTCATATTTTGACACCCCTAGTTTTGATATAAAAAATTGACTTTGTAGAGTTTAATTTTTTTTTCTTTGAACTAGAAATTGTCTTTTGATGTAAAATTTCGTAATTTTATAAAATATTACTTGTAACATGAAAAATAGTTGTGGTCAATACAAATTTTTTTTAGAGTTTTTCTTCTTTAAACTATAAACTATTTTTTAATCTAAAACAACATCTTAATATTTTATGAAATATTATATACGACGGGAAAAATAGCTGCCATAAATATAAAAAAATTCTTTTGAGTTTTTGAAATATTATTTGAGGCAGGAAAAATAGCTGTCTCAAATACAAAAATTTCTTTTGAGTTTATGACACTATTTACGACAGAAAAAATACCTGCCACAAATATTAACAAAATATTAATACAAACACGCTTTTTGTGACGGCAAAACAGCCGTCACAAAAAATTGTCTCAAATACGTCTTTTGTGACGGCGAACACAGCCGCCGTAAAAAATTTGTCACAAAAGACCTTTATTCTTGTAGTGAGAGTTTATTATGACCGAAACTCATCTAGTAGAAAGAGAGAAAGAACCGACTTGGCCATGTACAAGGCAATGATTTGACCTACTCTTACTGCATCTTATACTAATTAGAGATGTCCAATTCGGATTGAACCAGTAGCCAGGGTAGCTAGTGAAATATGCTTGTTGATTTTGTATTGCAATAAGTAGTATGCAAAGCCTTAAATACAACCCATATTCTTTTCTTTTAGTCTAAAAGCTCTTAGACAGAATAGAGGATAGCTTACAGTGGTAATATGTCTTCCACAAAAGCCCAGGCTGATACTTATTGTTTGACATTTAGTGTATGTTCTCACTAAGACATGAAAGGATTTGAAGTTTTAGATTATAATTTCATCAATGTTAGTAATCAGTGACTAGTTGGTGTTTATGGGTTCCAATGATACCAAGTGAGAATATATAAGTTCAATAGTGAATGCTTATATTTGATGGAAATTTTCAAAATTGTTGAGGCTCTGAATAAAAAGTATGAAGTGTGCATAAAATAAGAACCCATGCAACTCACGGCCTACTTGCACATGAAAAGCAGTTGTAGCATCTTATTGAATTCTAGCGATGATCAAAGCTCTTAGACATAGAAACAAATTTCCTAGGATGAGGAGTATAAGATATGCATTGTTAATTACTCGCAATATAGACCCTACGAGGACACTTAGGTTAAAATGTATTCATTCAAGATTTTACTTGGACTAGACACGTCTCATAGGAGTGCCCCCAAGCAATCCACTTTATATGATCATTAAGTTATTTTAATTTCTTAATTATTCATTTTTTTCCTCGATTTGGCTTTCTCTATAATCCACTGCAACAATTTTGCTTTTTAGTGACAAATTGACTCGTTGCAAAATATACCAAGTTGGTCGCTAAAAATTTTCTACAGCGAACTTATTTCCTCGTGTTAGGTTCGTCTGAGAAAGTTTTCAGCGACAACAAAATATTTGTCGCCAAAAGTATACAATAGACGATAATAATATCGTCGTCAAACATCTTCTCGTTTGGTCATCAATGTATTGTTTGTAAAAAAAAAAAAAATTATTTTAACCACATTAAACTTTTACCGACGATTACATTCGTCACTAAATATGAAAACTTCAGTGACCAACTCTATTTCATCGCTAACAATACGTAAATTAAATGTAGGCAACAAAATATGTTCGTCGCTAAAAAAGACAAACAGTGTTTTAGCTGAGACTTTTTTCGTCGCCAACTTTTTTTTTTTGTGAAAATTAGACAATTCAAAACTCCAATCCATTTCAATCATGCATCCATGACCCTAGATAATTCATACAAACACATCACAATTATTAAAACATCTATACATTACTCATAATATAAAATAGCATCCAACAATATCCAAAACTCTCAACATCTAATGTCCCAACATCCTCCCAATAAACAAATATCTTAAATATTCAAAATAAAAGATGTCTAGATATCTAAAAAGAGTTCTTTGCAATCCATCGCCAATCTATGAGGTTATCACAGATGCTGGCTTAACTTTTGCTTGGTTCAAGTAGCACTCTTCAACCTTCTATCTCTGAAAAAAACATAAGGGCATAAAATTTTCGCAAATACTAAATACAAATATAAAATAACTATGAATGAGGAACCCATGGTACATAACCAAACAAGACCAATTTTTATACAGCTTGATTAGATCCTATTTCCTATAACACTCCTGGTGAGAGAAAGTTGAAGACCAAATGAAATCAAGATTCAAAAGGCTCACAACTATTTTTCTTTAGTAGCCAAGAAATCTACTGGGAAAAAAAAAACTCCACTTAGTGAAATCACTACAAGAAATTTTGCAGTCACTGACACTTATAAACGCCGACAAAAAGAAGTAAGGGCGTCTGTTTTGAGCGCAGTCTATTCCTCCGTCGGGAAAAATACTGGCGTTTGTTAGTTGTCGGAGTCGGTGACCGGAGGTAAAATCCCAGACATTTAAATAAACGCTGGTAAATCAAGTTTTTTTTTTTTTTTTTTGGGTGCAGTTCAAGAAACCTTTGTACTAAAATCAAATATTAAATATTGTGAATAAAACTGGTTTGTTCATAACAAGCATCCACAAAATTTCATAGCCTTTTTCTCTAAATAAATCTCAGGCCACCAAATCAAACCAGCACCTTCCTTTTTTTCAAGACCAACTCTTCTGGTCAGTGCCACAACTTCTTTCCAACAAAAAAGAATACAAAGTGGAATGCAAAAATTATGTGCATAATAAATAACAACCTCATGGATGGCAGAATTTCACAAACATTAAGAGGGTAATCCAAAAAAAAAAAAGCTCCATGTATCCTCTTATTCAAATATATATCTCAAGTTCTCACTGTCCCATTGGCATCAAATATTGAGATATTGGAGCTATGTAAATAGCTCGTGAGTCCAAATTCTCAGATCCTAAAAAATATAGAAACATAGGTTAGTAAGTTGGCAGATCCAATTTATTTAAGAGATTGATCTCACCTAACAAAAGTAAGGTTTCAATTAACAAAGGTTCCTTTTCTTGCATCATTGACATTGAAACTCCACTGCTTAATTCATTTTGTTCTCCACAGCTAAGTAAAAGGTACACTGATGAGCTACGTTTCTACAGCAGGGTGGCAGTAAATCCAGCTGCCCAGACCTACCAAGGAATGAGAATGACCTATTAATGACTACTACTTGTTTTCCCAGTTCGTTGAAGATATTTAGCATGTGTACCAAAAAAGAAAGAAAGAAAGAAGATATTTAGCATGATAAAAGCCAAATAACAGAGAATGTCTTATGCACTGGTCAAAATTAGCTGGTTTCGAGAAACGAGGAACTCTTAAGCTGAAGAACACCAAAGATGTTGACTACAAAATATCTAGCATGGGAATGATTTTTAGTGAGACCAACAATATCAACACCTAACACACACCAAATAAAAGGGAGGGGAAGAAAGACCACCAAACAATGCACTTATGTTAGGGTTGAAAGATGATATCAACATGGTGGCATGTAAGGAGACATTGTCAGGGTTGAAAGATGATAGAATGCAGTGAAAGAAAGTTTAGGATACCAGTTGCTGTCCAATTTGATCTCTAATTCCAGCGGCTGCGGATGCATAGTTGACTACTTCTGGTTGTCTATGTGGAGCATGTTTGATATTTGTATAGTACAGTATGACACCAAACAAACTAACATCTATCGTAGTACTAGCACTTGTATTATGACAGCCAACTTTTAAGTTTTTTCGACATGTAATGATTATATACATCATATTCAAAAATTCCTACATTTCATATATGATTTTCTAAGTTTTTTCGACATGTAATGATTATATACATCATATTAAAAAATTCCTACATTTCATATATGATTGTCAAGCTGAAAATTACGTTACAACAATCTGAATCAAGTGACTTTGAGAATCAATAAAGTGTGTATCTTAAACTTAATCTTTTACCCAGTATTTAGGGAAAGTCTAGGGTACAGGCTTCGGTACCATACCATCACTTAGTACTTTTATGGTAAAGTTACAATTCAAAAGAGAGAAGTTACAACTGTTCAAGGGAAATTTATGATCGATCAAGGGGACCATGATCGATCAGAGATACATATGATCGATCATGACTTCTCCTGAATAGTTGTAACTTCTCCCTTATGAATTGTAACTTGAACTTTAAAAGTTGTAACTTCGTTATCAATCTCAATCTATTATAATCGATCATGACATTTAAAAGTTGTAACTTATACCTCAAAAAAGTTGTAACTTAACTTTAAATGATTGTAAATTTTGGTACGGTACCTCCTTCGATACCGTAGCCTTTTCCCCAATATTTATACTATTTGAACATTTGTTTAGGGTTTCTATCATCGCTGTATAAGGTGACACACCTATTTTTTAGTCAAATCTTCCTTAATTTATGTTAAAATCTTTCAAGGTTTTCTTTTTTATTGATCGATTATGTAGGTTACATGCTTTTTATGTGTACCTATGGCTTAGGTAGTTTCCTTATAGGTTGGCAATGCACATCGTTATTTGGGATTGCCTAGTTATCTATTTGCTTAGTCACATTCCTTATGAATGCCTAGGTGTTGTATCCTTTCAACCGCCTCAGGTTTCTAGGGATAGTCTAGTCATCTGATCCTACTCGGATGAAACTCAATCTCCAAAAGATATAGCCAAATAACGACTTGAATTCTTATCTCATATCATTTCTCTTTAAGGACACTTCCCAACTCTATTCGACACACACTTTCCTGCTTGAGAATGCTTTCCACTAAGCAGGACTCTTTCTATCGACTTATGCAAGGTCAAGTTCTGTCTTGCTATGCTATGTTTCTCTTGCTCGGTCATTATGAAACCAAATCATTATGGCATGTGCATATGCCACATGCCCTAGTCCAGCGGTCAAATCATGGTTTAGAGATTCTAAACTCCTTCACATGTTTTTCTCAATTTTTCTAGACAATAGATCTGCTATCATATACTGATGGAAGACTCATTTAAGCATGATGAATTATACTTAAATGTTTGGTAAGTGATCTATTAAGTTAAAAAATAAACAGAAGGATACTCGAATCTATTAGGGTTATATTCAAGCCCTTTTAAAATATCTAGTTCTTTAAAATTTCTTAAAAGTGGATTTCTTTTTGCACACCACGAATATTTTTATGTACAACTCGAGCACACACACATCAAATAGGATCTTTACGCAAATCAGGACCATTGCCTTAAGACACGATTAGTCTAAAAAATATTTTCCAATGAAAAGCCCATGACGAAAAACTAATACCCCTTCTTAGTCTAAATGGTGCTAGTTAGAACTCATAATTATAAAGACGATCCATTTGTTTGACACAAAATTAATATGAATTTAATGAATTTGTGTTTAATCATGGTGGATTTAGATTGTAAACAAGTAGACCCATCAAACTCACTTAATAAATAAATTAATATAAAACTAATAAAACACGAAACAAATCTTGTTTAACATCACATACACACGATACGTATTACATTATACAATACTATAAACTAACACACAAACTTTGAATGACTAATGATGAGCCCAGATTCAACTGGGCCAAGCCCAATAAATCAAATGAACCTAGATCAGCTAAAAGGATCTTTCAATCCTAGCTCGTAGATTCAACCCAGTCTAAGGTTCAAGGAGTCCAAGAAGATTAGAGCACGTAGGGGGCAATCATTGGGATGCCCATTCTCGAAGATCTAGGAAATCTTTAATTGTACTTACATTTTGTAGCTATCATCCCCGAATGACTAGTGCCTTTACCCTCATGTCACCGCCTTAACTAAGGTTCTGTACCTATAAATTTTAAGTTCTCTCTACATGAGAGGACATCTCTCTACATACCCCTCACATAGCTATTTCTCTCTCCTAGCTACCATACATCTCCCAGAGCTCACCTTTGCTCTCTCTCTCTCTTTCTCTCTCTCACCTTACTTTATTAATAAAAGTTCTTTAGCCACTGTTGCCGCTTTCGAAGTGGAGTAGGTCCCCCTTACCAAACCACTATACAATGTGTTGACCCAGTATTTGTCTTTTACTATTAATTGCTTTGCCTCATTAATTACCCTAAATCACATACTTGACTGTTGGTTGTGCATAAACCTGTTTTATGCATCATCAACTCAATTTACACGTTGCTAAAATCCAACACAAAATGATTCATTGACAACCTTATTGTAGTGTAGTTCTACAAAATATAAAAGAAGCTAATGCAAAGTAAATTGCAATAGTGGCACCATGAAAGGTTTAAAGTTTATGATTTATGCTCTGTAAAGATAAACTCTTGATATTTGTCATCCCTCACAAATCACAAGTATCGGTGAAGCCTAGGAGACACCTGCAACAATCGAAACCAAGACGTTTGGGCGTATGGGAGATGCTCTTTCCAATTGATGTCTTTGGAATTTTCATAGTTTATATATAGCAAATCTATGTTTATGTTTCCATGCGATGTTTTATCGTTTTCACAAGTACAATGAAAATCCCTTCTTAGACCGAAAAACTAATACCCTTTCTTAGACCGAAAAACTAATACCTATTTTTAGTCTAAATGGTGCTAGTTAGAACTCATAATTATATAAACGATCCTTTTGTTTAACACAAAATTAATATGAATTTAATTTATTTGAGTTTAATCTTAATGGGTTCTGATCATAAACGAGTAAACCCACCAAACTTGCTTAATAAATAAATTAATATAGCCCAATAAAACATGAAACGAATCTATCTAAACATTGTGTATACATGATACGTATTCCATTATACAATACTAAAAAAATAATTGGGCATGAATCAGAAAAACTTTGAAGGACTAAATTTACACGTTTCAAAAATCCAACACAAAATGATTTATTGACGACCATAGTTGTAGTGTAGTTCTACAAAACATAAGACTTGGTTACTCTTGTTGCATCAGTAAATGCATCAGGCAACTGATTAACAATTCTTTAGAGGTGAATAATCTTTTCTACTTCATTTTTACATTGAGAAGTGTGTGGATCAAGATGAGACATAGTTTTTGAAGTCCAAGAAAGCTCACGCCGTTCTTTAGCAGGTGACATATTTTCTCCCCCTAAAGGCAAGAATATTGTCTCATCAAAATGACAATCTGCAAATCTTTCAGTAAAAACATCTCCTGTCAAATGTTCAAGATACCTAATAATTGAAGGTGAATCATACCCAACATAAATTCTTAGTCGACGTTGTGGACCCATCTCAGTGCGGTGTGGGGGTGCAATTGGGACATATAATTATGAGTTCTAACTAGCACCATTTAGACTAAAAATAGGTATTAGTTTTTCGGTCTAAGAAAGGGTATTAGTTTTTCGGTCTAAGAAGGGATTTTCATTGTACTTGTGAAAACAATAAAACATCGCATGGAAACATAAACATAGATTTGCTATATATAAACTATGAAAATTCCAAAGACATCAATTGGAAAGAGCATCTCCCATACGCCCAAACGTCTTGGTTTCGATTGTTGCAGGTGTCTCCTAGGCTTCACCGATACTTGTGATTTGTGAGGGATGACAAATATCAAGAGTTTATCTTTACAGAACATAAAGCATAACATAAGATACGTATTCCATTATACAATACTAAAAAATAATTGGGCATGAATCAGAAAAACTTTGAAGGACTAAATTTACACGTTTCAAAAATCCAACACAAAATGATTTATTGACGACCATAGTTGTAGTGTAGTTCTACAAAACATAAGACTTGGTTACTCTTGTTGCATCAGTAAATGCATCAGGCAACTGATTAACAATTCTTTAGAGGTGAATAATCTTTTGTACTTCACTTTTACATTGAGAAGTGTGTGGATCAAGATGAGACATAGTTTTTGAAGTCCAAGAAAGCTCACGCCGTTCTTTAGCAGGTGACATATTTTCTCCCCCTAAAGGCAGGAATATTGTCTCATCAAAATGACAATCTACAAATCTTTCAGTAAAAACATCTCCTGTCAAATGCTCAAGATACCTAATAATTGAAGGTGAATCATACCCAACATAAATTCCTAGTCGACGTTGTTGACCCATCTCAATGCGGTGTGGGGGTGCAATTGGGACATATACAACATAACCAAATGTTCATAAGTGAGAAATAGCTGGGGTTGACCAAGTATGAGTTGTATTGAAGAGTATTGATGATAAACAGTTGGTCGAATACGAACTAAGATTGTTGCATGTAATATTGCATGTCTCTAATCAGAAATTGATATATTTGTTCTCATAAGTAAGGGTCGAGCAATCAACTGAAGTTTTTTGATGAGAGACTCGACTAAACCATTTTGGGTATGAATGTGAGCAACTTGATGCTCCACATCAATCCCAATAGACATATAAATAGTCATCAAATATTTGAGATGTAAATTCAGCTGCATTATCAAAACAAATTTTCTTGATTGGGTAATCTGGGAATTGTGCTCGTAATCGAATTATTTGGGAAAGAAAACGAGCAAAAGCAACATTCTAAGTAGATAATAAAGAAACATGTGACTATCGTGTTGAAGCATCAATTAAAACCATATAATATTGAAATGTTCCACATGATGGGTGTATAAGTCTACAAGTATCTCCTTGATTCTTTGTAGAAAGGTTGGGGATTGAACATTCACTTTTGTGGGAGATGGTCGAAAAACCAATTTTCCTTGTGAACAAGCATTACATGTGTAATCAGTTGGCAAAAGAATCTTTTGGTTTTTTAGAGGATGTCCATGTGAGTTATTGATGATTTGACGCATCATTATTAACCCAGGGTGGCCAAGTCGATCATGCCAAAGTACAAAAAGTCTTTGGATTAGAGAGCTTTTGGCTCATCACATTGTTTGATTCAATTGTTCTTATGGTTGTACATTAGAACCCAGAGGAGAAAGTATGAAGTTTATATAATATAAACTTCAGGCCAGAAACAACTGAAGTAATATAAAGATATTTTTCATTATTATCATTCATAGTCTCAATATGAAATCCATTACAATTTATATCTTTGAAACTTAGTAGATTTCTTCTAGATCTGACTAAATATAAAGCGTCGTTGATATGAATTTTTGTTTGTTTTGGTAACATGATAAAAGCTATTCTGGAGCCTTCAATCAGGTTTGCAAAACTCGATATTGTATTTACATTAGCTTCAACTATTGTTAAGTTGGAAAAAATCTTTTATGGCAAAGGATTGTGTGTGTTGTGCCACTGTCTACTTAACATTCATTTCAAAATTGAACAGTTGGTAAATAAAGTTCATTCCTTTTCATTCATAAAAACAAAGTCACAGTAAGCTTAAATTGAAATAAAACATCAAAAAATAAAGGAAATTCAAGCTTAACATCTTAGAAAATATTACACGATAAGGAAAATAATACTAATCGATGTGGATATTCTCATCACCAATCAAATGATCAATTTTTCCATTATGATCGGCAAACAAAATTAGAAACATCAAGGTAAGTTATGTCAATTGGATAAGGAACATCAAGACAAGTAAGATCCACTGGTTGATGATGATCAATAAAATTTGTTTCTATCTTCTTTCCTTTTACCTTCATGGATGTCTGGTAAAGGTCCACCAAATGTTTGAACATACGACAAGTACATGACCAATGTCCTTTCATACCACACCTATGACAAACTTCTTCATAGTTCTTGGGCAGTTTATTCAGCAAACCCTTCCTTTTATGTTGTTTTGCATCTTTGTTTGTCCACTTTTGGTGGTGAGGTGAGGTGTTATGACCACATGTCGATTATCATTTTAACACATTCACATTTATTACCACGACCATGATATGAGGTGACATTCACTTCAAGGAATGTTGTAAAACCGGTAGGGCGAGATTCAAGGTTTTTTTATCAAAAGCTCATTATTTTGTTTAAGATATGATATCATGTTAGAGTATTTAGTGAACTTGCACTCTCTATATTGCTACTATAGGAGCACATTAGAGGCATGAAGAGTAATTGCTCACTTTTTAAAAATCTTGCAACCTCAGGTGTATCCATTCATGTCGAGCATTTGAAAGTATAACGGTCTTTTGATGGTCATACCGTTCCTTTAATTTATCCCAAATGACAAGTGGATTCTTTTCCGTGAGATATTCGTTTTTTAATCCTTCATGAAGGTGATGACAAATAAATATCATTGTCTTTGCGTGATCCTACAGGAATTCGGTATTTCCTTTTTTGATAGTATCACCAAGATTCATGGCTGTCAAGTGGATCTCAGCCTCAAGGATCCAAGAAGATAGTCGTTGCCTAAAATATTAAGACGACAATCTCAAGTTTTATGAGGTTCGACATTGTCTAAATATTATAAAAAAAAAAAATTAGAATTGAAAGAAAAAATAGTATAAGTAATAATCTAAACATGTAAATATAAAAGATTCAATTTAGCATGAGTGAATAATTAGTGAATCAAAAAACACCGTCCATATTATATTTCATCAATGAAATATTTAATGAACTAATCTATCTATATTTGTAAACCATTATAGACAAGACTACAAGATGATGAATAAATTATCAATGAATCTATAAGATTGATTTAGACAAGTTTCTTTTGGAGTTTGTATTATCACATGCAATGTATCGAAAAACTCTTCAGGAGCTTGATTCATAACATTAAAACAACATCGCACCAATGATAGTAAAACTGCAATCAAAATAGATATAAGGAATGAATACAAAACAAATATAATATTGATTATATTAGTAATACTTACCACTTCCCACAAAAAACTCAAATTTTCAATTTTGTATGACTTGAAATTGGATCTCCCTTTTATGCAAGAAAAAACTAGAGAGGTAGAATCTCGCATTGATAACGTGTTGTGAAAGTAAAAGAATTGTATAGACTACAAAGAGAATATAGAATATATATATGCTAGAGAAGGAACTTCTCAACTTGTGAATTTCTCAATATGGTAAAGACCTCTTTTTATAGGTCTCAAATCATAATGGTCATCAAATACAATATTAACTCTAGGTAGATGTTATAGAGTCAAATACTAACACCTATTAAATTGGTAGACAAAAGTTCATCCATATCTATATACAATATATTTACAACAGTTCCATCAATAAAGCCACATTTTTTTTGATATTATTGCCAAAGTATTATTCTCAAAAACATATCATTCTGGATGAATTAACAATCTGAAATCCCACTAGCTATACTCCATCCTTCAAAGAATCTACGATTTTTGATAAAGAAATTTTATCTAATGTTGAGGGTCATCGAGCCACCTCTTAATTTTTAATCTTGTCTATTTTGATCAAGTTCTAATATATGCCTATGCCACTAAGTATATTGAATCTCATTGGCCAATTTTTATGGGTCCCATTGATGTTTGACCGAACCCAATAGATTAAGAGAAATGTTATTTAAACTTAAAATGTGGGTCTCAGTATATATTTTGGTTTTTTAATACTGCTTCTAGTTTAGATATTTAATCGTTTATGATCGTGGGTTGGATATTTTGGGCAGTTGCGGTGGCAATGGGCTGGTGGTGATGAAAGCGGTGGTGAACGTAGGTTGGATTATTTGATATTTGATTATTTTGATCTCTATTATGTTGGATGAGGTTTATTTATGGTGGTTGGAGGTGGTGCTAAATGGTGTCGGTTTTGAAAGATGTGTGTGGTGGCCTTTTGTTTTAAATTATTTAACTTATAAATAACTTATAGATTATTTAACTTCGTTCAAGAACAGCATATATGGTTAGGGAATTCACTTATAAATAACGGGTTTTACATAAATTAATGGTAAAAGGAAACTAAGAAAAAATTATTAAAGTGAATTTGAATTCAACACTAACTTGTTGCCATGCTTTTGCAATAAAAATGAATCGTCTGACAACAATTAGGTATGAAAATTTAATTTTTGCATCGGGTACATATTAATAATTGAATTTAATTTGTTGACCAAATTCATCACAACCACTATCAATCCGATAGTTATGAATGATTAGGTTAACAAATTTGTACAAAAAATATTGCATTTGGTAAGCCTGACAGGGCTTGAAAATTGTAAAAAACTATGCTTAATTAAAAGTTCCACAAAACTTTGGTGATAATGCAAAACTAACCCAACATAAGTAGGGCATAAAAAAGGCATAGCAACAGGTACATATGATTTCTCTGTGGTTGATTCAACCATGGCTTGACCCACTTCCTTTCTCAGAAACCCCTATTAGTCCTTCTCTTCTCAACTTCTCTTCCTTTGCTTTTCTGCAAAAAATGACCCAAGCATTCACTTCCAAAGCTATACATATCCCAATCAATGTGGACAGACACAATCAGTACCCCAACTTAGCATAAGACCTGCCCTCTCCCATTACCTCAAAACCCTGAAAAACATTCACAACCCCCAACACTACACAAGCATACCCCACAAAATGGTGATATGATTTCCAGTATTTTCTGAACTTATTTGTTGTTTTAGGCCTAAAAAACAATGCCAATGTCTGCAAACTCCACAAGCAAAACGCCGCGAACCCGAGTTTTCGATGAAGACCATAAACCTTTCCTGGTGAAAGCTCTCCTAGTCGAATTCCAATGGAAAACCCTACTGTTCCTAAGAAAAATGCGAAAAGTTGCACACCAGCATGAACATAGAACCATGTAGGACCTAGTGCTTGTATGTGTTGTAGATATCGAGCAGTGACGGCCCCAATGGGCAGTAAAATCCCCCATGAAATGAGATTCCAATAAATACTGAGACCCACAATGAAATCGATGATAGTGATTGATCAAGTCTATATTTGAAATCTACATTTTAAGTCTATGTTACATTGTTCATAGATTAAATGAGATCCAACTTGGATTATTACAAATTTGTCAAATTAATTTATCAAATTAATAAAGATCAGTACCATCACTTTTCCTAAAGGGACCCAATGATCCAATTGTTCATGTTGATTTGATTCAACAATTTGATAAACTAGTCTTTTAACCTTGAAATTAAGAGGATCCTAATTCGTGCATCGTCATGTTCTGTTTTTTTTTTCCTTCATTAATTTTCAGCATTTGACAAAGGCTACGAGGCTATTAGAAAGCCCTGATTCTGAGCTCTCCAGTTGAACATACCTGACAATTTTTTTTGTTCATAAGTCTAAAAAAATGACCTACTCTAACTCTGACTCCTATTTTTTGTTTCTTATTGACATTTCATCAAAAATCAAATGCATTTTCTTTCTATTTTGGATTGGTCTTCTTTACCCTACCACTTGTCCCTTATGCACTGTGGTGAATAAGAAAAAAAATATTAAGTGTAACCGTTACACCATATCAGTAGTGTCACATGGTGTAATTGTCCAGTAATAGGTAACCAATTTAGCAAATGAATTCCACTAAAATTCATAACCACACAGCCATGCAATACATAATTACCTCCATGATTAGGGATGGCAATGGACCGGGGAAAAGCGGGTATTCGTCCAAACCCGCCCCGTTTGGACCGGGGATGGACTATACGTATTGGACCGTGGACGTATACGGGGATACCCGTATAAACCCGTGCGGGAATGAAGGCGGGGATGGACTTACCCTTACCCCCGCCCCGTCCCCGCCTCGCCCCGTCCCCATTACCCGTTAAATATATATAAATAAACTCCCAATTAAAACCCTAGGTCTAACTTACTCATCTTCCTCAATCAACGCCGTCCCCCTCTCTCTCTATCTCTGTCCCTCACACACACAGATGGTGATATGAGTGTATATGTTGCAAACCCACGCCTCTTCATCATTCATCTTCATCTTCAGTTGCTGCAAACCTGCGCCTCCTCCTCTTTGAGAATCTCGCCTCTCGCCTCTCTCTGCTTCTCTCAGTCGATCGATCCCTGGCGCCTCCTTCTCTTTGAGTCTCAGAGACTCGCCTCTCTCGTTATCTCATCTTCGAAGCCACAAGCCAGCCACAACTACAAGCATCCCAAGTTCTCTACAAGCATCCAAAAGGTGACTTTTATGGGAATATATTTCTTTTCTGTTGTTTGATTCTTTTTTGTCTTATTTTTTGTCGTAGTACATATTTTTTATTGTTCATATTCCCACCAAAAAAAAGTACATATTACTAAGAATATTGTGTTCAATTGAGTAGAGAACATACAGTTAGCAAGATATATTAATCTGTTTCTGAAGTTAACCACTTCCCAACCAGACATTTTCCTTTTTATTAATCTGTTCGGAAGTTAGCAAGATATATATAGACCAAATCAAAGAAAGCAATAACTTAAATTGTTTAAGTGATCTTATCAGAACAATTGTTGCTAGTAATAACTTAAATAGTTTAGGGAGTTCAGTAGTTTATAGTCATGAGGAAGGGCAATTACAATGCATCAACGCAAGGACTAAGAACTCAACTTACTGGGTCAATTATGCTGATCCTTGTTTGCCATTTATTTGTATTTGGGGGGGCCTTTGTTTATAGAATTGTAAGCCATAGAGTTTTCTCCCTTCCCTACCCATGTTCTTTTGAGCATTCACCTTCACCTATTGCTGTTTCTGTTCGAGTACTGAACATGCTAAACAATTTATTGATCTTGCCATCGATTGCAGTTGCCTTAAAATGTGAGAACAGATTTCCTTGGGGCAGTTACATGTCATTATTGAACTTGGGGCTTTTTTAATATGTCTCCTTGTGTTCTATTGGGTTGGTTCAATGTGCGTTTTGGTGGTGTTTCTGGGGCTGTTTCTATGCTATTTCTGGTGCTGTTTTGGGGGCTATTTTGGTGCTGTTTTGGGGTTATTTTGGTGCTGTTCTGGGACTGCTTCTGGTGCTATTTTTCTGGGGCTGTTTTGCTGTTGAACTTGGGCTTAGGCTTAGGCTTAGGCTTAGGCTTAGGCTTAGGCTTGGGCTTGGGAGGGTACGGGGGAAGCGGGGACGGGGACGGGGATTATAAATTTACCCGTGGACGGGGATGGGGATGAAAATTATACCCGTTAGCGGGGGTGGACCGGGGATGGACGAATGTTTTTTAAGTGAGTACGGGGATGAAGACTATACCCTCCGCCCCCGCTTTGGTCCATTGACATCCCTATCCATGATAGGAAGTGAGCTCAATTTTATCATTTTTGCTCTTTTCTTATGGAATGGTTACACCCAAGATTTATTCGTGAATAAGGGGACTCCCTTTTCCTTTCCCAGTCTAGTCCCCCCCTACGAGTAAATATTGGTTGTAACAGTGAAACCACGCCATTATTGACCTGTGATGTCATCATTCAATAATCTATATAATAAAGTACAAAGAGTTTCAAACCACCAAATTTATAAAATCGTTCGAATGTCTTACATCATTTCAAGATTGTTGATCCGACGAACCAAAAGCTTTCTCCAAAAAAATTTCCGCCCACACACTCTCCAAAAGGCAGTAGGACAGTGTTTTGAAACTCAATGATTTTCCCTCTCACACGTATCTCTGTGTCTCTTAAACATAATGTAGTCTATTTTTATTTATCCAATCTATTTCTATATGATTCTAACTCTCTTGATCCTAATTGGACTCTCTCTCTCATATCTTTCACACGTTTTAAACACACACACTCTCATTTCTCATATAACTTTCTCTCTAACTATCTCATACTCACACTCTCTCTCTCTCTCTCTATCCTAATCCCATTAAAATTCTAATTACATGAATCTCTAACAAAAAAAAAAAGTCTAATTAAAAAGGATTATCTCTAACAACCTATAGGTTCATTAATTGGACTCTCTCTCTCTTTTTCCCTCCTATCTCACACGTTCTAAACACATACTCTCTCATCTCTCATATAACTCTCTCTCTCTCTCTCTCTCTCTCCGTATATCGATATCTATCTATATAATTTAGTTTAGTAGTTGGATATTTTAGCTGTATTGTTAACCTCATATGTTGATTTTTTAATTTAACAATAAAGTCTCAAATTAGTCATTTATGTTCTATTGGTGAAATTATGCCCGCTCAAATTTTTGTATCAAGCCTCTTTTTTCTCTCATACCTTATTGTTGCAAAAGATAAAGAAACATATAACACATGACGAACCAAAGCTCACAATTATCAAGTATTGTCAACAAACTCCGATTGACTTAATAGTTGCTTTTGTTCCTCACAATATTTTTTCGAAAATTCCTTAGTGAAACGGTAACTGCCATATGGAAGTGGGGTTGGTGCATTGATTTACTGAATAACAGGGTGTGGTTTCAACAAAATGTTTGAGAATGGTTGTTGTTTTAAGAATTTTTGTTCTCTTAACTGGCAAACTAAAGGAAGGATTCTTGAGGGTCAGCTGCGTAGTGAGTTTTAGGCACAAATCAAGGGATAGTTGGTTTCTTTTTGAATTCTTTCAATTTAGGAGCTCTTATTAGGATAACAAAGATGCTAACAATCTGGGTGGAGACAATCCAATTGGGTAGCAGGTTTTTACAAGATTACGGATCATTGTTTATGCCAATATATGGATACATGTTATCATTTGATAGGCCATCATCATGATGTAATACATAAAGAACACCAGTATTAACCACAGTGAAAACAAAGGGAGAGAGAGAGAGAAGAGGGGAAAGGGGGAGGTAGGAGAGACATCTACTATGTGTTTCGGAGTTCACTTTGCTATACTGCATTGATGACATGAGATAGGTGCAAAGTAGTTTCACATGAATTTCCCAGCATCTTCCAAATTAACAATGACGAAGAAATAATAATTACATAATAACCATTTGGAATATTCGGAGGTCAATACTCAAATTAAAGTGAAGGGCTTGTGAAGTCTTAATTTTTTTAAATAAAACAGATTGGGTCACCTCCAATTAAGGTGGCAAGACGTTTTAAATTTTTTTTTAAAAATTCGTTGTATCGATGAAACTGGAGTAGTTTTTTCACTTGAATTTCTTAGTTGTATACCCTAGGATTGCTAAATTAACAATGATCCTTTGTTTTCTCAATGGAGTTTTTGTAGTCAAGCTCTATTATGAAATTAGCGTTATGGTTTAAATAATAAAAAAAGTTTCTTTGTACTTTAATCTAAAAATAGAAGTATTCATTAATTTTATGCATGTTGATTAAACTCAGGTATGCTAGTAGAGTTTCCCAAGAGTTTTTTCTTTTTTTGGTCAGAAGTTTCTCAAGAGTTCAAAGAATCCTTTTGAGTAGCAAATTTGGTGAATCTATACACATTTCTAGCCACCCAAGTGATGTTAAAACTATTATCAACCTAAGAGGTTACTAAATATTCAAATAAACAAAGTATTGTCCTAATATATTTGGGTTTGACTCCTAAATCCATGGGAAAATTATTCGGAAACTGTGCATTTTCGTATTATAAAAACAAATTAAAATACCTAATACACTAAAGTTGTACCATGTTGTTGCAGGTAATTTATTTGCTTCATCTCCGATCAAAACTCATTTTTTCACTTATGAAGGGGCAGTGGAAATTGAATGAATAGTAGTGAGACACAAAGAGTAACTCTTCAATGGTCCTCGCAGGCCCCCAACGTTCCAATATTGGTGCCAATATTGTCCTGGAATATTGGAAGCCTTTGAGGACTATTGGAAACTTCTCTGATCAATCTAAACAATGCTCTACAACTTGTTTCTCACTGCTATGCCATGACACATGCCCCTATTGGGTTTATATAGAGATAATTGCCCTCCACCTTTTCTAGAAAGCAAATCGCAATCGAATCAAACCTACAAAGTCACCATCAAAAATAACCCCATTTGATAATTATGCTCGCGAATAATCGAGACAGGCATTGCAAAAACTATGCCAAAGTCTTTCCTTACTGTTCAAAGTCACCAAAGAAGTTTGTTAGCATAATAATTCCTTGGGGTTGTATTGCATGCCAACATCAAGAAACAGGAGCTTAATCTTTTGGGAATAAAGAGTGATGCTGTTGGATTGGCTCATTCCTCATCCAAAAGGTCAAGAGAATATCTTATATCTTTTGCAAAGGGAATTCAATCTTTAGTGGACACTAAGTTTTTTCGAGTAGAAAACAGATCTTATATACAGTGCATGCACAAGGATACAAGCCACTACGAGCTATTAAGCTATCTGTAGCCCCGGAATCCATAGACTGACTTCTAAATGTATTTTTGTTGTTGTTATGCATAGTATATTAATGCCTGGATGCAGGGTACTGCACATTATGATTGTCTGGATCACGTCAAGGAGAGCCTAAAACAACCATTTCAGAAGGTTTTTTCCCAAGCAGCCCCAGCTTTTTTTAAGCTCCAAAGAACTTGCTCAATCTTCCAAAGCTACTTGACTAGTGTATCTGCAATTATGTCAAAAAATTTAGTTTCAGTGATGCTTGTTACTTGGTCATGTTCAAACTCTAAAACTGACCCAGGGCCAAGTGATTTTCCGGTGGCTTTGGACCCCAGACTCTTTGTGCCATTGCACCTGCAATTATGTGAAAATTCTAGTGTTAGTAATGTTTGTTCCCTGGTCATGTTGTAAAACATATCCAGGGACCAGGGCCAAGTGATTTTCTGGTGTCTTTGGAATTTGGATCCCGGCTCTTTGTGCCAGTGCACCTCCACTGGAACCATAAGAGGACTCTGTAATTTGACTTTACAATTACAACCAATACGAACACAATACAAAGAGGTCACAAGGCCCACACAAATTTTTGTTTACCTATATTCTTAAACCAATACTAACATTTTGTTAGGATTTGAATCGCTTTAAACCCACAGACAAACACACACGATCGAAGAACAAACCAAGAACATAAAGCAAATGGAAACAAGAAAGAGCAAGACACACAGATTTTACGTGGTTCGGCAATTTGCCTACATCCACGAAGCTGCAGGGATTTTACTTTTGAGAGAGAGGATTACAGAGGCAGCTATATAATGCACTCAAAAAAATCCTAATCACCAAGAAATAGTATTTATATGTCCTGCGCACAGGCCCAAGTCCAATATTATTTCGGCCCAATCCTCCGCTCCATGGACCAAGCCTCATTAAATTTCCCATTAAGAACCACACAACATTATTTTGGGTCGGGTCATCATCCGGATCAACACAAAACTAGACTCCACAAAGAAAACCCAACACATTTTTGTTTACAAATGATGTCTAGTGATCTTACTTTACAAGCTATGTACCATATGTTTTATTAGATTCCACAAAGTTGTTCTTATTCTGTTTATGTAGATTGTATTTCACTTATAAAACTTTGCACATGTCCAAATAAAATCACTTTATTTACAAATGCCGCTCAATAGACATGCAACCCAAGTTTGCAGCAAAACAGTTCATGTTTTAATTTGATTTTCAAAACGAGAAGCACAAATATTTAGTATCAAAGTATAAAGTCTTAGCTCCCTGCTCCTCCATGAATTTGTGCTTACTATCCATTTCGGCTTCATTACTGATTTGAATCGCTCACCAGATTTAGGTCAAGGACTAGGTAATTTGTGAACTACAGATCCTGTCATTTAGTACAAAAACAGAACACAACAAATTGGAAATCTATTCTTTCCACGGTTAATCTGTAGGCAATCCATGTCCATGGTTTCACTATGTTAATGAGTTGGTGGCGGCTTCCTGATTGTAACGAATATGAGTGAGTTGAGTATCAACCAGGGAATAAATCCTCCAGAAATTGAAAATCCACCTTCTTGACTTGTGGAGTTGGGGAGTGGTCAATACATATTCCATCCCTTTATTCTTCATGAATGTCCAAATAAAGGATACACTTATTGTAAAAGACATGGTACTAACATTCTTTCATATCTCCATAGAGATACTATTACCAAACACAAGGCCACACCTCTCGAGATTTATGAGAATAAATCTCGTAGCATATTCTATTTGAGTTGTTTTAGCTCTATTTGCTTTGGCAAGAAATCCATGGACACTGAGTTAACTCCACATTTTACTTTTGGACTTGTTATTGTCTTGGTTTAATGTTAGAAAAGGGTAGTTCCGCCTCAGATATTCATATTTTTTAATATGTTTCACTGTATCGGTATCTATTATTGGTACCGTGGAAAATAACAACAAACTTGAGGTGTATTTCTTGAAAGTCAAAGGCCTGGTAACACTTCAGAAGAATTATTTGTACTATGTACGCTAGAGTTCATGAAGACCGAAACTCATCTAGTAGGAAAGGAGAGAAAGAACTGACTTGGCCATGTACAAGGCAATGATTTGACCTAATCTTACTGTATTTTATACTAATTAGAGATGTCCAATTCGGATTGAACCACTAGCCAGTATAGCTAGTGAAATCTGCTTATTGATTTTGTATTGCAATAAGTAGTATGCAAAGCCTTAAAAACCATCCATATTCTTTTCTTTTAGTCTAACAGCTCTTAGACAGAATAGAGGATAGCTTACAGTGGTAATATGTCTTCCACAAAAGCCCAAGCTGATACTTATTGTTTGACATTTACTGTATGTTCTTACCAAGACATGAAAGGATTTGAAGTTTTAGATTATAATTTCATCAATGTTAGTAATCAGTCATCAAAGGATTTAGTAAGGCTTACTAGTTGGTGTTTATGGGTTCCAATGATATCAAGTGAGAATATATAAGTTCATTAGTGAATGCTTATATTTGATGGAAATTTTCAAAATTGTTGAGGTTCTGAATCAAAAATATTAAGTGTGGATAAACTAAGAACCCATGCAACACACTGCCTACTTGCACATGAAAAGCAGTTGTAGCATCTTATTTAATTCTAGCGATGATCAAAGCTCTTAGACATAGAAACAAATTTCCTACGCTAAGATATGCATTGTTAATTACTCGCAGCATAGACCCTAAGAGGACACTTATGTTAAAATGTATTCATCCAAGATTTTTACATGGACTAGATACATCTCATAGGAGTACCCCCAAGCAATCCACTTTATATGATCATTAAGTTATTTTAATTTCTTAGTTATTCATTTTTTTTCCCCTCGATTTGCCTTTCTTGGTAATCCATTACAACAATTTTGTTTGTTAGCGACGAATTGACCCATCGCAAAATGTACCAAGTTGGTCACTAAAAATTTTCAATGGCGAACTAATTTCGTCTCCTTAGGCTCGTTGGGAAAGTTTTTAGCGACAACAAAATATTTGTCGCCAAAAGTACACAATAGGCGACAATAATATCGTCATCGAACATCTTCTCGTTTTGTTGTCAATGTTTTGATCGTCATCAAAGTAAATTATTATTTTTTTCGAAAAATAAAAATTCAATAGATTAAAAGAGAGAACAAGAAAGGGAATGACCCTTACAAAAACACATGGGCCATTCCAGAACCATGAAACCCCAAACAAGCCATAAAGAACAATGGCTAAGAAGAAACAGAAGATAAACAAGCCATAAAGAGCACTGACCAAGCAGGAACGGAACATACAAAGTGCCCAGGAGAAAGAATTTAGTAGGAAGTGGAGGCCTTGAGCTTAAATTTCCAACTAAATTCCTCACCAGAGGTCCAAACAAAAACAGAGACATGCGTTTTGTGAGCACTGGCCAAGTAGGATCACCAATATCGTACCGTGAGCACCAAGGGGCAGCACCTTATGGAAATATGGACAACACCATTATCGTGGACATCACCAAGGGGCAGCACCAAGGGACAACACCAAATGGAAAGATGGTGTTCAAAAAAACAGAGACATCCACAATTCAGAAAGTTGTGACCCACATGTGTAGCATCTAGCAAATGAACTACTCTTGGAAAGTTCTTCAACCCAATCCACTGGGCCTTCACTCTTGAGAAAACGCCATCCTTCAGAGTATAAAAATTTTGAAACCACTTTGTTTAAGGATTGCAGAATAGCAGATACCTCTAGTACAGTAGTACATCAATATATCTGATTTCTCTTTGTCAACACCAGCAAAAGGAACTGAAGCAATGACCTCTGATTTGGACAGTCCAAATGAAGTGCTTCAAAAGCATTCCACACCTAGCCATTGAGCCCCACGAAAGTGGCCAACATCCCATTCATAACAAAACATATGGGTCATTCTAGAACCATGAAAAAACCAAACAAGCCATAAAGAACACATAGTCGTACTGTGAGCAGCACCAAGGGACATCACCAAGGGGCAGCACCAAGGGAACAACACCAAAGGGAAACCATCCCATGAGCTAATAGAAACAAGAAGAGGGAAGGTTCCATAACTGGCCTGTAAGTAGGTTGCTGGTGGAGGCCTTGAATTTCAAAGTCGACACTCTGTGTTGAATAACCTGTTGGATTAGATGGCACAGAGTATTCGAGTCTCTGTATTGACTTCTAAATCTTCTGAAATTTCTTTTCATCCAAACATAGTAGACTGAAGCTGCCAAGCAGATTCTATGTATCAAGTTTTGCATTGATTTCCTTTTCCAATTGATAGCAGCCCATTCAATAAGTTCATTCCATGGCTTGGGTTGCCAGACAAGTCCACAAGCGAGCATAATGTTGTTCCAAACTCTTGATGAATAAGTGCATTCAAAGAACAAGTGGGGGTGAGTCTCATCAGCAGTCCTGCAAAGGATACAATTAGTGCCCAAGTGGGCAGTATAAGATTGAATTCTATCAAGGGTACTCAGTCTGGACCTTACAGCTAACCAAAGGATAAAGCTCATTCTAGGGACTACATTCCCAGACCAGACAAGCTTAAACCATGGAACAGGGGAAATCCTCCGTCTAATATGCTCTCAAGCTGAGGAAGTGGAGAAAATAGAATTAGAAGAGAGAATTCAGTTCACCTTGTCCTCAGTGGAAGGATTGGGAAAATATGAGGGCATAGAGTTGGTAATAACGTGAGAGGTAGAGGAGGCAGAAGGAGGCCATTGCCATTGGCCATTGACGATGATTCTTTTGACAATAGACTCTTTTGGCAATCCCCTGTTTTGGAGAAAATTCGCACTGCAAACAAACATCTAGGGGCCAAGAGGGTGCCAATTGTCATACCAAAGCTTAGTAACTTCACCATTAACAATTTTGTGGACCATGAGTGGCCTAATAATCCCTCTTAACTTCAACAAATTCTGCCAATTCCAAGAGCTAGACTAAGTGGCCTTTACATCCCAGAAATTTCTCATCTTCAGGTGGTAAGCATGCACCCACTTCACCCACAAATTTTGTTTGTCAGTAAAGAGTTTCCAAATGTACTTCATCATCAAGGCAACATTACACTCATTGACGCTTCTAATTCCCAATCCACCTTCTTCCTTAGGTTTGCAGATATCCTCCCAAGAGACTTTAGCCCTTGAACTGCTCAACTCTATACCTTTCCACAAAAATCTTCTCATAAGTTGCTCCAGTCTTTCAATAACTTATTGAGGAAGATTAAGATGAGAGGACCAATAGGTTTGAATACTATATAGAACACATTTGACAAGGAGAAGCCTCCCAGCATAGGAGAGAGATCTATTAGTCCAAGATTTAATTCTCATCTCAATTCTTACAATGAGCTTATTGCAATGCTGAGATCTAAGTCTAGAAGTAATAAGAGGTAACCCCAAGTACTCCATAGGGAGTTGGCCTTCTGAGAATCCAAATAGATGGATGATGTGATCCTTTACCTCAGCTTGTACATCACATGTGTAAATATTGCTCTTGGTAAGGTTTACCTATAATCCAGAAAGGAGTTGAAAGTTGTCTAGAACATCCTTAAGAATCTTAGCAGAAGAGAAGTCACCATGGCAGAAAAATAACAAATCGTTAGCAAAAGAGAGATGGGTGAGGTTAACTTTCTTGCATCTCCAGTGATATTTAAAACCCCTGTTTGAGTTAATTTTGTGGAGAACAAGGAGAGAGAAGACTTCCGTGGCAATCACAAATAAATAAGGGGAGATAGGATCCCCTTGCCTTAAACCCCTAGCACTTGGGAAGAATCCAGCCAACTCCCCATTCACATTGATTGAGAACTTAGGGGTGGATATGCACTGCCAAATCCACATCCTAAACTCCAATGGGAACCCAAAGGCTTTAAGCGCATCCATCAAGAAAGACTATCTCACAGAGTCGAAAGCTTTCTTCAAGTCAACTTTAATAGCACTTCTAGGAGCACCATTACTTCTATGATAATTCCTCAGTAATTCTTGGGCAATAAGGATGTTGTCGCTAATCATCCTTCCAGGAATAAAAGTAGACCGATTTTGGTTAATAAGGCTAGGGAGCACACCTTTGATTCTAGAGGCAATCAACTTCGAGATGGCTTTGCAAATGGTGTTACAACATGAGATGGGCCTGAAATAATTCATTGAAGTAGGATTAGACACTTTTGGAACCAAAGCAATGATAGTGGCATTCAACTCTTTCAGTAGCTTGCCATTAGAAAAAAACTCCTTCACAGCTTCAACAACATCAATCTCTATAATAGGCCACGCTTTCCTAAAAAAATAAGGGTTATAGCCATCTGGCCCTGGAGCTTTGTGGTCATTCATTGAAAAGAAGGCTTTTTTAATTTCATCACTGGTGAAGGGTATGGCCATCTCTGCAGATTGTTGACTAGAGATCTTCTTTAGAATGACTGAGTTTAAGAGGCTCATCCTTTCAGTTTCAAGAAACATTGGATTTGGTCCCAACAGTTGCATAAAGTAGTTAATGGCTTCACGCTAGACTGCTTGTTCACCTACGACCACATAATCATATGATCTTTTGATAGAAACAATCCTCTTCTTATTTATTCTACTGGTCATGGTCTTAAAGAAGAATCTTGTGTTCTGGTCACCTTTTTTAAGCCACAAAACCCTTGACTTCTACTTGTAAATAGACTCCTCAGCTTTTGCAGCAAACAGATACTCAGCAAGTAATCTCTTATTCTCTTCCCTCAGCAGTAGGTTGTTAGGATTACTGTCCACATTCCTTTGGCAGGTTTCAAGTGCAGCTTTAGTGGAGAAAGCTAATTCAGTTGCAGAACCCTTTTCTTTGCATAAGGACTTAAGGGCACCTTTAAGGTTCTTCAGTTTATGACAAAGTTTGTATTGGTGAGACCCATGAATACTTACCCTCCAATTATGCTCGACAATGGATAGAAAGTCATCTCTATCAGCAATATAGTTGAAGAATTTGAAGGGAGAATGTCTTTTTTCCTGTGGGATTCCCAGCTTGAACACACTAGGGGAATGGTCTGAAACCCCATGAGGTAGAAACTCAGCAACTGCTTGTTGGAATTTGGTAAGCCATTCTTCATTAACCAAAATTCTATCCATCTTTCTAGTGATCCAGTGCACTCCATCTTTATTGTTATGCCAAGTGTAGAAAATACCAAAGTATCTCAAGTCCTTTAGTTCAGACTCTTGTAAACATTCTTCAAACTCAATCATTCCATTATTCCACTTCCCTGAACAGCCTAGGGATTCACTAGGATTTCTAATAGTGTTGAAATCGCCAAGGATAATCCAAGGCTCATTTTGGTGAACTCTAGCAAGGTATCTCAGATCTCTCCAAAGAACCCTTCTTTCCACCAATTCATTGGATGCATACACGATAGAGACATGCATGCTAGAATGGCTTACATCATGTTTAACATGACAATGGATGATTTGATCAGTTTCATACACTTTGTAAACGTTGAGGGAGTTTGGGTTCCACCCAATCCAGATACGGCCTAAGGTGTGGCTCTGGTAGTTATCAAAGTAGCTCCATTGCCTAAACACATTCTGCATTATAAAAGAAGAGTTAACATCTCTAACTCTGGTTTCAATTATTCCCACTAAATCAAGTTGATATTGATTAACAAGTTTCTTCACTTCCTCCTGCTTAGAGGGGTCATTGAGCCCTCTAATGTTCTAGCAAGCCAAGCTTATCATAGGAGAAGAGCTTTACTGAGCTTAAGATGCTCAGTACCCTTAAATCTTCCCATGTCTTTGGGTTTCTTTCTCACTTTTTTCTTTTTTTGAGTAAGCCACTGGTTTTCAGGCTTGTGTGGACTCATAGAACTGGGGTCAGAGGCCTTATGAGGAAGGCTAGGATGGGAAGGGCTAATGTCAACAACCAATTTGCCTCCTACTTCACCTAAATTCTCACTCTTATTGCCTTAAATGTTGTTATCAAGGAGACAAGCAGAATTAGAATGGCGAAGAGTGCAATAATTAACCTGGTCCTCCTGCCCAATTTGCTTCTTTTCAATGTGTGAGGAGCTAGCAACTTGAAAGGCAGTAGTTTGAGGAACTATAGAAGGTGGCAATCTTCCTCCTCCACCACAAGGGTAGTGCTGATAATGGATTTACCCTTATCATTCACAGTATGGCCAACGTCCAGAGTATGAGATTCATTCAGCAGCCTACTCTTTTTGTGGCAGAAATCATCAGAGTGGCCTAAAATGTTGCAGAAGTGGCAAAGCTTTGGCTTCCACTAATACTCCACATCAATGACAACCTTCAAGATTCCCATTGATATCATTCTTGTCCAGCTGGAGTTCAAACGAATTAAGCAGATTATCCTTCGCGTTAATCTCAACACAGATTCTAGCAAAACTGATTCTGCTCTTTCTGGAGGTCAACGGATCAGCATAAAGTGGTCTCCCTAAGGCACTTGCAATGTAGCTGAGACCATCATCAATCCAGTACTGCAGAGGGATTTTGTATAACTTCACCCACACAGGAATAATGGAATGGTCTTCTTTAGAAACAACAACATCAGCCTGCCATTTCTTCAAAATTAGAGGCCTACCTTGGAACAACCATGGCCCAGCTTCAACAACCTTAGATCTAGCCTCCTCATCCTCAAATTTGAAGAAGAAAAATCCACGATCGTTGGCTAAGACCTCCAACAATCCCATACTATCCCAAATCTTATGTGCTATGAAATTAACAGTTGAGAAAAAAAGTTTCTTCTCTATAAAGTACCCCACTAGGCAATTTCTTCACTCAACACTACCCTTGATGGCAACCTCTTTTGGGGGTTTAACAATCACTCTGTTATTAATCCTAGTTGGTTCATAATATTGAAGCTTCATAGTAGCAAGATTAGGTCCCTGCTGAAAGGAGGCATGACTAGCAGAGAGATCCACTCCCCTGCCTTTCTTAACAACTTGATCCCAAGGAAGGGGCGTACCTAGTGAATTTTGCTGGTTAACACCCATCGAGCTAGAATGGGGCGGCTGCTTCTGGGTCGAAAGGACCGTAGAATTCGTACCAGAGTTAGGATTAGGGACCACATTCAGAATGCTTGCAGATCTGGACTTTGAAGCTGGGACCGAGATCAAATCTGGTGGGAAAGAGGAGTTGGGACCCAGGATTTTTGGATCGGTGGCTTGCAGCTCCTCCTGAGAGAGAACCTTTGTAGTGGAGATGCCATTAAAATCAGGTGCTGAGGGGGATCCATCTCCCGAACTGGGAGTGGGATTAACAAGATAGGGCCCTTGAGTAGAAGCCCTAGATTTGCAGGAACTATAATTGGTCATAAAGATGGGAAAGTGGGTAGGTGAGAATATCAACGAAGCAATGAGGGTTGAAAGTTAAGAGAAGACAAGAAAATGATGGAAGTGATGAGAAGGTGGGGCAGGGCTGCCATCGCCATGAAATAAATTATTTTAACCACATAAAACTTTTAGCGACGATTATATTCGTCGCTAAATTTGAAAACTTCAGTGACCAACTTCATTTCGTCGGTAACAATAAGTAAATTAAATATAGGCAACAAAATATGTTCGTCGCTAAAAAAGACGAATAGTGTTTTAGCAGAGACTTTTTTTCATCGCCAAATTTTTTTTGTGAAAATTAGATTATTCAAAATTCCGACCCATTTCAATATGCATCCATGACCCTAGATAATTCATACAAACACATCACAATTATTAAAACATTCATACATTACTCATAATATAAACCCAACAAATCCAACAATATCCAAAACTCCCAACATCCAATGTCGCAACATCCTCCCAATCTATAATATAAAACATGACAGAGTTCAATAAGTCCATTCAATGGTTTCAAAGAAACTCATCCAACGGTCACCAATATCCTTCTAAAAATCATTCACATTTCACCGTGCGTTCAGACACGAATTACCCCTAGTGTATCAATATAATACAACACCTACAATAGTTTTTTTTTTTCGGTTTAATGGTGAGGGATGTTCGGACCACTTTATCTGTAATATAAAATAGGGTAGACTTTAATAAGTCCATCCGAAGATTTCAAATAGACTCATCCAACGATCACCAACATCTCTCTCACATTGCACTGTACCTTCAGGTATGGGTTACCCCTAATAAAAAAATATCTCAAATGTTCCAAATAAAAGATGTCTAGATATCCAAAAAGAGCTTTTTACAATCCATCGTCAACCTGTGAGGTTATCACATATGCTTGTTAACTTTTGCTTGGTTCAAGTAGCAACTGTTCAACCTTCTCTCTCTAAAAAAAACATAAGGATATAAAATTTTCGCAACTACTAAATACAAATATAAAATAACTATGAATGAGGAAAAAGTCAATTTAACATGGAAGATGAGCAAATCAAATGCAAATAATAGATCTATAATATAAAATAGAGCAAACTTCAACAAGTCCATCTGTTGGTTACTGCAGGAGCATGACCTTGAGAAGGCCGTATACGCGATGCCCTAGCACGTTCTTACCTGAGGTCCTCCCTTCCCTCTTTAAACCCTTCCTTGAGACCTTTGTTGATGTGTTTGATAGAGGAAACTCACATAGTTTTGGTCTTTCAACCACTAATCCACATGTCCAATTATCACATACGTTGGTCCAGATCAATTATCCTAGCTACCTTAGGAGTCTCTCCGGATACCAATCAAGCATATCCCAATGGGTACTGAACCATAAACTGGTAGACCTGCTCAAGCAGACTAAACCTTTGAGACTCTGCCCTATGCCGAGGTTGGCCTTGTCCCTAGGTGAGAACTCCTCCTCTTAGTCTAGTGGACCAATTGAGCAATGGTGTCCAGTAGGTTAAGGATACCAATTTCGTCAGTTGTGCAATCCTAGCCTTGTGTCCTGTTTCCACAGTGGGGGCGCGAGTTACACCAAGGTTGTTCTTGGACCTTTGAAGTTCTGCTTTTCCATTTTTAATGTGATGAGAATGTGTTCCTTTGCGGTGATGGTGCTTGCTGCAGCACTGGAGTCCCTTTCGCGGCCCTAATGTGCATGTCGCGGCACTAGGCGCCTATCGCAACACTAGGTTCTATCATGACATTGTTGTCCATACCAATCCTGCTAGACCCTGTCAAGCCCCACTGCCATGGCAACTGGTAATTCCTGTCACTTGTCCTTCTATGATGTAAACACATATCCTGAATTTATTGGGTTCTACAACCACATTCTTTTAGTATTTTCCTTTAACAATCTTCCGCCCAAGTGAATTATTGTTTTGAGTAACTTATTATGCTACACTATCATATACGGTTAAGCAATTATCTTTAATGTCTATATTGTCAAAAATTTTCAAATACCAAATTATGGAAGAGTTCAAAAAAGAATGCAGCTTTGAGAATTTAGTCACACATTTAAAGCATACGAAGGAAAAAAAATAGCAAAATGTTAGAAACTTAATATTGCTACCTTTTGATTTCACTACACTACTAAAATCTTTTATTTCTTTTTTTTTTCTTTAAATGAAAATGCTCTACCTCATCTATACTCGAATTACAAATATAGTACGTATGTGAATGAGTTGAGACCTAACCTATAAATAATATGGTAGCCAAGTCATTAAAATATAATTAATTTTAGGTACCATTTGTATTCTACCCTATCTTATAGTTCAATGAAATGGTTGTGTATATTGGTGTGCATGTATGCACCATGCTATCTAAGTTAAAACATATCACATGATTGGGGATACTAAATTGAAAAACCATTTTTGCAGGAAACAAAGTAAACAAGATTAAAAGGGGAAAAAAGCATTTCCCAAAGGGCGTTAAATATGTCCATAGGCGTTTTTCTTCCATTAAGGAGCAGGATCTTTTGTCTTCTTTCGGTCATCCTAATTAGGAGGTTTTTGGCTCTTGTAGAGTAGTTTTACAGTTTGTTTTCTTGTATTTGGGCATTTATATTTCATTATTTCTTTAGTTTGTTTAGTACTAAGAATCATGTTTTATATTTATACATCAAATATGTCCATAGGGGTGTCTGTGTGTGAGAGAGAGAGGGGTTTCAAATTAAGGAGAGATGAATGGAGGTGAAGACATAGTGTTTTCACAATAAAATGGTAAATAAATCCTTTTATGCTACGTGATTTGGACCAATAATGTTCTGCCACGTGAGCCATTCGACGAAAGACATCATAGGTAGGAGCAAATGTGTGATCTATGATTGCGATTGTTCTCATCTATCTATGCTTTGCTTGACCAGATCTTTGCCCTTGTCTCTTTTTCTTTTTTTGCTGGGTAGATGATCTAGAAGAAAATATAGAAAATAAGCCATATTTATTTTCATCAAATGAAAGGAATATCCGTCGGGGAGCATTTAGTACCACACAACTATTTGCAAAAGATTCCACTACACCTATGGGGTTAAAGTTAAGGTCCCACTATATGTTCTAAACGCTGAAGAGTAAGTTTAGTTTTAACGAACTGTCAAAGTTATGAAAACTGCAACTCAAACATTAAACGAAAAAATCTGAATTTTGATCCACTGACCTACGAAATCCTCTTTATTCCTGTAAGATGTTTGAATTTGTTGTTGTTGTTGTTGTTGTTGTTGTTATTGTGTGTGTGTGTGTGTGTTTTTATTTGAATAATTGCATGATGAGTGATTTCGTGTATGTTCTTTCCTTTAACTTTGTCATTAATGAAAAGTTCCATCAATAAAGCCACAATTTTTTTTTTTTTTATATTACTACCAAAGTATTATTCTCAACAGCATAGCATTCTCAATGAATTAACAATGTGAAATTCCACTAGCTATACTCCATCCTTCAAAGAATCTACGATTTTTTATGACCCACCTCTTAATTTTTAGTCTTGTCTATTTTGATCAAGTTCTAATATTTGTCACTAAGTACATTGAATCTCATTGGCCAATTTTTATAGGTCCCATTGATGTTTGACAGAACCAAATAGATTAAATGAGATTCAACTTGGATTATTGGAAATTTGTCAAATTTATTTATCAAAATAAATAAAGATCAGTACAGTCACTTTTCCTAAAAGGGACTCAATGATCCAATTGTTGATGTTGATTTGGTTAAACAATTTGATAAACTAGTCTTTTAACCTTGAAATTAAGAGGATCCAAATTCATGCATCATCTTCTGTTTTTTTCCTTCATTAATTTTCAGCATTTGACACGGCTACGGGGCAATTAGAAAGTCTTGATTCTGAGCTCACCGGTTAAACATACCTGTCAATTTTCTTTGTTTGTACATCTAAAAAAATGACCTATTCCAACTCTAACTCCTTTTTTTTTGCCTGGTATTGACAGTTCAACAAAAATCAAATATAGTTTCTTTCTATTTTAGATTGGTCTTATTTACCCTAAAACTTGTCCCTTAAGCGCTATGGTGAATAAGGAAAAAATATTGAGTGTAACCGTTATACCATGTTAGCAGTGTCACGTGATGTAACAGTCCACTAATAGGTAAATAAGCTAGCAAATGGACCCCACTAAAATTTATAACTATCCATTTATATAATACATAATTACCTCTAGGATAGGAAATGGGGTCAATTTTATCCTTTTTGGTCTTTTCTTATTAAATGGTTACACCTAATATTTACTCGTGAATAAGGAAACTCCCTTTTCCTTTCCCAATATAGTCCCCCCTTCCCCTACGAGTAAATATTTGGTGTAACGGTGATATAACGTCATCAATTTTATTTTATTTTTATGAACCTCGACGGTGCGAGGGAGTTTATTAATTAAAAATTTAAATTACACCTAATCAGGGGGACGTATGTACCTTACCCCTCAATGCATTCTAAATACATGAAAGTATTAAAAATAAAAAGAGAGCAAAATATGCATGCTTAGTACAATAAATGAAATAAAATAAACTAATCATCCTGCCTAAAATTAAGCTGCCCCAGCTGATTTGGTTAGGAAAGCTGTTAGAAATGCAGGCAGCTAAGTATAGTAAAAGGTGCCAAAATAGACAGCATTTAACGTGAGCTGAGAGACTAGCTAGGAGAGAGAATGGATGAGCTGTGAGCCTAAGCTGAGAGCATTGGCAGCTAAGAGTAGGATGAGCTAAGAATATTTGTAACATGAAAGGATGAGCTGGGAGCATGAGCTGCGAGCCATAGTAAGCTGAGAGAATTGAGCTGAAAGCATTTAAGCTAAAAACAAAGCTTATCAGATAAGGGTAGGTCCACTGATCTGATAAAAGCTCTGATCTGATAAGGGCAGTTGAAAAGCCTCTAATCTGAAAAGGCCTTGGATCTGATAAGTCAGCTGAAAAAATAGCTGATATGATAATTATATTAGACGGATAAGGTAGCTGATCAGGCGCCTGATCAGCTAACCCCATTGCTAGGCAGATGACTAGTCTCAGAACGAAAATCAGAAAAAATCTCTGAACCACTGTGAAGTCTTCCAAGCTTTCTGCCATATTCTTTCCTTCATCGAACCTGATTGAAGATGAATATCCTGCGAAGTGCAACCTGTTGCAGAGAAATCCAATGCAGAAGTCAACTGGAAGCTGAGATGGATGAAGAAGATGAATATCCAGCAAGATCCCCTCATAGAAGTAAAGAGTTCTGATCAGATAGGAAGACAACATCTAGCAGCATATAGCTACTAAAGCCCAGATCCAAGAAAGAAAAAATAGGAGCCCACAGAAAGCCAGGAAAACACGAAGGAGCCTCCCCAGGAGACCAATCGACACTGAACAGAGCCAGAAAAGTCCATTAGAGGAGTCTCTCGCCACTGGTGGTGAGATGAGTATCCAGAAGATTTGCAGAGCCATGGAGTCTTCTGATTTGAAGTCTGAGATCCTTAGTTCAGTCATGGACTTGATGCTGTAACGAGGAAAATAGGAAAGCAAAAGAACATCACCAATTATTTTCTTCAGACCAAGGAAGAAAATAAATCTCCAGTAAGAAGATCCCCATTGAAGCTTAATCTGTGGTATAGCCCCTGAAGAGACGAAAAGAAACCAAGAGGCTTTGTGAAAGAGTCTTTTAAACACAAGATCAGAGATATCCACTGACAATGACGATTGAGATTCCAGAAGCTTGAGATGCTGCATACTCTCCAGAGGATCTATAAACGCAAGGTATGTACTCCTAGCTTCTGTGTAGTCTAGCAGCACTATTCTCCAATTATTCCTCTTGAATACTTTTATCTGTAAAAGAATTCTGTCAATAATTTTGAAAGGCATATTTGTTTAACGCCTGGCCACCACTGGGTTAGGTGGGTAATAAACCCAGAATATCTTCTTTCTTGATGTTTTAATTTGCATCTGATCCTGTAAAACCAAAAATCTTGCTTGGGCTGGTAAAGAATTAGAAGAATCAATTCGATGATCCGCCTTATCTATGACCCCTTTCCTGGCTAAGCAGTCGGCCACCATATTTCCTTCTCTGTAAGTGTGTGTAGAAGACAAATTACTCAATTTCCTGGAAATTCGAGCAATCAATCCCCTAAGTCTCCATGGAGTGCTTACTTTACCAGAAATCATATCCAATAATACTTGAGAGTCTGACTCAATGATAAATAGATAAATTGACAAGCCATAGTCCTCCAATAGGATCAAACCATCAAGCATAGCTCGACCCTCGGCTTCCAGATTAGTACAATGCCCATAATAAAATGAGCCTGCAACTACTAGCTGTCCCCATTGATTACGCAGAACAACCCCTCCCCCAGCTTCTCCAGGATTGCCATGAGAGGCTCCATCTGTGTTGATTTTAAGAAAACCCTCTGGAGGCAGCTCACACTTAATCCATAAAGCTGTATATAGAAGAGTCATGTTAATTGGAACCTGTAGCTCAGACAGCAGTAATTTACCTTTGAGTGAATCAGCAGCCCTTGGTTTAACTACATACCCTTGCAATTTTAAGTAATAAAGAATAATAGATACCAGGCATGAAGAATGTAACTTAGCATCTTCAAAAAGTCTCTTACATCTTTCCCTCCATAGCTGCCAGTAGATAAGAAGAGATATGCCTCTGACTAATGAGTGAGTATATGAGTTCTTAGAAAAAGCCCCGGTTAATCTGAAGAATCTCATCAAAGGTGACTCATTCTGACTTAAACAAAAACCCATTATAGTAGCAAACCTATTCCACAACTCACTTGCAAATGCACACTCAATGGACATCTAACATAAGATTCCTCCCCCACACAGCACAATGGACATCTAACATGTCACATCATCATCCAAATATTAAACCTATAAATGGACAAAGTGAATCCCATTCAGGGTGATTATTAAATGACATGACAGAGTGGTTATTAGATTATGTGGGATTCACTTGCTTATTTATAAATTTATTATTGGATTGTAACACCACGTGTTAATGATGATGTTGTATCACCGTTGCACCCAATATTTTTTCCTTCCCTACGGCCTACTGCAAACAATTGTAAAACATCTTACTTATATGTAAGAACTACTATACTTACCAAAAAGTTTATCAAATTTTACATATTAAATCAATATACACTGTTAGATCACTGGCCCTATCAAATTTTTTGAATAAGATCCACTTATCAAACCATTTCCAATTTTTCTTGACCAAAAAAAAAACACCACATTCACACACAAAGTGATCGACTTACGTTTGGCAATACGATGAACCCATTACTTGTGAAAGCCAGCATTTTCCTGAACCCTCGCCCCCAAAGTCTCTTCCTGAAGCTCCCAAAATTGAAATAGCCCAGTGGAATAGACATTGAGGGAGAGAGATCAGAAGAAGCTGAATTTCCAAGGACTTGTACACCTGAACAAACATCCCTTGCTGTACCACTCAGTCATTTGGCAATCCATACATATGTATATGTAAATAAAAAAAGTGAAAGTACCATAATGAAACCTAACATTTCGATACCGTAATAGAACTCCTATATAGATATATGACAACTATGTATATATACAATGAGGTTTCTGCATATATAAAGGGAGAGAGAGAGAGAGAGAGAAGAGGGGAAAGGGGGAGGTAGGAGATACATCTATATATAGAACCAGTCAACTCTACCGGAAGGTATTGTGTTGAAAATAGTGAATAACTCATATTCGCTAAACTCAAAAATCTAATAGCTAATGGGCCGAACAGAGAGTAAGGGAGTTTTTTGCTTGTTTGATTATTCATTGCACTATACTTACACAACATATTAGAACATATATCATCTAATTTAGGACACTTCAATACACTTGCAGGCTTGTTATTGTGGCTATTACTTGAAATATTAAGCTGCTGAATCATCTAAACTAAAAGAGGAGTGTCCGGATCAACTTACGTGCACTTCAACTAATTCTCTTCCTTGTCTGGTCGAAAACAGAACATTCACGCAGGGTATTCACGAAAGATAAATCTTTCATACAAAGGGTATTGACACAAGGACTTATCAAACTTAGAACATCTGAACTTATATCCATATTTGATATCTCACCAAATGTCCTTTCTTCACTTCTTGTTAGCTACCTATAATACCTTGAAGTAGTTGATATCTCAACTATGTATATATACAATGATTTCCTACACGTCTGGAGCCTCACTAGTCACGAAGCCATTTGGCTGATCTGAAAGTTTGGTTCCGAGCAACAGATATTCTACTTCATTGTAATCCCCGTGGGAGTGAAAGCCTCAGTTTCTTGACGAGAATATCAAAGTTCCCATGGTAGTTAATCAATTTTTTTTTTTCCTACCTTTGATCTCTAGGAGGATCCCGTTTTGGTATGGTACTTCGTTTTTTTATTTAATAAAAATATGACGTGTAAAAAAAAAATTCGTTATATCGATAAAACTGGAGTAATTTTTTCACATGAAATTAGCGTTATTGTTTAAATAATAAAAAAAGTTTCTTTGTAGCTTAATCTAAAAATAGAAGTATTCATTAATTTTATGCATGTTGATTAAACACAGGTATGCTAGTAGAGTTTCCCAAGAGTTTTTTTTATTTTTTTATTTGGTCAAGAGTAAACTTGGTGAATCTATACACATTTCTAGCCACCCAAGTAACGTTAAAACTATTATCAACCTAAGAGGTTACTAAATATTCAAATAAATTAAGTGTTGTCCTAATATTTTTGGGTTTGACTCCCAAATCCATTGGAAAATTATTCGGAAACTGTGCATTTTCGTAATATAAAAACAAATTAAAATACCTATTACAGCAAAGTTGTACCATGTTGTTGCAGGTAATTTCTTTTCTTCATCTCCGATCAAAACTCTTTTTTTCACTTATGAAGGGGCAGTGGAAATTGAATGAATAGTAGTGAGACACAAAGAGTAACTCTTCAATGGTCCTCAAAGGCCCCCAACGTTCCAATATTAGTGCCAATATTGTCCTGGAATGTTGGAAGCCTTTGAGGGACTATTGGAAACTTCTCCGATCAATCTAAACAATGCGCTACAACTTGTTTCTCACTGCTATGCCATGGCACATGCCCCTATTGGGTTTATATAGAGATCATTGCCCTCTACCTTTTCTAGAAAGCAAATCGCAATCGAATCCCACCTACAAAGTCACCATCAGAAATAACCCCATTTGATAATTATGCTCGCATATAATCGAGACAGGCATTGCAAAAACTATGCCAAAGTCTTACCTTACTGTTCAAAGTCACCAAAGAAGTTTGTTAGCATAATAATTCCTTGGGGTTGTATTGCATGCAAACATCAAGAAACAGCAGCTTAATCTTTTGGGAATAAAGAGTGATGCTGTTGGATTGGCTCATTCCTCATCCCAAAGGTCAAGATAATATCTTATATCTTTTGCAAAGGGAATTTAATCTTTAATGGACACTAAGCTTTTTCGAGTAGAAAACAGATCTTATATACAGTGCATGCGCAAGGATGCTGGCCACTACGAGCTATTAAGCTATCTGTAGCCCCAGAATCCATAGACTGACTTATAAATGTATTTTTTTTATTGTTATGCATAGTATATTAATGCCTGGATGCAGGGTACTGCACATTATGATTGTCTGAATCACATCAAGGAGAGCCTAAAACAACCATTTCAGAAGGTGTTTTTCCCAAGCACCCCCAGCTTTTGTTAAGCTCCAAAGAAGTTGCTCAATCTTCCAAAGCTACTTGACTAGTGTATCTGCAATTATGTCCCAAAATTTAGTTTCAGTGATGCTTGTTACTTGGTCATGTTCAAACTCTAAAACGGATCCAGGGACAAGTGATTTTCCTGTGGCTTTTGACCCCAGGCTCTTTGTGCCATTGCCCCTACAATTATGTGAAAATTTTAGTGTCAGTAATGTTTGTTCCTTGGTCATGTTGTAAAACATATCCAGGGACCAGGGCCAAGTGATTTTCCGGTGGCTTTGGAGTTTGGATCCCGGCTCTTTGTGCCAGTGCACCTCCAACTGGAACCATAAGAGGACTCTGTAATTTGACTTTACAACCAATACGAACACCATACAAAAAGGTCACAAGGCCCACACAAATTTTTTTTTACCTAGATTCTTAAAGTTGAAATATAAAGTTAGTTATCTTACTTTACAGGCTATGTACCATGAATATGTTTTATTAGATTTCACATAGTTGTTCTTATTCTGTTTATGTAGATTGTATTTATAAAACTTTGCACATGTCCAAATAAAATCACTTTATTTACAAATGCAGCTCAATAGACATTTTTTTTTTCTTCTTAAAGGGGTGCAACACGAGGACTTTCCAGGGGGTCACCCATCCTAGTACTACTCTCGCCCAAGCACGCTTAATTGCGGAGTTCTGATGGGATCCGGTGCAAGCTCAATAGACATGCAACCCAAGTTTGCAGCAAAACACTTCATGTTTTAATTTGATTTTCAAAACGAGAAGCACAAATATTTAGTTTCAAAGTATAAAGCCTTGGCTCCCTGCTCCTCCATGAATTTGTGCTTACTATCCATTTCAGCTTCATTACTGATTTGGATCGCTCACCAGATTTCAAGAACTAGGTAATTTGTGAACTACAGATCCTGTCATTTAGTACAAAAACATAACACAACAAATTGGAAATCTCTGTAGGCAATCCATGTCCATGGTTTCACTATGTTAATGAGTTGGTGGCGGCTTCCTGATTGTAACGAATATGAGTGAGTTGAGTATCAACCAGGGAATAAATCCTCCAGAAATTGAAAATCCACCTTCTTCACTTGTGGAGTTGGGGAGTGGTCAATACATATTCCATCCCTTTATTCTTCATGAATGTCAAAGTAAAGGATACAGTTATTGTAAAAGACATGGTACTAACATTCTTTCATATCTCCATAGAGATACTACTACCAAACACAAGGCCGCGCCTCTCGAGATTTATGAGAATAAATCTCGCAGCATATTCCATTTGAGTTGCTTAAGCTCTATCTACTTTGGCAAGAAATCTATGGACACCGAGTAAACTCCACATTTTACTTTTGGACTTGATATTGTCATGCTTTAATGTTAGAAAAGGGTAGTTCTGTCTCACATTCAGATTTTTTAATGTTTCACTATATCGGTATCCATTATTGTGCTGTTGAAAATAATAACAAATTTGAGATGTGTTTCTTGAAAGTCAAAGGCCTGGTACAATAGAGTTCATTAAGACCGTAACTCATCTAGTAGGAAAGGAGAGAAAGAATTGACTTGGCCATGTACAAGGCAATGATTTGACCTAATCTTACTGCATTTTATAATGTGAAAATTGAGGGTGAGTCTCTCTAGATGGACTTATAATGACTTGAGTCCTAAAAGGAAACTTATTTAGGGGTAAGTTCATGTTTAAACTTATATGTAGGTACTTAAGTTCACTTATTTTTAAAATCTCAAAATTACCCCTAACGGTGTTAGTTTTGTCTAGTTGTGAAAAGTCACATAGGTTAGATCATTAAAGTATATATGGAAACCCTTAATTGAGTTATATATGGAAAACGTTTATTAAATATTATGATAATTAACGGAAATTTTATATGAAAGTTATATATTCTGATAGTTATATATGGAAAGTTTAATGTACGTCACCAACTATTGTGACTGATGCAGATGATGTTGGGTTGTGTGCTATGCCGACTTTGGAGGAAGTGAGACAGGTCGTATTCTGTATTGATTCTGATAGTACGTCAGGGTCGGATGGATTTTGTAGTCACTTTTATCAGTTTTGTTGGGATATTGTGGGAGCAGATTTGCTAGTTGCAGTTCAAGATTACTTCTGGGGTTCTCCTATGCCTCGAGGATTCATGAGTACATTGGTAGTACTTTTACCCAAGAAGGAGTCACCTTCGACTTGGGCAGATTTTCGGCCGATCAGTTTATGTAACGTGGGCAACAAGGTGTTGATGAAGATCCTCGTTTCTCGTCTGTCGTCCTTGTTGCCGCGTATCATATCACCGACGCAGAGTGGGTTTGTGCCGGGTCGAGTGTTGCAGGACAGTGTACTTTTGGCTCAGGAGTTGGTTCATGATTTGGGGAGAGGTTCCCGGGGTGGGAACGTCGTGCTGAAGCTAGATATGGCTAAGGCATATGACATGATGTCTTGGACATTCATTCTCCAGATGTTGCGCGCTTTTGGGTTCTCTGAGGGCTGGATTTCTTTGGTTCGGCGGGCTATCTGGGGGCTATGGTTTTCTGTGATGGTGAATGGGGTCAGTCAGGGCTTTTTCCAGTCGCAGGGGGGCTGCGGCAGGGTGACCCACTTTCTCCTTGTTTGTTCATTATAGCTGCAGAGTATCTCTCTTGAGGCTTGGACTCTTTGTATGCTCGATTTCCGAGGGTAGCTTATAGTACTGGAGTTGGGGTTTCGGTTTCTCATTTGGCTTTTGCAGATGACATTACTATTTTTGCTAATGGGTGTCGGTCGAGCTTGCAGCGAGTTATGGATTTTCTTCATCACTATGAGGCTGTCTCTGGTCAGTTAGTTAGTCAGGCCAAGAGTAGTTTCTATATCAATTCGCGTGCCTCGCATTCTAGAGAGGTGATTGCACGGCAGACCACTGGTTTTCAGAAGCGTGACCTTCCGTTTATTTATCTGGGGTGCCCTATCTACTTGGGTCATCTCCGGATCTCGTACTTTGATGAGATGATTCGGAAGGTGCGCGATCGGATTTCTGGATGGGCGAATCGCTTGCTCTCCTTTGGAGGTAAGCTCACTCTGATTCGTCATGTGCTCGCGTCGATGCCAATTCACTTGTTTCACGTGCTGAGGCCTCCTGCGGATGTTTTTCACCAGTTAGAGAGGTTGTTCACACGTTTCTTGTGGGGTGATACAGCTACTCATCGGAGGATTCACTGGTGTCACTGGGCTGAGGTATGTTTTTCTGTAGAGGAGGGCGGCTTAGGGGTGCGTTCTTTTTCTGACGTAGCCGAGACTTGTGAGGTGAAGCTCTGGTGGAGTTTTCGGGCTCAACAGTCACTTTGGTCCACTTTTATGAGGGCCAAGTACTGTAGATCCACCCATCCTGGGCTTATTGAGTTTCGTTACCCAGCTTCACCTCTTTGGAGGCGGTTGTGTGGGATTCGATCCGTGGTTGAGCCGAGGATCAGATGGTTAGTAAGGTCTGGTGAGGTCAGCTTCTGGTATGATTGTTGGTTGGGGGATTACCCTTTGGCTTTAGTGTATCCGGGGGCAGCTTCTGGGGATCCTGTTTCTGCTTACTGGACGGGTCGGCAGTGGGACAGAGGCCGATTGTTGGGGATTTTACCTTCTCCAGTTGTTGAGCAGATTGTGCAGATTCCGATTCCAGAGCAGGGGATTGATCAGATGAGGTGGAGGTTGTCTTTGGATGGGAATTTTTCATTGAGGACTGCTTGGGCTGATATTCAGGGTGTGGCTCCAGTTCGGGTTGGGTTTTCTTGTGTCTGGCAGAGGCATATTCCAACTCAGATCTCCTTCTTTATGTGGCGGTTGTTTCATGATTTTCTGGCCACAGATGATGGCTTAGAGAGACGGGGTTTCCATGTAGTATCTCGGTGTGTGTGTGGTGGGGCTGTTGAGACTCTTAGGCATCTTTTTCTGGATTGTCCGTTTGCAGTTCAGGTGTGGGGTCACTTTTATCAGATGTTTGGGATCAGATGTCGGCCGTTTCAGTCTCCTTATGCTTTGATACTTCATTGACGGCGTTGTGCTCTTTCTGCAGGTCACGTGCGGGTACTGCTGTCGTGCTTCATTCTGTGGCACTTATGGAAGGCCCGTAATGCTTATAGATTCGATGGTCAGGTTTTTCAGGTGCTCGTTGTGATTCAGAGGGTTATGACCAATATGCAGTTGGTTGGGCTTGCTTTTGGGTTTGCTCCGAGTCAGTTGCGTCGGGATGAGTCTGTGGAGTTTGTAGGTTCTCTTAGGGTCTTGGTTCCTCGGCCTCGACCTCTTCGCTTGGTTGCTTGGACTCGTCCTGTAGCGGGTTGCCTGAAGATCAGTGTTGACGGCTGTTCTAAAGGCAATCTGGGACTGTCTGCGGCAGGGGGTGTTATTCGGGACCATCATGGTCGGGTACTTAGGGCTTTTGGCTTGTTTCTGGGGTATCAGCCTATTCTGTATGCGGAGTTGCAGGCTGTTTGTGCTGGGTTGGAGTTGGCCGCAGATTTGGGAGCTTCAGAGTTGTTAGTGGAGTCAGATTCAGCTATAGTGGTTTCTTGGGTTTCGTCTCAGGGTACTGGGTGCTGGGTTTATGCTTACCTACTTGCTCGGATTCGGCTTTTGTGTGCTTTTCTCTCTGCTCGCGTCTGCCACGTCCTGCGGGAGGTGAATCAGGCTGCAGACTTCATGGCTAATTGGGCTTGCTCTCAGCAGCTCAATCAGCGATTCCTTGATTCGTCATCCCTTCCTTCTAGGATTGCTGGCATCCTCGCCTTGGACACTCGACAGACTCCTCACGTTCGTCGTTGAGTTTTTATTTTTTTTAATTGATGTTTTATTTTTCATGCTTTTGGTGATGAGTCATCACCAAACTTTTGCTTTGACTTTCTTCCACTTCTGGAGGCTTGGCTCTATGTCCTCCTCCCTTGTACATTTTTCCTTTTAGCTAAAAAAAAAAAAAAAAAAATCTTTTAAACTAAAAAAAAAAGAATTTACAATTAGAGTCTTGTTACCAGTACAGTCGTGTTACTATACTGACACTAATGTTACTATAGTGAATTTTAACATACAATTGCAAACATTGATACGTATATTATATAACATACACTTTAATATTCACAGTAACATTAAAGTTTTGTGCTCAGTAACACATCTAATTTTATAAAATACAAGACAATAGTTTTTTTTACAGTAACATCAACTTTCGAATGATTTTAGTCAAAATACGATCCACAAATTGAAAATTTATCAAATGATGAGTAGTAACATACAATCGACAGTTGAATTACGACACTCAACACCAATTGTGAACATCAAGACATCGAAATTCTGAACTCCTTTTTTTGGTTCACGTACAATAACATGAACTTTTTTCACAGTAACAACCAAGGAATCCTTGATTGTCTTGCGCAGCAAAAAAATCAATAAAATCAAAATCTATAACACTTTAATTTAGTATTAATGTATGAGTTCTCTTGAATCTTGGTTACAAGGTTAATGCCCACTTTGACAGAATTAAATCCCTAATTGTTATTACTTTTTTACCATGTTACTATTTTTTTGTGAGCATGTTACTATTTTTTTAGTAACCATATTACTGTCTTTGTTGAGTATATTACTACTGTTATTTTTTAAATATTAATATTCAATATTAATATTTTGTCGATGGAGTCCAAAATAAATTAGAATAGTAAATTAAAATTGTATTTTATGGAATGTAATGGGTTTGAAATTTGAATATGAACTATTTTTGGTAAATGCCGGTTTCTTGTTTTTCGGATAAGAAAACATTGTGACTTGGAAGATTGTAGCCGGATTTGAGGGCGATTATGAAGGAGATATATATGGCTAGTTATTGTGTCCATAAACGTCGTTTATAACATTCCTACAGGGAAGGGTTACAATAGTAAAATTGATAAAAACAACGGACTTAAAACCAAATCAGTTTCCTTGACGAACTTATCTCCAAATAAGTCCATATAGGGGGACCGACCTCCAAATTTCCCTCTTATATTAACTAGCAATGCACCACGTGTGTTGCTCGTAAATAATTTTTTAGATAAAAATTAATAAATAAATATTTGTTATATGTGTACCTAAATTAAATATCATCTCAAATTTATCAAATTTACTTTTGTATCGCTCATATTCTATTATAGAATTTTTGAAAACTTTGTATGTTTCAAAGATTTGTTGTTCTAACTTCAAGAAAATGGATAAAAAAAGAAAAGAAATAATTAAAGTTCTAATTTTGTTCCTATAATTTTGTAATTGAAAGTGATATTTTAGTATGTTTGAAAATTAAAATTTTTAAAATTAATTTGATTAAGATTATATTTATAAATCATTGAATAAAATACAAATAATTGTCAATATACCAATCATATTAGAACCTTACTGTATTTAGAATTAGTTATGTCAATTGAGATAAGATTTAATATATTACGCCATAATATATAATAAAACATCTTAAAATTTAAAAAAAAAAAAAATTCAAGTTTTGCTTAAAAATATACTACCATCTATTTTCACATAAAATCTTAATATAGATTGAAGAAATTATTGAAGAAACAAATTTCCTAAGCTGAGAAGGAGTATAAGATATGCATTGTTAATTACTCGTAGTATAAACCCTACGAGGACACTTATGTTAAAATGTATTCATCCAAGATTTTACATGGACTAGACACGTCTCATAGGAGTGCCCCCAAGCAATCCACTTTTTATGATCACTAAGTTATTTTAATTTCTTAATTATTCATTTTGTTTCCTCAATTTGGCTTTCTCGGTAATCCACTGCAACAATTTTTCTTTTTAGTTATAAATTGACTCGTCGCAAAATGTACCAAGTTGGTCGCTAAAAATTTTCTACGGCGAACTCATTTCCTTGTGTTAGGCTTGTCTAGAAAAGTTTTCAGCGACAACAAAATATTTGTCGCCAAATGTTCACAATAGGCGATAATAATATCGTCGTCAAACATCTTCTCGTTTGATCATCAATGTTTTGTTTGTCATAAAAAAATAAATTATTTTAACCACATAAAACTTTTAGCGACGATTATATTCGTCGTTAAATATGAAACCTTCAGTGACCAACTCTATTTTGTCGCTAACAATAAGTAAATTAAATGTAGGCAACAAAATATGCTCGTCGCTAAAAAAGACAAACAGTGTTTTAGCTGAGACTTTTTTCGTCCCCAACTTTTTTTTTTTTTTTGTGTGAAAATTAGACAACTCAAAACTCCGATCCATTTCAATCATGCATCCATGACCCTAGATAATTCATACAAGTACATCACAATTATTAAAACATCCATATATTACTCATAATATAAAATAGCATCCAACAATATCCAAAACTCTCAACATCTAATGTCCCAACATCCTCCCAATAAACAAATATCTCAAATATTCAAAATATAAGATGTCTAGATATCCAAAAAGAGTTCTTTAAAATCCATCGCCAATCTATGAGGTTATCATAGATGCTGGCTTAACTTTTGCTTGGTTCAAGTAGCAACTCTTCAACTTTCTCTCTGAAAAAAACATAAGGGTATAAAATTTTCGCAAATACTAAATACAAATATAAAATAACTATGAATGAAGAACCCATGGTACATAACCAAACAAGACCAATTTTTATATAGCTTGATTAGATCCTATTTACTATAACACTCCTAGTGAGAGAAAGTTGAAGACCAAATGAAATCAAGATTCCAAAGGCTCACAACTATTATTCTTTAGTAGCCAAGAAATCTGCACGGAAAAAAAAAAATACTCCACTCAGTGAAATCACTACAAGAAATTTTGCAATCACCGACACTTATAAACGCCGGCAAAAAGAAATAAGGGCGTCTGTTTTGAGCGTAGTCTATCCTCCATCGGGAAAAATACTGGTATTTATTAGTTGCCGGAGCCGGTCACCGGAGGTAAAATCCCAGGCATTTAAACAAACGCTGGTAAATAAAGTTTTTTTTTTTTTGGGTGCAGTTCAAGAAACCTTTGTACTAAAATCAAATATTAAATATTGTGAATAAAACTAGTTTGTTCATAACAAGCATCCACAAAATTTCATAGCCTTTTTCTCTAAATAAATCCCAGGCCACCAAATCAAACCAGCACCTTCCTTTTTTTCTAGACCAACTCTTCTGGTCAGTGCCACAACTTCTTTCCAACAAAAAAGAATACAAAGTGGAATGCAAAAATTATGTGCATAAACATTAAGAGGGTAATCCAAAAACAAAAAAAAAAAATTGAAATTTCACAAACATTAATAGGGTAATCCAAAAAAAAAAAAAAAATGACAAGAAGTTAGTCTTCTGTTACATAAAGAGACCAAAAAGAAAGCTCCATGTATCCTCTTATTCAAAAGATATATCTCGTGTTCTCACTGTCCCATTGGCAGCAAATGTTGAGATATTGGAGCTATGTAAATGGCTCGTGAATCCAAATTCTCAGATCCTCAAAAAATATAGAAACATATGTTAGTAAATTGGCATATCCAATTTATTTAAGAGATTGATATCACCTAACAAAAGTAAGGTTTCAATTAACAAAGGTTCCTTTTCTTGCATCATTGACATTGAAACTCCATTGCTTAATTCATTTTGTTCTCCACAGTTAACTAAAGGGTACACTGAGGAGCTACGTTTCTACAGCAGGGCGACAATAAATCCAGTTGCCCAGACCTACCAAGGAATGAGAAGGACCTATTAATGACTATTACTTGTTTTCCCAGTTCGTTGAAGATATTTAGCATGTGTACCAAAAAAGAAAGAAAGAAGATATTTAGCATGATAAAAGCCAGATAACAGAGAATGTCTTATGCACTGATCATAGTAGAAGGAAAACCAAATAAAATTAGCTAGTTTCGAGAAACGAGGAATACTTAAGTTGAAGAACACCAAAGATGTTGACTACAAGATATCTAGCATGGGAATGATTTTTAGTGAGACCAACAATATCAACACCCATCACACACCAAATAAAAGGGAGGGGAAGACAGAACACCAAACAATACACTTATGTTAGGGTTGAAAGATGATATCAACATGGTGGCATGTAAGGAGACATTGTCAGGGTTGAAAGATGATAGAATGCAGTGAAAGAAAGTTTAGGATACCAGTTGCTGTCCAATTTGATCTCTGATTCCAGCGGCTGCAGATGCATAGTTGGCTACTTCTGGTTGTCTATGTGGAGCATGTTTGATATTTGGATAGTGCAGTATGACACCAAACAAACTAACATCTATCGTAGTACTAGCACTTGTACTATGGCAACCAACTTCTAAGTTTTTTCGACATGTAATGATTATATACATCATATTCAAAAATTCCTACATTTCATATATGATTGTCAAGCTGAAAATTAGGTTACAACAATCTGAATCAAGTGACTTTGAGAATCAAGAGAGTGTGTATCTTAGACTTAAGCTTTTACCCCGTGTTTATACTATTTGTACTTTTTTTTTGGGTTTCTATCATTGGCTATATAAGGTGACACACCTAATTTTTAGTCAAATCTTCCTAAATTTATGTTAAAATCTTTCTAGGTTTTCTTTTTTATTGATCGATTATTTAGGTTACATGTTTTTTATGTGTACCTATGGCTTAGGTAGTTTCGTTATAGGTTGGCAATGCACCTCGCTATTTGGGATAGCCTAATTATCTATTTGCTTAGTTACATTCCTTATGAATGCCTAGGTGTTGTATCCTTTCAACCGCCTCAGCTTTCTAGGGATAGTCTGGTCATCTGATCCTACTCGGATGAAACTCAATCTCCAAAAGATATAGGCAAATCCCAACTTGAATTCTTATCTCATATCATTTCTCTTTGAGGACACTTCCCAACTTTGTTCGACACACACTTCCCTGCTCGGGAATGCTTTCCACTAAGCAGAGCTCTTTCTACCGACTTATGCAAGGTCAAGTTCTGTCTTGCTATGCTATATTTCTCTTGCTCGGTCATTATGAAACCAAATCATTATGGCATGTGCATATGCCACATGCCCTAGGCCAGCTGTCAAATCATGGTTCAAAGATTCTAAACTCTTTCACATGTTTTTCTTAATTTTTCTAGACAATAGATCAACTATCATATACTGATGGAAGACTCATTTAAGCATAATGAATTATACTTAAATGTTTGGTAAGTGATCTATTAAGTTAAAAAATAAAAAATAAACAGAAGAATACTCAAATCTATTAGGGTTATATTCAAACCCTTTTAATATACCCAGTTCTTTAAAATTTTTTAAAAGTGGATTTCTTTTTGCACACCACGAATATTTTTATATACAACTCGAGCACACACACACACACACCAAATAGGATCTTTACGCAAATCAGGACCATTGCCCTAAGACACGCTTATTTAGGGGTGTTCAAATTTTTGATTAGTCGCAATTTCCTACCCTACCCGATCCTACGCGACCCTATTGAACGGCTAGCCGAAAAAATCGGGTAGGAATGCATAAGAGTTTTTGGTCTTCCGATTAAATCGGGTAGGAATGCGGAATAGCCATTAATTTCCGTATTTCTACCTTACCCTACCCGCATTAATTTATATATATATATATATAAATTAAAAACCCTAATTCTCTAACCATATGATTTAAACTTAAAATAATTATTATTGTATTTGTGTAAAAATTATGATAGATTGATATGTATGCTTTCTTGTGTTTTATTGTAATTGTTGTTGTAATTATTTTAGATTTTAGTGTTATTGGTTTATTGTGTTGTTAAATTAGTGCATGTTATTTAATTGAATTGTTAAAATGATCCAAAAATTAATAACTACAAAAGTGTTCACCCGATTTCCTACCCAACTTCCTACCCGATTAATTTGGCCGAAAGTCGGGTAGGAATACCACACTTGATCGGGTAGGGTAGGCCAAGAAAAAATTCTTCCGCAAAGTATCGGGTAAGAAGACGGAAGACTATATTTCCTACCGGTAGGGTAGGGTGAACACCCCTACGCTTGGTCTAAAAATTATTTTCCAATGAAAAGCCCATGACGAAAAACTAATACCCCTTCTTAGTCTAAATGGTGCTAGTTAGAACTCATAATTATAAAGGCGATCCATTTGTTTGACACAAAATTAATATGGATTTAATGAATTTGTGTTTAATCATGGTGGATTTAGATCGTAAACTAGTAGACCCATCAAACTCGCTTAATAAATAAATTGATATAAAACTAATAAAACACAAAACAAATCTTGCTAAACATCGCATATACACAATATGTATTCCATTATATAATACTATAAACTAACATACAAACTTTGAATGACTAAATTTACACGTTGCTAAAATCCAACACAAAATGATTCATTGACGACCTTAGTGTAGTGTAGTTCTACAAAATATACAAGAAGCTAATGCAAAGTAAGTTGCAATAGTGGCATCGTGAAAGGTTTGAAGTTTATGCTTTGTGTTATGCAAAAATAAACTCTTGAGATTTGTCATCCCTCACAAATCACAAATATCGATGAAGCCTAGGAGACACCTACGACAGTAGAAACCAAGACGTTTGGGCGTATGGGAGATGCTCTTTCCAATTGATGTCTTTGGTATTTTCATAGTTTATATAGCAATTCTATGTTTATGTTTCCATGCGATGTTTTATTTTTTTTCACAAGTACAATGAAAAGCCCTTCTTAGACCGGAAAACTAATACCTATTTTTAGTCTAAATGGTGCTAGTTAGAACTCATAATATAGAAACGATCCTTTTGATTGACACAAAATTAATATGAATTCAATTTATTTGAGTTTAATCTTAATGGGTTTTGATCGTAAACGAGTAAACCCACCAAACTCGCTTAATAAATAAATTAATATAACCCAATAAAACACAAAACAAATCTAGCTAAACATTGTGTATACACGATATGTATCCCATTATACAATACTATAAAATAATTGGGCATGACTCAGACAAACTTTGAAGGACTAAATTTACTCGTTTCAAAAATCCAACACAAAATGATTCATTGAAGACCATAGTTGTAGTGTAGTTCTACAAAATATACAAGAAGCTAATGTTTGCAATATTGGCACGGTGAAAGGTTTGAAGTTTATGCTTTATGTTCTGTAAAGGTAAACTCTTGATACTTGTCATCCCTTGTAAATCACAAGTATCGGTGAAGCCTAAGAAACACATGCGATAGTAGAACCCAAGACGTTTGGGCGTATGGGAGCTACTCTTTCCATCTTATGCATTACATTGTATTTTACACCACCTATTCCTTGATGTCTTTGGCATTCTCATAGTTTATATATAGCTATTCTATGTTTATGTGCATTACCTCTTACACCAAAGCTTCTTTTCTCTTGATGTGCTTTTAGCATAATTCAAGTTTAGAGCCTAGTGGTGTGATGATATGTAACCTTTATCTAATTTAGCAATTCTAGTTTAGTTTTATTTTTTTTCCCTTTTAATATCTTTGTGATGATCCATTATTGATTTGAAGAAAGATACGCTCAGGTGGCAAGCTATATATGTGGTTTGGAATAATATCTATATAATAAAGTAGCTAGATTGGTTTGTCTTGAGCTTTTCGCGGCTCAGATCATTTTCAAGTTTTTGATCCAACGATCCTAATTAATCTACATTATTCTTACAGGACTCTACTACATTCCTTTTATCTCTCCTCATCATCATTCAAACCATTAGAGAGATATCTACATCTACTCTACTACATTCTTTTTTATATCTCCTCATTCTCATTCAAACCATGGGAGAGATTGGTTTGGACGGTTATATATATATATATATAATAAAAACAAAATATATTTAAAATCTATTAAAACTCTAATAACAAGGATTATCTCTAATAAAATATAAGTTCATTAACATATGTCGTCCTATTTATCTATCTATATATATCTATATTGATATCTATATCTATATAATAAAGTAGCTACATTGGTTTGTCTTGAACTTTTCACGGCTCAGATTATTTTTAGGTTTTTGATCCAACGACCCTAATTAATCTACATTCCTATAGGACTCTACTACATTCTTTTTATCTTTCCTTATCCCCATTCAAACCATTAGAGAGATATCTACATCTACTCTACTACATTCTTTTTTATCTCTCCTCATTCCCATTCAAACCAAGAGAGAGATTGGCTTGGACGGTTATACACACACACACACACACACACACATATATATATATATATATATATATATATATATATATATATATATATAATAAAAACAAAATATATCTAAAATCTATTAAAACTCTAATAACAAAGATTATCTCTAATAAAATATAAGTTCATTAACATATGCCGTCTTATTTATCTATCTATATTGATATCTATATCTATATATATAATCCAATCTATGTAATAAACAGTTCAAACGCGTAATTTAAAATTAACAAAATAATAATACAATAACAATGATTATCGCTAGCAAAATATAGGTTTATTAACATATGTCATCCTATATTTATCTATCTATCTATCTATCTATCTATATCTATACGTATAATCTATAATATAAAACAGTAGGTCTGTTAAAATTCGACACGACACGATTAACCGACACGAATTGACACTAATTAAACGGGTTTGGGTGAGACCTTAACAGGTTTGGGTGGTAAACATGTTGATGTGTCAGACACATTTAATAAACGAGTCATGTTCGAGTGAGATCTGTCAACCCGTTTATCACCCGTTTACCAGTTTAAATAAATTTAATATAATAATAAATTATATATATATATAATAATGAATGAGTAAAAAAAAAAATAAAGAAAACATTTCAAAAAAAAAAAAAGTAAGGACATCAGTAGTAGGAAAATGAAGCTTTGAGCCTTGAGGCATTGAATTGTCTTTTGACCATTTTCTTTGAATCCCACATCGACAAGGAGTGAAGAGAGGAGACTTCAGTTGCCTATAAAAAAAGGTAGTGGGCTTCTCATTTTAATCAACATTTGTTGTGTAATTTTAACGTGACTATTGGCTAGAATTCTTTCAATTGAGGAAAGTACAGTTGGAAGCAAAGAAATGGAATGTAAAAATTTATTAAAATAATATATATATATTTTTTTTAAATGGGTTAAACGAGTCGTATCGTGTTACCTGTTAATTAAACGGTTCGTGTTCGTGTTAAAACAATACAGATTTTAATAAGTCCATCCGACAGTTTTAAATAGACTTATTCAGCAGCCACCAATATCCCTCTCAAAACCATTCACATTGAATTCTCCCCCTCCAATTCCATCACTTCTCACTTACGTTGTGGCTCAGATCGCTTGACGATTATTGATCCGATGGTCCTAATGTTAAATTCTCTCTCTCAATTTTTTGAACAAGACTTTTATTCCTTTCACAATTCTAAGACTTCGATATCTCTTATAAGTCTCTCTCTCTATCTCATACTGCACATTAATTAGATCGTTAATTATGACTCTATTTAATTACGGATTATTTTTAATTTTTTTAAATAAACAAATGGACTTTAAATACAGATTCTTTTCATCAAAACAAGTTGAATGACTATAATATATGTCATATTTTGTATTGAAATAAAAATATTATAATATTCAAATGGTATAATAAGTGAATAATATATATATAATTTGTGATATATCTATATAATAATACACCTAGGAACTTGAATTTTTATCTCTTACATATTTTCCCTTTCAAAAATATCACATCACTCATTTCTATCCCATATTTAATCATTTAATATTTGATTAATTTATAGCTTAACATAATTTTTATTTTGACATTATTCATACACGACAGTATATACATGCTGAATTTTTTTATTGGATTATATATTTTTAAAAAAATTTATCGATATTTTTTAAAAAATAATAGGTAAAAATAAATTTTAAATGACATAATTAAAGAAAATGAAGAAAAAAAATTATTATTTAATATAATAGAATCGATTTTTTGGACGCTCAAATTTTATATTTCATCGTCCCTTTAAGGCACGGGTTATGACTAGTATTTTTATAAGGTCGATATAATGGGACAAAAATGATATTTTTCATAAATTAAGGAAGTGAGTATGGACTGAGATGAAATGAGTCATAAAAAAAAATTATTATAGAATGAAATGACAATAATAATTCTAATGATGACAAGTTTGAAAGGGTAGAAGTAGGTTTGTGAGCAAATGAAAATTTCATTTGAACTGTTTGAATCGAAATCTTATTAGTCGATTGTGAATTAAATTTTTAACCAATTGCTAATATGAATTTAAACATACTAGTTGAATGCTTTTATTTGATTCTTTTGTTGTAATATGGGTCAACAAAATATTGGTATTGACACAAAAAAAAACCCTTTTTCGACAGCTTGGAATCTTTTTCCACCTCGTGAGTATATTCATTTGTTCTAAATCTGCAATTGTCATTCTACGTTGTGCATCTAAAATGGCTTTTAGATTTTCACTTGTGAAATCGACGCTTTCAGTGTCCATGGACAGAGAAAGACACTACAACATGGCAAATTGAGATGCTTGAGTTTTTTTTTTTTTTTTTGAGGCATGAGCTGTAATGGGCCAAAAAAAGACATTGAAGTGTTGTGAATTTTCTATTAAAAAAAGATATTGTGAATTTGGTTTTCTTGAAAACCCAGTTAATGTTTTTTTAATCTAATGCCAAGAAAATGTTCCCTTGCAATATGCAAGATGAGCATATATATTATGAGGTGCATTCAGAATATTAATGTCCATGTATGTATATTTCTTGTGAAATCCAAATGGGTTATAGGAATTTTTTATTTTCTAGACTCCCTAAAGCAATCTACACAACTACCCAACATATACTCCATTTCCCTCCAACATTCATTTTTTTTTAAACCTATAAACAATCGTGCATGTGAGAAAATCACATGATTTAATGAGTCTGAGATTCAACGGGAACACGTTGATTTGAATGAGTGATGGTAAGTTGTTTTAAATCCTCAATAGTTGCATGTAATTCACCGGAAAATGAATTGTAACTTAAACCACTTGAAACCTATTACAAAAGATTTGACGTCTTTGGTGGCAACTTACCGAATAACCGATAATTATCAAATAACAAATAAGTTGTATTATAAATATAAGAAGTTATAGGCACTTGGAATTGTGCAATGTAAATTATATCAACAATTTTTACCCCCTAAACTCTAACTTGGTGAAACTCACCAAGCATAATATTGGCAACATAGTATATCATTAAGTAATGAAAATTAGACCATAAAAAAGACATCAAGACCCACACTACACTTGCTACTTTAAGCACAAATACAAATCGTACCAACTCTAATTAAAACCATAGAACATCAATTTCGCTACCAATCCAATCAAACTACAAATAACCAGCAATTTGAAGGATACTTGATCAATTTTGACAATAAACTAAACAACCTTGAGGATAGTTAGTTGGAACAACAAACATTTTGGTGCCCATAAGATTCACAACCTAACCCAAAGTGCTCCTGTCAATTATTTTTCATAGACCTGAATCTGCTATAGATCCTGAAGCTTTGTAATCTCCGTTGCATTCCGACGAATATATGATTATCCACTGAAATTCTTTCGGAAAATCCCAAGTGCATCTGCCGAACATATTGCCCGAGTTCTCCGTGACTGACCATACATATAGACTTTTTACAATGACATGACGAGGCAAATGATGTCAAAAGAGATCAAACCTCTGTTTTCAAAAAGATATCAAAGAATTGTTTTGTTAGAATAATAAAAGTTCTCACTTGTCTTGCACTTCTCTATATATAGTACTAGTAATTGATTGAGTATGAATACACTATGTAACCAAAAAAAAAAAAATTCACAATCAATTATCCGTGCTTGAAGACACTATTCACAACACAAAAAAATCGCCAATCAATAAAAACTCATTACTTTTTCAAAAAAATTTCAATAGAATTTTATCTAAAAATAGGACTCATAAACCATATAAATATGTGTATACAATTCATAAAATCAAATTAGTAATTATTACGTATCTTTATTGAAAGATATATGACCCAAACCAATTACAAAAGGCACTTTGTAAAAAAAATGATTTGAAATATTTTTACTTTTTTTTGTTTAATTACACAATTTGTAATTAATCTGGGCCCACTATAAAAAACCTACCTCTTTCATGACCATACTCTAGATGTACCCACCATCACGTCACAATATTAGATAAATACAACTATTTGCCAAGTAAAATACCATAATAATACTAATTGTAAACATACGAACAATTAGAAACCATTTCGTTGCAATGCTTCAGCTTTTTACAATGTGCTTGCTTTGATGATAAAAAGTTCAGCTATTAAAATGCCATAGCATGTGTACCAAATCATAGCAAAAGTGTAGTCTAAGAGGTTTGTGTGCACAATGTGCATTCGTGTGCGCAAACTTTGGGCAGACACTTTGTAAAATAACCGCTTCCACTTCGGCCCTAGTTGGAAAAAAATTCTACAAAGACAAATAATAAGTAGTGATCCATAATGAATTAGTTTAAATAGCACACAGGGAGGTTCAAAATGGACAATACCAATTAGCTTGAGCATAAGCTTGAAGTAAACACTTATCTGTTTGTTTTCCTTTTATGATTTAACATTAGTCTTAGAAATATGCCTTTTAAAATCAACATCGACATCTTACTGAAAACCTAAATATGTGCACATTGAAAGCCAAATGCCTCAAAAATCCAATATATTTAGCATTTGAGTATTCATCACCAGGATTCAACAAATTATAGCAACATAAGCAACATTTAGTCAATCGAACCTCTAAGTAGGAAATTCCGGCCCAAATTCAAGTTATTCTAACACAGTTCTAGAACTCCCCACTCAAATTACTATAGAAACAAAAATAATTAACTCAGAAAAAGAAAGAAAAGGAAAAAAACTAAAATACAAAAACCCAATCAAGTTGACGATTACAGATTTAGAAATGCAAATATCATTGCCAAGCGAAAAGAATCGCACAGGCATGTCCCCCATAGTTATTTCCTCAAAGAAATACCTTAGGAAGGGTGCGGAAATCAATCACAGATTTAAGGGCCACTTGCACTGTTTCCCCCTGTTGTGTGTTTCTTATAAGCTTCCAACATTCTCTATTGGACAACATGCAACGTCTGCATAACTGAAAGAGCATTGTTCATTAAAGTTGCCATCATGGATGCACCACCTGTTTACTTCAAGCTTGGCTAAGAACTCAAAGTTTGGTCTCACTGCATGAATTTGTTGGAAATAAGCTTAATTTTACTTTTTAGTACATTAGATGAATTAGTGAAAGTGGCCACTTTAGGTTCATCTTACTCCTCCAATTCGCCATTGTCAATTAATTGGAATCATCTTCCCATGGCCATATCTTTGTAAGTGCACCAAATGGGTCACCTCCTGCTCACGAAATGTGTAAAAGCTTGAGATGTCGATGTCGAGGACGATTGGTCCAGCGCTAAAAACCATTTTCTCACTATGATCGGTTGGACTTAACACCTTGACATCCGCAACTTTAGAATAGCTTCGGGATAAAAAAAAATACAAAATCCTTTTGAATTCTATATCCCTATGGGATCCAACTTTATACAACTGAGTTATAGCTCTGTTCCATCTCTGCAATATTGTGATTTGTTTTCTATCAACTTCACAAAAGGGAGAAATCAAACAACACTTTAGAAAAGTCGTAGCAAAATTTGTTTGGTACACTTCTATATGAAAAAAAATCAAGTAAAGAGATATATTTTTGAGCAGATATATCTATATAGGAGATATATTCAACTATTTTTTATTTAAATTTTTGAGCAGATATATACTAAATATTCTTATTTTTATTTTTGTTGGCTTTCATCCTCCAATTATGCAATTGGAAATTTGAATTTTTTTTCGTTTAGGGTCTAGGTTTTAGTGGAAGATAGATATGTTTAGTTTGTCACCTCTTAATCATTTATTTGGGAGTTCTTTGTGTTGGAATATTATACCCCCGAGTTACTATTATACTTTGTCAATGTAATATCATTGGACATCTAACTTGTTTGATTATTTGATCGAAGTGGCTGCTCAATTGTTTATTATACAACACAATTTTTACTGAAACTTGAGTAAGATTGACCTTTTGTGTTATTGATGTGTCAATTTAGATAGATGTCTATTATATATATTTACTATGGGTGACCCGTGTCCGAAGACACGGTGCAATGTGAATGGTCTTGAGAGAAATGTTGGTGGTCGTTGAATGAGTTTATTTGAGACCAACGAATAGACTTGTTGAAGTTTGCTCTATTATTTGCATTTGATTTGCTCATCTTCCATGTTAAATAGACTTTTTCCTCATTCATAGTTATTTTATATTTGTATTTAGTATTTGCGAAAATTTTATACCCTTATTTTTTTTTTAGAGAGAGAAGGTTGACTAGTTGCTACTTGAACCAAGCAAAAGTTAAGCAAGCATATGTGATAACCTCATAGGTTGACGTTGGATTATAAAAAGCTCTTTTTGGATATCTAGACATATTTTATTTTGAACATTTGAGATATTTGTTTACTAGGAATAACTCATGCCTGAAGACACATTGTAATGTGAATGATTTTGAGAGGGATGTTGGTGACCGTTGGATGAGTCTATTTGAAATCGTCGGATAGACTTATTGAATTCTGCCATATTTTATATTATAGATAAGGTGGTCTGAACATCCCTCACCATTAAACAAAAAAAAAAAAAAACTATTGTAGGTGTTGTATTATATTGATACACTAGGGGTAGTTCGTGCCTGAACGCACGGTAAAATGTGAATTATTTTAAGAGAGATATTGGTGGCCGTTGGATGAGTTTCTTTGAGACCGTTGAATGAATTTATTGAAGTCTGCCCTGTTTTATATTATAGATTGGGAGAATGTTGCGACATTAGATGTTGAGAGTTTTGGATATTGTTGGATTTGTTGGGTTTATATTATGAGTAATGTATGAATGTTTTAATAATTGTGATGTGTTTGTATGAATTATCTAGGGTTATGGATGCATATTGAAATGGGTTGGATTTTTGAATAATCTAATTTTCACAAAAAAAATTTGGCGACGAAAAAAAATCTCAGCCAAAACGTTGTTCGTCTTTTTTAGCAGCGAACATATTTTGTTGCCTATATTTAATTTATTTATTGTTACCGACGAAATGGAGTTGGTCATTGAAGTTTTCAAATTTAGCGACGAATATAATCGTCGCTAAAATTTTTATGTGATTAAAATAATTTATTTTTTGATGACGAATAAAACATTGACAACCAAACGAGAAGATGTTCGACGATGATATTATTGTCGCCTATTGTGTACTTTTGGCGACAAATATTTTGTTGTCACTGAAAACTTTCCCAATGAGTCTAAGGCGACGAAATTAGTTCGCCATTGAAAATTTTTAGTGACCAACTTGGTACATTTTGCGTTGGGTCAGTTCGTCGCTAACAAGCAAAATTGTTGTAATGGATTACCGAGAAAGGCAAATCGAGGGAAAAAAAAAGAATAACTAAGAAATTAAAATAACTTAATGATCATATAAAGTGGATTGCTTGGGGGTACTCCTATGAGATGTATCTAGTCCATGTAAAAATCTTGGATGAATACATTTTAACATAAGTGTCCTCTTAGGGTCTATGCTGCGAGTAATTAACAATGCATATCTTAGCCTAGGAAATTTGTTTCTACGTCTAAGAGCTTTGATCATCGCTAGAATTCAATAAGATGCTACAACTGCTTTTCATGTGCAAGTAGGCAGTGAGTTGCATGGGTTCTTATTTTATCCACACTTAATATTTTTGATTCAGAGCCTCAACAATTTTGAAAATTTCCATCAAATATAAGCATTCACACTATTGAACATATATATTCTGACTTGATATCATTGGAATCCATAAACACCAACTAGTAAGCCTTACTAAATCCTTTGATGACTGATTGCTAACATTGATGAAATTATGATCTAAAACTTCAAATCCTTTCATGTCTTGGTGAGAACATAGACTAAATGTCAAACAATAAGTATCAGCCTGGGCTTTTGTGGAAGACATATTACGACTGTAAGCTATCATCTATTCTGTCTAAGAGCTGTTAGACTAAAAGAAAAGAATATGGGTTGTATTTAAGGCTTTGCATACTACTTATTGCAATACAAAATCAATAAGCAGATTTCACTAGCTATACTGGCTAGTGGTTCAATCCGAATTGGACATCTCTAATTAGTATAAAATGCAGTAAGATTAGGTCAAATCATTGCCTTGTACATGGCCAAGTCAGTTTTTTCTCTCCTTTCCTACTAGATGAGTTTCGGTCTTAATGAACTCTATTGTACCAGGCCTTTGACTTTCAAGAAACACATCTCAAATTTGTTATTATTTTCCACAGCACCAATAATAGATACTGATACAGTGAAACATTAAAAAATCTGAATATCTGAGGCGGAACTACGCTTTTCTAACATCAAAGCATGACAATAACAAGTCCAAAAGTAAAATGTGGAGTTTACTCGGTGTCCATAGATTTCTTGCCAAAGCAGATTGAGCTTAAGCAACTCAAATGGAATATGCTGCGAGATTTATTCTCACAAATCTTGAGAGGCCTTGTGTTTGGTAATATTATCTCTATGGAGATATGAAAGAATGTTAGTACCATGTCTTTTACAATAAATGTATTCTTTATTTTGACATTCATGAAGAATAAAGGGATGGAATATGTATTGACCACTCCCCAACTCCACAAGACAAGAAGGTGGATTTTCAATTTCTGGAGGATTTATTCCCTGGTTGATGTTCAACTCATTCATATTCTTTACAATCAGGAAGCCGCCACCAACTCATTAACATAGTGAAACCATGGACATGGATTGCCTACAGATTAACCATGGAAAGAATAGATTACCTAGTTCTTGACCTAAATCTGGTGAGCGATCCAAATCAGTAATGAAGCTGCGATGGATAGTAAGCACAAATTCATGGAGGAGCAGGGAGCCAAGACTTTATACTTTGAAACTAAATGTTTGTGCTTCTCGTTTGGAAAATCAAATTAAAACATGAAGTGTTTTGCTGCAAACTTGGGTTGCATGTCTATTGAGCTGCATTTGTAAATAAAGTGATTTTATTTGGACATGTGCAAAGTTTTATAAGTGAAATACAATCAACATAAACAGAATAAGAACAAATATGTGGAATCTAATAAAACATATTCATGGTACATAGCCTGTAAAGTAAGATCACTAACTTTATATTTCAAATATAAGAATATAAGATCACACAACTTTATTTGTGTGGGCCTTGTGACCTCTTTGTATTATGTTCGTATTGGTTGTAATTGTAAAGTAAAATTACAGAGTCCTCTTATGGTTCCAGTGGAGGTGCACTGGCACAAAGAGCCGGGATCCAAATTCCAAAGACACCAGAAAATCACTTGGCCCTGGTCCCTGGATATGTTTTACTACATGACCAGGGAACAAACATTACTGAAACTAAATTTTTTGACATAATTGCAGATACACTAGTCAAGTAGCTTTGGAAGATTGAGCAACTTCTTTGGAGCTTAACAAAAGCTGGGGGTGCTTGGGAAAAACACCTTCTGAAATGGTTGTTTTAGGCTCTCCTTGATGTGATTCAGACAATCATAATGTGCAGTACCCTGCATCCAGGCATTAATATACTATGCATAACAATAAAAAAAAAAATACATTTATAAGTCAGTCTATGGATTCTGGGGCTACAGATAGCTTAATAGCTCGTAGTGGCCAGCATCCTTGCGCAGGCACTATATATAAGATCTGTTTTCTACTCGAAAAAGCTTAGTGTCCATTAAAGATTGAATTCCCTTTGCAAAAGATATAAGATATTATCTTGACCTTTGGGATGAGGAATGAGCCAATCCAACAGCATCACTCTTTATTCCCAAAAGATTAAGCTGCTGTTTCTTGATGTTTGCATGCAATACAACCCCAAGGAATTCTTATGCTAACAAACTTCTTTGGTGACTTTGAACAGTAAGGTAAGACTTTGGCATAGTTTTTGCAATGCCTGTCTCGATTATATGCGAGCATAATTATCAAATGGGGTTATTTCTGATTGTGACTTTGTAGGTGGGATTCGATTGCGATTTGATTTCTAGAAAAGGTAGAGGGCAATGATCTCTATATAAACCCAATATGGGCATGTGCCATGGCATAGCAGTGAGAAACAAGTTGTAGAGCATTGTTTAGATTGATCGGAGAAGTTTCCAATAGTCCCTCAAAGGCTTCCAACATTCCAGGACAATATTGGCACCAATATTGGAACGTTGGGGGCCTGCGAGGACCATTGAAGAGTTACTCTTTGTGTCTCACTACTATTCATTCAATTTCCACTGCCCCTTCATAAGTGAAAAAAAGAGTTTTGATCGGAGATGAAGCAAAGAAATTACCTGCAACAACATGGTACAACTTTGGTGTAATAGGTATTTTAATTTGTTTTTATATTACGAAAATGCACAGTTTCCGAATAATTTTCCCATGAATTTAGGAGTCAAACCCAAAAATATTAGGACAACACTTTATTTATTTGAATATTTAGTAACCTCTTAGGTTGATAATAGTTTTAACGTTACCTGAGTGGCTAGAAATGTGTATAGATTCACCAAGTTTACTACTCGAAAGGACTCTTTGAACTCTTGGGAAACTTCTGACCAAAAAAAAAAAAAACTCTTGGGAACTCTACTAGCATACCTGTGTTTAATCAACATGCATAAAATTAATGAATACTTCTATTTTTAGATTAAGCTACAAAGAAACTTTTTTTATTATTTAAACAATAACGCTAATTTCACAATAGAGCTTGACTACAAAAATTGCACTGAGCAAGCAAGGGATCATTGTTAAATTGGCCATCCTAGGGTATACAACTAAGAAATTCATGTGAAAAAACTACTCCAATTTCATCGATATAACGAATTTTTTTTTTAACACGTCATATTTTTATTAAACAAAAAAACGAAGTACGTTACCAAAATGGGATCCTCCTAGAGATCAAAGGTAGGAAAAAAAAATTGATTAACTACCATGGGAACTTTGATATTCTCGTCAAGAAACTGAGGCTTTCACTCCCACGGGGATTACAATGAAGTAGAATATCTGTTGTTCGGAACAAAACTTTCACATCAGCCAAATGGCTTCGTGACTAGTGAGGCTCCAGACGAAGTGCAAAGACTTCACAAGCCCTTCACTTTAACAGTATTAACCTCCGAATATTCCAAATGGTTATTAGGTAACTATTATTTCTTCTTCATTGTTAATTTGGAAGATGCTGGGAAATTCAAGTGAAACTACTTTGCACCTATCTCATGTCATCAATGCAGTATTGCAACGTGAACTCCGAAAAAACATAGTAGTTTTATGTCATCAATGCAGCCTGGTTCTATATATAGATGTCTCTCCTACCTCCCCCTTTCCCCTCTTCTCTCTCTCTCCATTTATATATGCAGAAACCTCATTGTATATATACATAGTTGTCATATATCTATATAGAAGTTCTATTAGGGTATCGAAATGTTAGGTTTCATTATGGTACTTTCACTTTTTTTATTTACATACACATATGTATGGATTGCCAAATGACTGAGTGGTACAGCAAGGGATGTTTGTTCAGGTGTAGAAGGCCTTGGAAATTCAGCTTCTTCTGATCTCTCTCCCTCAATGTCTATTCCACTGGGCTACTTCAATTTTGGGAGCTTCAGGAGGAGACTTTGGGGGCGAGGGTTCAGGAAAATGCTGGCTTTCACGAGTAATGGGTTCATCGTATTGCCAAACGTAAGTCGATCACTTTGTGTGTGTATGTGGTGTTTATTTTTTTTTTTTCGTCAAGAAAAATTGGAAATGGTTTGATAAGTGGATCTTATTCAAAAAATTTGATAGGACTCATTGATCCAACATTGGGTGCAACAGTGATACAACATTATCATTGACACATGGTGTTACCATCTAATAATAAATTTATAAATAAGCAAGTGAATCCCACATAATCTAATAACCACCCTGCCATGTCATTTAATAATCACCCCAAATGGAATTCACTTTGTCCATTTATAGGTTTAATATTTGGATGATGATACGACATGTTAGATGTCCATTGTGGGGGAGGAATCTTATTTACACACGTTCATTGAGTGTGCATTTGCAAGTGAGTTGTGGAATAGGTTTGCTACTATAATGGGTTTTTGTTTAATTCAGAATGAGTCACCTATGATGAGATTCTTCAGATTAACCAGGGCTTTTTCTAAGAACTCAAATAGTCACTCATTAGTCAGAGGCATATCCCTTCTTATCTACTGGCAGCAATGGAGGGAAAGATGTAGGAGACTTTTTGAAGATTCGAAGTTACATTCTTCACGCCTGGTATCTATTATTCTTTATTACTTAAAATTGCAAGGGTATGTAGTGAAACCAAGGGCTGCTGATTCACTCAAAGGTAAATTACTGCTGTCTGAGCTACAGGTTAACATGACTCTTCTATATACAGCTTTATGGATTAAGTGGGAGCGGCCTCCAGAGGGTTTTCTTAAAATCAACACAGATGGAGCCTCTCATGGCAATCCTGGAGAAGCTGGGGGAGGGGTTGTTCTGCGTAATCAATGGGGACAGCTAGTAGTTGCAGGCTCATTTTATTATGGGCATTGTACTAATCTGGAAGCTGAGGGTCGAGCTATGCTTGATGGTTTGATCCTATTGGAGGACAATGGCTTGTCGATTTATCCATTTATCATTGAGTCAGACTCTCAAGTATTATTGGATATGATTTCTGGTAAAGTAAGAACTCCATGGAGACTTATGGGATTGATTGCTCGAATTTCCAGGAAATTGAGTAATCTGTCGGTCTTCTACACTGGTTCACACTTACAGAGAAGGAAATATGGTGGCCGACTACTTAGCCAGGAAAGGGGTTATAGATAAGGCGGATCATCGAATTGATTCTTCTAATTCTTTACCAGCCCAAGCAAGATTTTTGGTTTTACAGGATCAGATGCAAATTAAAACATCAAGAAAGAAGATATTCTGGGTTTATTACCCACCTAACCCAGAGGTGGCCAGGCGTGAAACAAATATGTCTTTCAAAATTATTGACAGAATTCTTTTACAGATAAAAGTATTCAAGAGGAATAATTGGAGAATAGTGCTGCTAGACTACACAGAAGCTAGGAGTACATACCTTGCGTTTATAGATCCTCTGGAGAGTATGCAGCATCTCAAGCTTCTGGAATCTCAATCGCCATTGTCAGTGGATATCTCTGATCTTGTGTTTAAAAGACTCTTTCACAAAGCCTCTTGGTTTCTTTTCGTCTCTTCAGCGGCTATACCACAGATTAAGCTTCAATGGGGATCTTCTTGTTGGATATTCATTTTCTTCCTTGATCTAAGGAAAATAATTGGTGATGTTCTTTTGGTTTCCTATTTTCCTCGTTACAGCTTCAAGTCCATGCCTGAACTAAGGATCTCAGCCTTCAAATCAGAAGACTCCATGGCTCTGCAAATCTTCTGGATACTCATCTCACCACCAGAGGGGAGAGGCTCCTCTAATGGATTTTTCTGGCTCTGTTCAGTGTCGATTGGTCTCTTGGGGAGGCTCCTTCGTGGTTTCCTGGCTTTCTGTGGGCTCCTATTTTTTCTTTCTTGGATCTGGGCTTTAATAGCTATATTCTGCTGGATGTTGTCTTCTTATCTGATCAGAACTCTTTACTTCTATGAGGGGATCTTGCTGGATATTCATCTTCTTCATCCATCTCAGCTTCCACTTGACTTCTGCGTTGGATTTCTCTGCAACAGGTTGCACTTCGCTGGATATTCATCTTCAATCAAGTTCGATGAAGGAGAGTATATGGCAGAAAGCTTGGAAGACTTCACAGTGGTTCAGAGATTTTTTCTGATTTTCGTTCTGAGACTAGTCATCTGCCTAGCAATGGGGTTAGCTGATTTAACCTTATCCGTCTAATATAATGATCATATCAGCTGTTTTTTCAGCTGACTTATCAAATCCAAGGCCTTATCAGATTAGAGGCTTTTCAACTGCCCTTATCAGATCATAGCTTTTATCAGATCAGTGGACCTGCCCTTATCTGATAAGCTTTGCTTTTAGCTTAAATGCTTTCAGCTCAATTCTCTCAGCTTACTATGACTCGCAGCTCATCCATTCAAAATATTATTACGTCGAAAAGTGTTGGATACAATTATTGGATAAAAACACTTTTAGAGGACAGCCCACCCAACTCAATGGAATTGAATTGGATAATTTCCTAGCTACAACCCAATGAGCTGCTCTCTTTCAGGTTACAAATATTCTCAGCTCATCCTACTCTTAGCTGCCAACGCTCTCAGCTTAGGCTCACAGCTCATCCATTCTCTCTCCTCGCTAGTCTCTCAGCTCACGTTAAATGTTGTCTATTTTGGCAGCTTTTACTATACTTAGCTGCCTACATTTCTAACAGCTTTCCTAACCAAATCAACTGGGGCAGCTTAATTGTAGGCAGGATGCTTAGTTTATTTTATTTCATTTATTGTACTAAGCATACATATTTTGCTTTCTTTTTATTTTTAATACTTTCATGTATTTAGAATGCATTGAGGAGTAAGGTACATACGTTTCTCCTGACTAGGTGTAATTTAAATTTTTAATTAATAAAACTCCCTCGCACCGTCGAGGTTCACCAAAAAAAAAAAAAATTGATGACGTGGTATCACCGTTACACCTAATATTTACTCATAGGGGGAGGGGGGACTAGATTGGGAAAGTTAAAGGGAGTTCCCTTATTCACGAGTAAATATTAGGTGTAACCATTCAATAAGAAAAGACCAAAAAGGGTAATATTGACCCCATTTTCCTATCATTGAGGTAATTATGTATTATATAAATGAGTAGTTATAAATTTTAGTGGGATCCATTTGCTAGCTTTTTTACCTATTAGTGAACCGTTACACCACGCGACACTGCTAACATGGTATAACGGTTACACTCAATATTTTTTCCTTATTCACCATAGCGCTTTGGGACAAGTTTTAGGGTAAATAAGACCAATCTAAAATAGAAAGAAACTATATTTGATTTTTGTTGAACTATCAATACCAGGCAAAAAATAGGAGTTAGAGTAGGAATAGGTCATTTTTTTAGATGTACAAACAAAGAATGCTATGCTGTTGAGAATAATACTTTGGTAGTAATATCAACAAAAAAAAAGTGGCTTTATTGATGGAACTTTTCATTAATGACAAAGTTAAAGGAAAGAACATACACGAAATCACTCATCATGCAATTATTCAAATAAAACACACACACACACACAATAACAACAACAAATTCAAACATCTTATAGGAAAGAAGAGGATTTCGTAGGTCAGTGGATCAAAATTCAGATTTTTTCATTTAATGTTTGAGTTGCAGTTTTCATAACTTTGACAGTTTGTTAAAACTAAACTTACTCTTCAGCATTTAGAATACATAGTGGGACCTTAACTTCAACCCCATAGGTGTAGTGGAATCTTTTGCAAATAGTTGTGTGGTACTAAATGCTACCCAACGGATATTCCTTTCATTTGATGAAAATAAATATGGCTTATTTTCTATATTTTCTTCTAGATCATCTACCCAGCAAAAAAAAAAAATAAGAGACAAGGGCAAAGATCTGGGTCAAGCAAAGCATAGGTAGATGAGAACAACCGAAATCGTAGATCTCACATTTGCTCCTACCTATGATGCCTTTCATCGAATGGCTCACGTGGCAGAACATTATTGGTCCAAATCACGTAGCATAAAAGGATTTATTTACCATTTTATTGTGAAAACACTATGTCTCCCCCTCCATTCATCTCTCCTTAACTTGAAATCCCTCTCTCTCTCACACAGAGACACCCCTATGGACATATTTGACATATAAATATAAAACATGATTCTTAGTAATAAACAAACTAAAGAAATAATGAAATATAAATGCCCAAATACAAGAAAAAAAATTGTAAAACTACTCTAGAAGAGCCAAAAAACCTCCTAATTAGGATGACCGAAAGAAGACAAAAGATCCTGCTCCTTAATGGAAGAAAAACGCCTATGGACATATTTAACGCCCTTTGGGAAATGCTTTTGTCTCCTTTTAATCTTGTTTACTTTGTTTCCTACAAAACGGTTTTTCAGTTTAGTATCCCCAATCATGTGATATGTTTTAACACCAATATACACAACCATTACACTGAACTATAAGATAGGGTAGAATACAAATGGTACCTCAAATTAATTATATTTTAATGACTTGGCTATCATATTATTTATAGGTTAGGTCTCAACTCATTCACATACGTACTATATTTGTAATTCGAGTATAGATGAGGCAGAGCATTTTCTTTTAAAGAAAAAATAAATAAATAAAAGATTTTAGTAGTGTAGTGAATTCAAAAGGTAGCAATATTAAGTTTCTAACATTTTGCTATTTTTTTTTCCTTCGTATGCTTTAATTGTGTGACTAAATTCTCAAAGCTGCATTCTTTTTTGAACTCTTCCATAATTTGGTATCTGAAATTTTTTGACAATATATACATTAAAGATAATTGCTTAACCATATATGATAGTGTAGCATAATAAGTTACTCAAAACAATAATTCACTTGGGCGGAAGATTGTTAAAGGAAAATACTAAAAGAATGTGGTTGTAGTACCCAATAAATTCAGGACGCGTGTTCACATCATAGAAGGACAAGTGACAGTAATTACCAGTTGCCATGGCAGTGAGGCCCAACAAGGTTTAGCAGGATTGGTATGGACAAAAGTGCCATGATAGAACCTAGTGTTGCGATATGCGTCTAGTGTCGCGACATGCACATTAGGGCCATGACAAGTACTCCAGTGCTGCAACAAGCACCATCACCGTAAAGGGTAAAACACATTCTCATGACACTGGAAATGGAAAAACAACACCGCAAAGGTCCGAGAACAACCTTGGTGTGACTCGCGTCCCCCACTATGGAAACAGGACACAAGGCTGGGATTGCACAACCGATGAAATTGGTATCCTTAACCTAGTGGACATCGTTGCTCGATTGGTCCACTAGACTAAGAGGAGGGGTTCTCACCTAGGGACAAGGCATCATGACCCTCCTCTAGGGAGAAATGAGCAATAGGAGCAGACAAGTATGATTGTCAACATCGGCCTAGGGCAGAGTCTCAAAGGTTTAGCCTGCTTGAGTAGGTCTCCCAGTTTATGGTTCACTACCCATTGGGATATGCTTGATTGGTATCGTGAGGGACTCCTAAGGTAGCTAAGGTAATTGATCTGGACTAACATACGGGATAATTGGACATGTGGATTAGTGGTTGAAAGACCAAAACTATGTGAGTTTCCTCTATCAGACACCTCGACAAAGGTCTCAATGAAGGGTTTAAAGAGGGAAGGGAGTACCTCAAGTAAGAACGCATTGGGGCATCTCGTATATGGCCTTCTCAATGTCATGCTTCCGCGGTGACCAGTCGAGATCATTAACTTTGGGAGTCCCTTTTCGCCTTGGCTGTCCCACTCTCCCCGGACCGTGTCTTTGTTATGTTTGGGGGAAACGTCACATCTACCTAGTTAATGTTGGGGCACGTGGCTTGTGGTTAGTAGTCACTAGTATCACCACGGTCGAGGCAATTGTGGGTTGGCGCGAGTGTTACAGTGCCAACCTGCCCCGACACTATGCTATAAATACCCGCATTACTTACCCACTGCAGGACATAAGATTTTTCGGCTGGTGAGAGCATTTTCACTCTATTCACCTACACTCTACCCAATTGGTTTGTCCCTTCCTTAATAGGTTGTTTGAATTCCTTCCATCTCATCCCTTTCGATTATCCCTGACATAGACACGTGTGTCAGCCTCTTTTAACTCCCCACCTATAGTGGTAAAGGTAAATATGCGACCATTGCAGCTTATGGTGGAAAATCTCTGCCCTTTCCCTACCGAAGAGTTCATTTCATATTTTTATAAACATTTAAAAGTGTACAAATTTAAAGGGAGTTTTTCTACAAGAAGTTAATTAATGAAAGAGAGTTGGTTCACTCTCTCTCTCTCTCTCTCTTGTAATTTTGTGGAGAAAAAGATTTGTTGTGGCATTGATGATATAATGAAAATTTTGTTGGAATATCAGTTTTGAACTGCTATCATACTAGTATGACTACCCTTCTTTGCAAATTTAAACACCACACTCAAAACCATAGGTCCAAAATAAAAGCAAAAGGAAATAGAACTAAAAAAGCTACAAATATGTCTAAAATCTAAATTACTATGAAAGGTATACTTTCTAGAGTATCAACTAATTCTATAAAAACCATGAAAATTAATAAATGTGTAATACAGTAATTATGTTGTTTAAGGTTAAAAATTTAAAATTTTATAGAACTCGGATGATGAAACGGACCTCACCGTTGGACTCATCTCACAAAAACAAGTTGGGTGTACAAATTTCATTAAATTTCGAGACAGCTGGGATTTTCACGTATTACGAGGTAAAATACGCGATCGGCGATGCACGATTAAAATTCTAGCAACTGGGCTTTTATTCTCGGGACCCACAACACAATTAAAAGTTCATTCAACTAATTTTATCCAAATAGACAAGTGGCGGGTTATAGTTGATTTTGGAGATTTTCAATCAATGAAAAGAGGACATATGGCACATTTTACACCAAGTATATAAAAGCCAAACAAAACCCAAATGGAAGACCAAGTCTTCCATTCTCCTTGCCAAAAACATAGCACAGAGAGAGAGAGAGAGAGAGAGAGAGAGAGAGAGAGAGAGAGAGAGAGAGAGAGAGAGAGAGAGTCTTAGAATTTTCTTCAATCTTCTTCTTCTTTTTCCCACTAAAAGTCAAGATCCAACTGTCAGATCTTCGAGAACAAAAGTCATACTACGCGACAAGGGCTTCGCGTCAACGCTAATCTCGCCCTTTTTCACAATTTTCGAAAATCAAGGGTTTTGGGCTAGGGCTTTGAGGAGCTTATTTTGGGCATTCTAAAGGGGCTTCTCAACTCCACTCATGCTACAAGAGGTGAGGGTTTCCTCTTATTAGGATAATTTTCAATTCTAAGTATGTATATGATATGATTAGGGTTTTGTGAGGAGTAATTACATATCTATCATGTAACTAGTGTAGCTAGTGGAATGCTTGATGAATAGACGAGCATGCTAGACAAGTTCATATTTGATTTGGGTGTTGCACACGTCAAATATGTGTGATATAAGTGGGCATGTCATGTGTTTACATTTATGTTTTCTAGGTACTTGATAAAATACCTAAACGTGTTCAAGTATGTTATTTGAGTTAATTAATGCTTATAACATGCTTAATCATATGCCAGAATCTTTGTTATGTGCCCAATGCTATAATTGACATTGTGTTTCTAATTAAATTGCAATTGTACATTACATTGCACGTACACAGGTTAACACTACATTTTTGGAACATGTCATGATTGTGAGTGTTGTGCATGTGTTTAATCAATCACCACATAGGTGAGTTAATGGGTGAGGCCCGAGAAGATTGGACCAAGGTCCAATTAAGCCTCACGGGATATTGCATGAAAAATGTGTTGGGGTATAACAAGAATGTTTAGATTCTCCCTCAAGTGTAAGACCTGGTTTTTCAGTTACACACTTTCCGGTGGTGTAACGAGTCCATAAAAGTGTGAAGGCGTAACACAAAGCTGGAGGTGGGATGTCCTCGACATCTGTTGTCGGTTTGGTATTCCGTTGGTGGAAGTCGATAAAAGTACCTACCCCATAAAGACACAGAAATAAATAAATAGTTATTGAGTATCTATAACATCAATAGTCAGGGCTTAGAATGCCCGGTTCATGACATTACATAATATGTCGTGCATGGGAACCTGGGAGTGGGTTCAGAGTCGGACATGCATTCATGAAATATCATTCATGGTTGGTATGCTTAGTATCATTTAAATGTTACTTTTGTTATATGCTTGGTGTGTTGAGCGTGCATTTATATCATATGCATTTGGGTTGGGAGGTATTTTCTAAAGGAAATATCCTACTGGGCTTTGGCTCACCCCCGTTGTGGGAATTTTTTTTCAGGTACTCATGCTTCTGCAGATTGCCCTCACATGAGTCTGCCTTGATCCATGTTCTCGGTATTGTACTGTTATACTATAATTTTCATTCATATCGTTATAACCATATATACTTTATATAATATGATATGTAAATTCTATTTTTGATTTCTTCTTCTCTTCAAGTTTGTGGCTCTATATTTTCAGTACATGTAATTGTTTGTATGGTCATTTTTTTTTTGTTTCAGTTTTATGAGTATAATGCTTATTTTATTTTGTTAATTGTGATTGTATTAACACATGAACCAATGTTGTCACACTGTGTTGTTACACTATTAAATCAAAGGAATGTGCGCATTTGTAATTGTAGTGGCCAAGCTCTGAAACAATGATGTCATACTCTATTATCACAATATTAAAACAAAGGAATGTGTGTGTACTTATCGTGTTCAAGCCGCTAAGCCAATAGTGTCACTTCGTTGTCACAATATTAAACCAAATGAATGTGTGTAATCTTAGTGTCTAAGTCACTGCACTAATGATGTCTTTGCATATAGAAAAATTTATCAAAACCCCTTGTCACACTATAAATTCATATGCCAAAATACGAAAAAACTGTGAGAACAAAGGGTTACTTAAGAAAAACAACACTCTATAAAAACAAAATGTGTCAACAAAGTGTTCGTTGAAAATGTGACTATAAAAGTGACTTTATAGATAATGGATAGGTAGTGTGACTCCAAAGTAAAAAAAAAAATTCACATTTCAAACACATGGTTATTCCTTTCAAAAAAAAAAAAGTGACTTTATAGAGTGACTTAATAAAACCAAACATCAGTATCTATGTCTTTAGGAAGCAACACATACCCACAAACATGCCAATATTTCAAAAAAAAAACACATCTTAAACATTATGATTGTTCCTTTCAAATTTGGTGGATTAATAGTGTGACCTATAGTGATACTTCAATTCATAGACGATGCGGCTACATAGAGTGATTTTATAATAAAAGGTTATTTAGGTCTTTCACAAAATATTTTTCATTAAGGACTTATACAGTAATAAGTCTTATTTGGTATACCGACCTCCAAAGGACCCTAATTAATGATATACTAAAGACTCTAGAATACTAATAGACATATTACGACACAAACTCTCTCTCTCTCTCTCTCTTTCTCACACACACACACACACAAACACACTTTCAAGAGCCTTACTCACATTCTTTAGTTCAAAGGAAGAGACATAGCAATTATGACCTAATTCATCCTCAAGTTGTCTTCTATTCTTCACCCCTTTGTTCGGGTTTCATAGAATATCACCAGGTGTGTGCCTAGCCCGAACCCATGTAGGTGGTGAGAAAATTATCATTCCTAAGAGTGGTGGAAGTTGGTTCTGGTTCAACCTTATCATCTAATGAAGCACTAGCACCCCCATTTTCTTCCTTCTCATGCACAAGTTCTTCTCCTAAGTCATCAATGATTACATTAATGGATTTCATAATAGTAGGTGTTCTCAAATTAAATACCCTATAGGTCCTATTGTTATTGGAGTATCAAAGGAAGATTCCTTCATCACTTCAGGAGTCAAACTTTTCTCAATCTCTTAAGATGTAACACTTACTCCCAAAAACTTAGAAAATACTTTACATTAGGATTCTTGCCTTTCCAAATCTCGTAAGGGGATTGACATGTCCAAGGCCTAAGACAGACTCTATTAATAGTGTAGCATGCAGTGTTTATAGCCTCAACCCAAAACCTCTCAAGCAAACCCTTATTGTGTATCATGACACGTGTTATTTCTTGTATGACTTTATTCATTCTTTGGACCATGCCATTTTATTGTGGGGTCTTGGGTGCATAAAATTCATGCATGATGCCATATTATCACAATATGGAAAAAAATCAGAATTATCAAATTCTCTTACCATGATCACTTCTAATTTTGACAACTTTTCCTAAGGCATGACCTTTTTCATTTTAAATTTTCTTACAAATGCTCCTAAAGCTAGTGAGAGCCTGAGATTTCTCTATTAATATCAACACAAGTGTACCTCGAGTAATCAGCTACCATAACTAAGATTTATCTCATCCCACCTATGCTCTCAATTTAAGTTGGATCCATAAGATCCATGTGAATAAGTTCTAGGGGTCTCTTAGTTGTAACGATCTTTAATTTTTTATGAAGGAATTTTTATTGTTTCCCTAATTGACATAAATCATACACTTTGGTAGTTGGCTTCCCTAACTTAGGTACTCCCCATACAAGCTCCTTGCTTGTAATTTGGTTAAGGTCTATGTAGCTCATGTGACCTAACCGATGGTTCAATGTTTGGCACTTAATATTGCATACGTTATAATATAATCCATTCATTTTATACATTTGATTGATGAATATTCTTCTGAATTTGGCTTGTAAAGTGATTAGGGTCATGTTTGTGGTTGTAGGTGTAAGAGAGGTGTGAAGATCAGTGAAGAGACTGCTAAAAATCTTAAGGAGAAAGTGGAGATGCAACATGAAGGACTGCAATAGACAATTGAGGAAAAACAGGACCAATTGGTTGGACTTCAACTGGCTCATCAGGTTGTAGATGGGACTTCAACTAGTTGATCAGAAGAATTTCAAGATATGCTGTGAGTACTTCAACCGGTTGAACACCGCTATCAATTAGTTGATCAGAGTTTATCAAAAAAGTGCAAAGTAATGTAAGCATTCCAAATGGTTGAACAACATCACCATTAACCGGTTGATCAGAGAATCATCAAACATAAGCAAGAAACTGAGAGTTCTTCAACCGATTCAAGGGAGACTTTCAACTGGTTGAACTTCACTTTCAACCAGTTGAATGTAAGTCGGCTACAACACAAATTTTGCTAAAATGTGATTTCTCCACGGGGATTAGCCGCATTTACTTCTACACTTATGGGGTGACTACCAAACCCCATTGGACGAGCCGGGCGGAGGAAGCTTCTTTGGATGATCACCCACCACCCACGTCACTCATTTTGCCCAATAAGAGAAGGAATATGCTACTATATATACATTCTCTCATACACATTGAAGGGGATTCTTAGTCTTTGTTTTTTAAGAAAAAACTTTAGGAGTTATGTTTGAGTTTTGCTTGAGTTTTACATTGTAATGATTTTGCTAGGTTACGGAAAAAGGTTTATATTTTCATTTTCAAAGCTTGTCTTGTATGGTTTGTTCTTGCATTTGAAGTTATTGTTTTCAAGTAAAGTTAGTAGAAGTTATTTCTTGCAATCTTGTTGTTTCTTTCACTATGTTTTACATATTATTTATTGCCTATTTCGGGCTGATGGGTTTTACTTCCGGTTAAGTTTCGACGTGATTCGAGAGATGAATCTCATTTATAATCAAGCATAGTGATCCTCTAATGAATTCTAACCGATCGAATGTTTTGTAGAGGGAAAAAACAAATTTTGAAAAATTAGTTATTAAGTGACTACTTTGATTTCTTGTTGACAAGTTCATTGGGCACGAGTAATGCTTGGAAATCATTTATACAATCTAAATGCTTATTATTTTAGTTTTTATTTCCTATCTTCAAAGCTACAATAGTATAAACTTGGTTTTTATTGAATATTTTCCATTCGAGCGCGTTTGAGTACAACCTCGGATGAGTTAACATTGAGAGTCCAAATGCTTGGCTATGGTGAGTGGATTCCTGAGGATTAGCTGAATGTGTCCTTGTTGATTATAATACATTGGAATTCATTTCTACAAATCAAAAGATTTGAAATTTTATTTGCATGCATATCACTAGTCAAATTATATATGTTCCTTGAGTAGACAACCTTGAAATTGTCTAAGTTACTACACTGCACATTCTTCCACGCTTGGGAAATACATTATAAAATTTTAAGAAATTCACTAAGAGTGAGGAATCAAGCATTCAAAAGTGTTACTTCATCTAAGCTCACCCTATAACATACCAACGATGGACTTGGAGATATGTAATAACAATTATCCCCTAACCTAACCCCTTACAAGAGACACTCCTTTTTATCCTTCAAAACTGTGCATTTTTCTCTCGTGAAGTGTACAACATGACCGTCATCACTGTGACACCCCAAAATCCGGGGGTCCGTTGATTACTCATCAACCCGCGGAATACCTGTAGATACCTAGTATCTCGATATCACACTGTTATGCCCCATTTACCGGGGTTCATAACTTAACGAAATTTGGGCAGAGTCTCCTTTGTATGGGGAGCTCTACCCAATACCCAACCTGTGCAATACACAATTACCAGACCCATCCGAGGTCAAATATAAAGGAATGGCCGCACTGGGTCCATGTATAAGTAAACATTGGCCACACTGGGTCCAATTAACCATACTTAAATCAAAACATGAAAGACTAATCTAACAATAGTCTTTATAAGTTCTATTCCAATTATTTTACGCATTACATGCCCCAAAATATAGTTTCTAACATGTAATTACACAAAACATTAAGTAAAACCACATGCGGCTTTCTTCAAGCATGAGGGTCCAAAATGGAGCCATCCGCCGGTGTATCTCTCCCACCTGAAATGTGTTCCCGTATAGGGTGAGCTAACGCCCAGTAGAGTATTTCCTACAGAGGCTACTCCTCAACCTATATGCATATGAAATGTTCACATGCAACATCCATAAATCCGTAACCATTCCATCAAATAATATACAATTAAATGATGTAATGCTATAATGTCATGCCATGAATGAGGTGAGACCCACCCATGTGCACTCAACCCGAGTCCACTCTGACTCCCTTTACATGTCAATGCCATGTATGTTAAACCGGGCTACCTAAGCCCCATGAAATGAGATGTGACTCATTTATGCACTCACCCCGAGCCCTTCCCGGCTCGACAACACAATGCAAATACCAATGTGTACGACATGCCATGAGTGAGATGAGACTCAATCATGTAACACACCCTGAGCCTCCACCATTGGTATTACTCACCCAATAACTAATTTAAGAAAATCTCCGGGTCTTTCTTTGGGGTGGGCGTTTATGGACTTCCACCAACGGAACCCAACCGACACGGGATTTATGGACTCTTTCCACCAACGGTGCCGCGTACACCAACACACTTTATGGGCTCTTATACCAACGGAAGTGCGTATCCGAAACACCGGGCCTTGCACCTACCTCGTCTTGCCCCTTCTTGCTAACCCCGACCCAATCTTTTTCTTCTTTTTCATGCAACCATGCGACTCAGTTGAATAATCAATCCAACTTTCCCGAGCCCATCCACCAACCACCAAGCATGATGATTGATATATGCAACTACCCCCCCACACTCATGCAAGTTTCCCATGAATGTGACATCACCTTATGCCCAATATGTCATGAATGCCAATGAGCAATTTATCTCCATATTAGACTCCCATAATACCACATAGCTTGTGGTACAAACACCCATGCACAAACATCCCTATGACACAATGTCCATGTATGCGATGTTCCCGTGCCATGCAATGTAATGAATCATTACATCAATAATTCAATATTCAATATGCAATGTATGCCACATGAACTACTCCAATTCATTTCATCAAATCCCATCACAATTTACATCATAAGCATGTAATTCTCACAATCTTTCACCATGCCAATATATATTAAAATCATATATCAACAATCACAAATTTTCATGTAGCTCATATCATAAACATATAACTTAACTTTATCACAATTTCAAGTATGTTATTTCAATTTTATTAAAATAATCATTTCCACCAACTTAGGCATTTTGTTGAACACATTCAAGGCAAACAATTATGGTAGCACATATCATGCCCAACTTTCATATAATTCAAGAAATTTCAATAGACAATTTTTACATAACAATTTAGGATAAAATTATTTTATCTAAATTCCACAAAAAAGGCAAGTGTAATTTTTCTAACAACCTACCCATTTTCTTCATTATTCCATAACTATATACATATAAATATGCATAAATATCTATATATATACCAAGCCATAATCATAGGCATTCTAGGTAAGAAATCAACCCAAGTAGGAGAACCCCTACCTCTTGTAGCGTGAGAATCCCGTAGGAAGCTCCCAAGACCGGAAAACCCAACTCGAAGCTTGATTTTTCCAAATCCCGATTTTTCACCTTCGGTGAAAATCTTCATTTTTGGTACCCACGAGTAGCCCTCGTCGACGTGATCATTTCTCCCTTCTAGCTCGATGGAATCCGAGCAAAGAAATACAACTCGAATCTTGATTTTCGTACACCCCCACCCGTTCACCTTCGGTGAAACTTGTTGTTTTTGGTACCCACACGTAGCCCTCGTCGCGTAGATGGACTTTGCCTTTTGAATCGACGAATTCCGACGGACGGAACTCCCGGAATCGGAAGAAGAAAGCTTGAAATCAAATTTTTCTCCTCTCTCCCTTCAACGTCTGAACACAGCCAGCAAAAGGGGTGGAAATATCTGATTTTTCAGATATTTAGCCCCTATTTATACTTTTAATTGCGCGGTCCACATTGCACCGCATATTTTCGACTTTCGGGTCCGTTTTTCGTCCCGAAACGATTCATTATATCTCGGATTAAGTTCAAATTAATTTTATTTGAACTTTAACTTAATTTTAATGAAATTTTATAAAAAATATTTTTGGGGACCTTTAAAATGTCATTCGTCACGGAGTCGCCTCGAACGACGTGCAAAAATCCGACTATCTCGGAATTCGACGAAATTTGACAGGGTGACTTGATTTCGCGATACGAATCCAACAGCGAACTCCGTTTCCTCATCCGAGGTCTAGAACATGATTATTTCAAATACGCATAAGGGTGGAGAATTACCATTTTGCCCTTTTTCAGAAAAAGTTCAAATTTTCCCGGGTTTTACAATCACACAATTGACTAATGTTGATTAGGTTAGATTATCTGTATACACACTCTTCAAATTGTGTTTTGGTTATTCTCTAACCAAGGTCTTCATTTCCAATGCATGCAGTTGGATTAGAGTCTCAAGATGGAATTGTCTTAGTCTCTATGGATCTAGGGTTGTTCAAGAATCTCCTAAGGTATAAGAGGTCAAATTTTGCTCACAAAAGAGATTCTAGAAGCTTACCCTAACATAGTAAGGCTTCCCTCTATTTATAGGTCTGAAATAGAGTGGCCCCCAAAAAAGAGATTCTAGAAGCTTACCCTAACATAGGAAGGCTTCCCTCTATTTATAGGTCTGAAATAGAGTTTCCCTTGGGGGCCAAGTTATGAGACCCGAGCATGCATTGCAAGACATGTTTTTAAATTTTGGGGTCTAATGTGTAATTTATGATAATTAATTTGGGGGTTTAATTATAGTAATGAAAATTATGGGAGATGGGAAAAATATTGAATTATAACCTTAGGTGTTGAATTTTGTGATAAGAATTGTGTATGGTTTTAAACCATAACAGAGGAAAAATGTTTTTGGGCATAATTTGATAAGAGAGGAGAATTATGTGGTGTATGTGTTAATGTGAGAAACTTAAGGGGGCCTAAGGGTAATTAGGCCATGAAATGGGTGAGTCACTTAAGAAGACACCCGTCTTCTTAAGCTTCTTCCTGGGGATATATATATATATGTGCATATGTATGTGTGTGGTGTGTTATTCAATGGAAGAATATAGAGAGAAGGAAAGATAGAGAGAAAAAAGAAGGAAGAGAGATGAAGAAGAAAGAGAGGAACGGAGAGGGAAATAATTCGGAGAAGGAGTTTAATTTTTTCAGTTCAAGAATTGGAGAATTTTTATTGAGTCTTGAATTCAAAACAAGTTCTTGAAAAATTCAAAGTAATCTCTTTCGGTAAGAGTTTTATCAATAATTCAATGTGTTAAGTTGTTAAAAACGTATGGAGCAGCTTCGGTTTTTTTGTGGTTGTTAATCTTGATTATGGGTATGGTTTCGATTTTGATTATCGGTAGGAAATATTATATATGTAGGGTATATAATGGTTGTATAACACTGTTTGGGTGTTCATGATAACTCTCTCTAAAAAATTTCGATTAATGTACCTTTTTTTTGTTGCAACCTAGACTAGTAGATCTTTCCAACCATATAAGGTAGAGCACCAAATTCTATTTGTGTGAAAAATTGTGGCCGTTGAAAGTGAACTAAAATTCTATAAATATTTAACAAGTTGTATAGAATAAATGAGATAACTTTTCACATGGGAATCCAATTTTAACCAATGACCTATGATTGCAAAGCTTGGGATGTCTACTTTAATATGTCATTGGTTTCACCACATAATTTAAAGTTCATGAAGAATTTTAACTAGGATATTATGATTTGGTCAATCTAGCCATTAAGTGTGGACGCGGAATTAATGTGTTTGATTGTATAATCTAAACTATGGTTTTGATTTACATTATATCACCTAGGATGGGATAGGGAAATGTGATATATTTAGCTTAATCAATCATTATTGCATAAGATCCATAATCTCATGTGTTCGTGAATGGTACTCATATGTCTTATATAGACATATGTTAGGTACTGAAGTAACGATGTCATCATCGGGTTCATCTAAAAGTGTTACAAGAAATTTGAATCTAGGTTTAGATGTAATCCAAGGTTAGTGTATTGATTCATATTGATTGAAAATGTGATTATGTGTTTATTAGTTATACTTATGTGAAATAGCTTGAAGATTATTTGGTAAGTGATTAGTTGTGAAATAGTGATTGGTTGTTACTAGCTATATTTATTTAAAATGGCTAGATTGTGAAACAATGGCTTAAAGATTGTAGGTTGGTGTTGAGTGTGGTTTCAAATACTTGAATTGATTGTAGATGCTTACCAATATAAGATTGCTGACACTATTGGGCATAAGCAGTAGCGATATAATAGCTGAGACTGCCGGGCGTAAACAGTAGCGATGGGACTTGTAACGTTCCAAAATCCACCATAGAAGACATTAACTATCTATACAACATCCAACCATGAGAGCAGACTAAAGCACCATCAAATAAATAAAACCATTCATAATCCAACATCTGATTAGATAAATCTCCAAAGAACACATAAATAAATCCTTAACATAAGTAAACCGTCAAATATAAATTCCAAAGAATAAAATTTATTCTCAGACTTCCACAGCTGGATCCACATCATGATCTCCCTTAGCATCCTAATCTATCGACTCATCTAACTCTGGATTCTTCTCAACACCAAAATCAGAAAAATGTTATAGTAGGGTGAGCAATAAATCCTAGTAGAAAAACCTTCTCAAACCCAAACAAGGTTCAGAAATCATGAAAACAGGTAAGTCACAGTTTGTAAAATAATATATATAATTTTGGAGTAAAACAATGACATTAATGAGATCTCAAGTTTACGGTATAAAACAATAGAGTTCATAATAGGATAGAATTATTCACAAAAATCACAATTCATAATAAAATATCTCATGTATGTAGGTAGACTGCTGTGATTCTACACATTGAACCTATCTCGTCCACCCGCAAACACAAACCATCTCAAATCAATCCTCGCAGGGCCACAACACTTTAGGAAGGGCGTGTACCGATGTATCAACATTGCATATCCTTTCCTAGGAATAGTATACTAGCCCCAACCTCGAACCTACGTGGACAAATAGTGGTTAACCCTCGCAAGAAACTAAACCCCTTACGAGTGTTAGGTAACCACCAAACCCCTCAAGGTAGGAAAACCTCTAACACTCTACGATATGGATTCGAGTGTAACCCGCATTCATCACCCACAAATACAAGAGATAATAACAACACTTTCATAAAATTCAACTACAAACAAGAATCATGGATCCATAACTTTTTCGAAGGAATCATTCAATAAAACATGCAAGAGATCACACAGAAAATATATTTGCATTGAGAGGAATCAAGAACTATGATTTTATAATCAAGGACTTCAAATCTTTTGATGTAAAACATGTATTTGAATGTAAACTATGTGTTTATTCAAGAATTGAAACATGTATTTAAAAAGGAATGTAAAAACATTATAGATCTATCACATATATGGAGAAGGAATCAAGAACTAGGTTTTTAAATCAAGAATGAATAGATCTTGGAAGCAAATCATGTATTTCGTTCAAGAAACAAATCATGGATTCAAAAGAACGTAACAAAATTATAAATCAATTATTTATATCATAATAAGGAAGAAAAAAAATATTATATAACCCTAATCATCAATGAATGAATCTGAGAAAGAACCCCTGCCTTGATTCTTCAGATCTTGATCCTAATGTGTTATTGCGATTACCACGTGTTAATTATTCAAGATTCAGCCCGTTCTTCCTCCTTTTCTTCTTCTCAAACTTTCTTAGGATTCTTAGTGTTGAAAATATAGGTAACGACACTTTAGATCATGGCCATATGATATTTATAGGCTACAAAACGAAGTTAGGGTAAACACGTGTTAATCGTTCAGGATGGAAGTCAGGGCAAACTCTACCCTGACTTCCATCTCAATTTTGACCTAGGTAGAGGCCAATTCATGAAATGTTCATGAAATACAATTTTGTAGCCACTGAAGTATATTTTATACTGCAAAACTTTCAGGTCAGTCGAATATCGGAGTAAAAAGTTATTTTCAAAATACTAATATAGTATCAAACTACTTTCTACCCAAATCCTCTCCAAAATAAATTTTAACCTTAGAGTGCTTCTAAACTTCTAATATAACTCATATAACTTCTTCCAAGGTTTTTTGACCTTCTGATATTTACAAAATTACTTAGCCACCATTCTCAAGCTCAAACATCTCCAAAACTCAATTTACCCCGAAAGTCAATACACTTGAAACTCCAACATCATAACCATTGTTTCAACAATGATTCTAATTTTATACCATCATTTTATTCACCTTAGGAGAATTCTTAATATAATATTATCATTTTTTAATTTTAATACTTGGTCTTACAGGACTGCCGAGACTACTAGGCGAAAACAGTAGTGATGTAACTGCTTATACTCCTGGACAAAAGTGGTTAGCGTTAACTATTATGGGATATTAGATATTGGATAGTAGATATTTGGATATTGTTATTTGGATGATGGGTATTAGTTGTTGGGTATTGGGTATTGCATATTTAATGTGAATTCCATTTTAAGTGTGTATAAGAGATATGAATATAATTGTTTAGTGATTATGCATTTTCTTTTTATCTATTTCAAATATACTCATTGAACGTGTGGTTTGCTCACCCCCTACAGTTGTTTGTTTTCAGGTGTACGGGTTAAGGAAGTGGTCCACTAAGCAGTCTAGCTTGATGTAGAGGTGTTGGTGACAGATTGTACTTTATGTTAAGAGTCATGATGTACACATGTTGTAAAGATGTTCAGGGGATATGGTGCCCTAGTATTGGTAACATTGTACTATGTTACATAAATGAATAGTTAGTGTTCCCTCTAGTTCCGAATTTTAGTTGTGTATGTTCATAGATGAACAATTAATCAATGATGTCTCCTGACTGCATGTGTTTGCTGGGTTACATCCGTTCCATATAGTGACTGTCCAGATCAGTCATCATTCTCTCTATAAAAAAACCCAGTCACACAATCATTTTGCATCCAATAAATTCGTAGTCATTAAGGCAGTCTCATACATCATTAGCAGTCTGCATTTGGAGAGTACAAAATATAATTTCTAGTTCATTGGGCGAGTAGATTGGAGTGCTACTTCTATTCACGTGAAGATCATTATATCATGTGAGGCAGACACTTTGATTTCCTTAAGCACCGTGTGTGAGGGCGAAATTTGTCTTAAGGATATAGTGTCAAACACTAGCCTTGATCTGCTTTAAGTTCAATAACAGTTCTTGTTCTGCAAACGGGTCAGTTTATCCATTGTTTAAATTACAAATTTATTGTGTTACTGTTTTGTTCGTATCTGTAACTGTTTTATACATACTACTGTAACTGTTTCGTTCTTCACTGTTATTGCTTTATTTTATACTACATGTTTCAAATCAAAATTTTCAATAAGTAATTTTACTATATTTAGAATACCACAAAGAACATAATTATGACTTAAGGGTTAGCAGGTCGAGAATACCCACACCCTAACCCTTTTTCGGGATGGGGTGTGATAATTTTTAGTATCAGAGCTAGAGTTGGATAGGTTCTATAGACTTGTCAAGTCTAGTTGTTGTAATGAACCGTCTGTGGTGTGTTTGTCATGTTGATAAGGAAGGTTTGTGTGTACTAAGTAATGGGATGCGCACGAATATTTATCTATACTAAATTATAGTTTTATAGCATAATGAATTATGAATCTCTCAAATGATTAAGATTTGAGAGAAGAGAAAGGGTTTACATGCCCTTAATACGGTTAAATAAATAACAGACAATAATCAGATGGTTGAAATGGTAAATGAGGCGGTAATGACTATAGTATGCTTATACATTGCTAAAGTATGACGTTTTGGGTTATTGGCTTGTGAGGGATAATGTGAGTATGCTGATTTTCCTTATAGGAAAATATAGCCTTAAAGGCGGATGTATGACCTTAGGGGAAAATATTGCTTAAATTATAAGGAGGTAGCCTTAATGGAGGATTGCCTAAATGGCGAGAATATATCCTTGTGTGGTGAATAGCCTAATGACTGGCGTGGCCTTAGTGATAGATATTGACTACATGGTGATTAATTGTTGCATGTGTGGCACAAATTATAGTCTTAATGATTTTCATTATGTTATTTTTGGGGTCTACATTACTTATGTGGTAATGTAGCTATGATAATTGATTTGTAGTGTTAATGATAGAATATAATTGCTTCAAATAATGATTTGTGTTGTATCAATGACGCATGCATATCTTTATTGTTTTAATGATATGTATATATCATATATATTGCAAGCCATATTTTTGTGGCGCTATGGAGAAATCTGGAGTCATAGTGGTTAACAAACGATTGGTATGTTCGTTAAGAATGAACATATGATTATTTTGATTACAAAATTGTTTCTATGAGAGGTAGTTTGCATGTGTGATAAGGTTAATTCTTCAGCTTGAGTGAAGAAATGGGAATAAAAGTGGTGATGTTATGACTAAATCTAATTATGGAAGGTTATGATATGGTTTGACTGTATAATACTATTAATCATGTGTGAAAGAGATTATTGACAATTAACATGGTGGTTGATTGACATTATTATATTAATCCTTAATGCGGAGATTGTGTTGTGATATAAAATTTGATAGTGTGGTTAAATGGGGATGGATGAATTTTGGGTTATGATATTTGTCATTGAAATTATTTTAATAATGTAAGTAGCTGTAAATGTGAAAACCATGAATAGGTTTCATTGTAACAGAAGTTTTATGGATGTAATTTATTATGTTCCAAAATAAATGTGCACTCGACATAATTTGAACACAAATTAAATGACTAGGAAAAAATAAAACGTTTTGGTGAAATGTTGGATGACCTGTGTTCAATATGTATATAATTTGATATACGGATATATGTATATCTAAGATGGGAATTGACAAGGAGAAAAGTGATATTAAGTAACTATTTGAATGGCAAATATTGTGTTGATATACATATATTGGTAAATGTGTGGAATTTTATTTACTAGTATGGAGATTCTTAATGAGTGAGTAAGAACAAAAAATGAATGATATAAGTGTAGGTGAAATGATGTGTATGTTTGTGCACTCATGAATTATTGGTAGATTTGATTTTTTTTGATATGTGAGATTTTGATTTGACATTGGGAATTATATACCCAGGAATGAAATTATCATAAAGATATCAATTGTAAGTATGTGAGTTAATGGGTAAGTTTGGATTTTGTGAGTAGAAATAATAGTGTTGTATTCTTGTGATTATTTCACTGAGCTACTATGTTGTGTAATGGAGTTGGTCTTGTTGTTCTAAATTGGTTGTGATATTATGTGGAGTTTTGTTGCATAGTGTGAACGTTTATTTTGTATGAATATTAGCATAAGCAAAGTGTGATTTCGCCACTACGAAAAGAAAGAGTGTAAAACATATTAAATGAATATGCAGCCATGACTGTGTGGCAGATACTTGTAGCGAATATGCAGCTATGGTGGTGAGGAGGAATACAATGGGAAGTGACAAAGCTGTTGTACTTGAATATTTTTAGTTAATCAAGAGAATGGTGTGTTGCTTACTATTTGGAAAAACCTAGTGTGAAACATGAGATGGTGATTCTATCTTAGCTATTCAGATGTTAGAAATGTTGATTAGTGTGAAATATTATAGAGTGATGGGTTAGTGTTTGATGATCCATTGTTGACGTGAAAGATTCTTACTACTCACATTGTAATGGTGATGTTCATTTAAATTGATAAATAGTTGTATGTGAGATGTAACTGGTTTATCTTTATAACTGATTGATTCCAAATGGTGAGTAAGATGTTCAGAACATCTTTGTGAAGTGATTTATTGTATATGTGTAGCTTGTGATAGATAGTGTATCCGAGATCAGGAGTTTCTTGGAATAATAAGTTAATATCACAAATTTATTCAAGGTTTTAATTTTTACATAATTGATTTGTCTAACAAGAAAGGATATAAAGTTTGGGCAGAATGATAAATGTAATGGAGTTTTCAAGAGTTGAAAATAGGTTAGTTGAAGTTTCAATGTTATTTATTTCCTCTGGAAGGAAAGACTTATGACTTTTGGTGATGTTTCATATTAAAGAATGAGTTGTGTGCCAAAGTAATATGGGGAAATAGTTGCAGATACTTTGGTTAAACATAGATTATGAATGTATCATATACTAATGTCCAGGGAAGGTAAATAAAGTTATGGATTTTTTAATCACAAAACATTGGGTTTATTAGCTAGTGTATAGTGTGTATGTATTGATATTATGTTGAGATGAAATTTTTTTGGGTGTGGAGTTGCCTTTGATTAAAGCTAAAACATTGTTAACTAGATTCGAGGTGGGAGCAAAGTTGGTAAATTGTGTATAGAATGTGTAAACTTAGAATCTCCAATTAAAAATTATAAAGAAGCTAGTGATGGGCTTCAGAATGATTTTGGTAGTATAAAAAAAAATGATATGTTATTATTAATTTCTGCATTATATGTTAAGTGATTTGGGTGTTGAAAACAAAAGTTTATAGAAATAGTACATAGTATAGCTTAGTGTCACGGGGTAACAACTCTTTTTTCTTTTGAGGCTACCCGTGAAGACGTTGTCACTGCAACCAGCCACACAAACTCAAGAATAGGGACACACAAACTCACACAAAGGCACACACAAATTTATTGGGACAACATTCTCAAACCTTATATATTGAAGCTCTCTACAATTTATAGGGAACTCAAAGCAAGAACACTCTCTGCCCTAAAGAATGCCCAAGCACCCCTATTTATACAAGGAGCATGACAGATGACACCCCCATCTGCCAAGGGGCTGTTACACACAATCTGCCTATTCTCTAGTAGACTTGGTCAACAAGGATGCTTCTCTGTGCAACACCTGGCAGACAGTTCCACCAATTTAGCAACTGATGTGGAACTGCCCCTTATCAGCTTGCACTTGGACCAGAATATGGATAAGAAAGCTCACAACTGCTTCCCACAGACTAGGCCCTGTTCAGCAACTGCTTTGACTGAGTCAGCACCAACAACTACTTTGACTGAGTCAGCACTAGCAACAGCCCACATCCTCATTGTCACATGCATTGAGCAGCCATGTGCCCACATTCAGCAGCTAACCTTGCCCACGAGCCATTGTGCATGCTGGGTCCAGCCCATGCCATGAAATTCGAAGCTATACACCCACATTGCCTCAATTGAGCCCACCACGTGCTGCCATGCTCAGTCGAGTGGTCTTATGCTGCCACGGTCCGCACCAACCTATCGAACCACTTAGTCGCATCACCTTGATTCCTTCTCATGGTGTGCCTTGGTGAAAGGTGCCACCAATACCGCCATCATGCACCCAAGTCAGTTAGGGTGTGACACTTATGCTATTCACTTTGGCAACATTGAGCTATATCGAAAATATATGGAAAAATTATTGATGATTGGGAAAGAAACGACAAGTTATTTAAATTTATGACTAAATATTTGGCATGCCAATGGTTTTGTTATAGCCACTCTCTATTCCAGAATGGGGATGGGAACATATTATAATGCATTTTGGTAAAAAACTTAATGTAGATGGGATTGTGTATTTACATTGAGTGACAATATCTTATATTGTTAAAGGTGGTGTATAATAATACTTATCAAGCGAGTTTTAGTATGGTTGTACGAGATTTTTATAGTAAGTGGTTATACAAAATGTGTGTGGATAGTAGTATCGTTTAATTTCAAGGTATCATTTAATTTTTAGATATGATATGTACTTTGTTTGATCATTGCAATTTTGATGTTTCGATTGTATTTCTCATTTAATGTTAATTGTTGTGACACCTGTTTGGTGAAATATTTGTGAATTTGTTGATATATGCGTGAGGCATACTTAGGGTATGGTTATGGTCATGATACATGATTGTGGCTTGAGGGGTGTTTGTGAACAAATGAAATACTTCTAATGATGAGGTATTGTAGATACAAACCCAGGAATATTCGAATGTATGGGTTCATTGACTTGCTCTATGTCTTTATGCTCTGTAAAATTTTGGCTCATATAGTCTTGTTTAAGTATTGTGGCACAGTATTCGAGTTGGGTAAAGAACCGATTCTAAGGAAAAAAGAATGGTTGCAAAACCGGTACAACTTGAACCGGTACTAGTTGTTCAATTTGAGAGTTCGTGGAAGAATCACGATAACTCTGTCTTTGGAACCCAAACTCTTAGATCTTTCCAACCATATAGGGTACAACACCGAATTCTATTTATGTGAAAAATGGTGGCCGTTGAAAATTGACTGAAATTCTACAAATATTTAACAAGTGGTCAGCTTAGGATTTTTCAGAAGAAATGAAATAACTTTTCACACTGGAATCCTATTTTTACCAATGACCTATGATTGCAAAGCTTGGGATGTCTACTTTAAGATGACATTGGTTTCACCACGTAATTCAAAGTTCATAGAGAATTTGAATTAGGAGATTATGGGTTGGTCAATCTAGCCATTAAGTGTGGACGTGGAATTATTGTGTTCAATTGTATAATCTAAACTACGGTTTTGATTTATATTATATCCCCTGGGAAGGGAGAGGGAGATGTTATATTTTAATCTTAATCAATCATTATGGCATAAGATTCATAATATCATGTGTTATTGAATGGTACTCATATGTTTTATATCGACATATGTTAGGTGCTGAAGTGACGATGTCAGCATCGGGTTTATCTAAAAGTGTTACCGAAAAATTGAATCCGGGTTTGGATGTAACCCGAGGTGAGTGTATTGATTTATATTGACTGAAAATGTAATTATGTGTTTATTATCTATACTTATGTGAAATAGCTTGAAGATTATTTGGTAAGCGATGAGTTGTGAAATAGTGATTGGTTGTTACTAGTTATATTTATTTGAAATGGCTAGATTGTGAACCAATGGCTTAAAGATTGTGGGTTAGTGTTGGGTGTGGTCTCAAATACTTGAATTGATTGTGGATGCTTACGAATATGAGGTTCCGAGACTATTAGGCATAAGTAGAAGTGATATAATAGCTAAGACGGCCGGGCGAAAACGGTAGCGATGGGATTGCCAAGACAGTTGGGCAAAAACAATAGCGATATAACTGCCGAGACTTCTGAGCTAAAATGGGTAGCGTTAACTTTTGTGGGATATCAGATGTTGGATAATAAATATTTGGATGTTGGGTATTGGTTGTTGGGTATTGGGCATTGGATATTTAATGTGAATTCCATTTTAAGTGTGTATGTGAGATATGAATATAATTTTTTAGTGATTATGTGTTTCCTTTTAATATGTTTCAAATATACTCTCTGAACATGTGGTTTGCTCACCCCTCTCCCCCCCCCCCCCCCAGTTGTTTGTTTTCACGTGTGGGGGTGAAGGAAGTGGTCTATTGAACAATCTAGCTTGATGTAAAGGTGTTGGTGACAAATTGTTCTTTATGTTAAGAGTCATGATGTACACATGTTATGAAGATGTGTAGGGGATATGGTGCCTTAGTATTGGTAAATTTGTACTATGTTACACATATTTGCTAAGATTAATTATGATTTAAGGGTTAACTCTTTTCCGGGATGGGGTGTGACATAAGTAATCAAAATTTACGAAAAACTGTTCGAGCAGTGGGATGACGGTCAGAGGGCGGTTGTCACAATAATGAAAAGAGAATTCAAACTAAAATGGCAGAATAGGGACTGCTCGAGCCATGTCAAGACCACTTGAGCGGCCTGAGAGTGACTGAGATAGCAGTCTCTACTGCCCAACTCATTAGCCTTTCTTGATTTTATCCCTAAGTGATCAGAGAATGCTTTAGCCGAAGGGAAGTGATCAGATGGTGGTCTCTACTAGTTTTAAAGCCAAAAAAAAAAAACTTGTCCCCCTGAACATTAAAGCGTGTTGCTTAAATGGAGTGCGATAAATGAATCAATCTATCATAAAATGTTATGCCATTCAGGTTGATGAATGCTCCAGTTGCATTCATGGATCTCATGCATAGGGTATTCAAACCCTATCTTGATCTATTTGTCGTAGTGTTGTAGATGACATTCTTGTATACTCCAAGACATTGGAAGAGCACAAACATCACTTGAGGATTGTTCTACAAGCCTTGAGAGATCACCAATTGTATGCCAAATTCAGTAAGTGTGAGTTTTGGATAAAGGAAGTAAAATTTTTGGGCCACATTGTATTCTCTATGGGTGTGTCAATTGACCGGAAAAAGGTTGAGATGGTAATGAATTGGGAGAGACCGGAGTTAGTCTTCGAGATACGTAGTTTCTTGGGATTAGTAGGGTATTATAGGAGATTCATCGAGGACTTCTCCTACCTAGTGGCACCTATGACATGACTTAGTAGAAAGGATGTCAGATTTCAAAGAGACGACTCTTGCAAGAGCATTCTAGGAGTTGAAGAGGAAGTTGATTTCAGCTCCTATTTTGATTGTTCCAGAGGGGGGACAGAGGTACATAGTTTAAAGGAGTGACTTGGATGCGTCTTGATGTAGTTCGGTAAGGTAAAGCCCTATGATTCCCATCACCTTAAGAACCATGAGAAGAACTATCTGACGCATGACATGGAGTTGGTGGCTATTGTCTTTGCATTGAATGTATGGCACCGTTATTTATGTGGAGAGAAAATCAAGATGTATTCGAACCACAAAATTTGGAGGATTACAACTTCAGTTTGCACTACCATCTTAGTAAGGCAAACATAGTGGCTGATGCTCTCAGCCGGAAGTCACGAGGAGTCCTACCTAGCATAGCTTCCCAAAAGTGGCAGATGTTTGAGATTGTGGGACAATTTGGAATGCACTATGAGGATTGGGCTCAAGGTATTATGGGCAGTTCGATTGCCACCCTGTCTTAGCTCAGTCGAGTGATTGAGGCTCAGAGACAGGATTCTAAGATAGTGTCCATCAGGAACAAGATCCAATCTAGATCGAGTGACAAGAGTTGGGCTATCCATTCCGATGGTAGTCTATGGTATCGAGGCAAAGTTCTTATTTCTCATTCCATTAATTTGAGGGAAGAGATACTTCGGGAGTTTCATTGATCTCATTTTGCTGTGCATCCCGGTGGCAAAAAGATGTCATGATCTTCGCCGCCAGTGCTACTGGAGTGGGATGAAGAAGCATATTAGAGATTTTTTGAGTAGGTCTTTGACTTGTCAACAAGTCAAGGCTGGGCATCAGAGACTTACAGGGTTGCACTAGCCTTTAGAGGTAGTCGAGTGGAAATGATAAAATATCACGGTGGATTTCGTTACTCATCTGCCACGGTCTACATGGGGACATGACACAGTTTGGGTTATAGTAGATCGACTTACCAAGTCGGGCCATTTCTTGGATGTACAGATGACCTTCACACTGGAGGAGTTCTATAGGCTATACATTCGGGAGATTTTTCGGTTGCATGGGGTACCCATTTTCATTGTATCAGAGCGGGATCCCAGGTTCATAGCTCGGTTATGGGAGAGCTTTCAGCGAGCCATGGGCATGCAGTTGATGTTGTGCACAAATTTTCATGCACAAACTAACGGCCAGTTGAAGAAAACGATACAGATTTTGGAGGACATGCTTCGGACATGTGTTATGGACTTCAAGGGCAGCTGGGAGGATCACTTGCCCTTAGTTGAGTTTGCCTATTATAATAGCTATCAAAAAAGTACATTGATGGCGCCCTACGAGGTTTTGTATGGGAGATTGTGTCATTCTCCGATTTGTTAGATAGAAGTGGGAGAGAAACCTTCCACGGGTCCAAATATGATTAGGGACACCTATGAGAAGGTGCTCGTAATACGTAAATGCCTTCTCACAACTCAAAGCCGACAAAATAGCTATGTCGATCAGTGATGGAGACCTCTTGATTTTAAGGTGGGTGATAATGTCTTCTTGAAGGTTAAACCTAAGAAATGAATGGTTCGGTTTGGAAAGAGGGGCAAGTAGTCACCAAAATATATTGGGCCTTTCGAGGTACTTGAGAGGATCGGGGCAATTCTTATCGATTGGCGTTACCACCAAATTTGTCTAGTGTTCATGGCGTGTTTCACGTTTCTATGCTCCGGAAGTACATTTGTAACGCCCCAAAATCCACCCTGTAAGGCATTACTATCTACAAACTATCCAACCATGAGAGCAATTAAAAATACTCATTAGATAATAAACCATTCATCTACTTGACAAAGAATAAATACTAAAACCAACAAAACATTGAAACTTCTATAACTTACAATTCAAAACCAAAGAATATCTAGCAGTGGAATAATAAAACTAACTGAAACATTGTTTCACAAAAATCTCTCCAAATACAACAATCAAAACTAAAAAAAAGCATCTCTAAGCCTCCACTTTAGGATCCTCATACTGACCCTCTCCAGCTTCGAGATCAACCTACTCATCTAACTCGACATCCTCCTAGCTACCAAAATCTGTAATGTGTTGTAGGGAGTGAGCAAAAGCCCGTAGGAAATCCCTCTCAAATCAAAATAAAGAAGGCAAGTCTCCTTTGGAAAATAGCATATATAAATTTTTGATAGTAAAACCATTACAATTGTAATGATCTCAAGTGTACGGAATACAGTAAATCAATGAAATGAATAAACATGCAAGAAATTAAAGCATTTGATAAATAACTTAGTAGCATCATCCTATATTCTCATATATGTTGGTTCATCCTCATTCTCATATATGTTGGTTGCTTCTCAGGAATCTACACAACGATTATACCTTGTTCACCCATCACAACCACACAATCTTAATCATTCCCCGCAGGGCCAAATCACAAATCACTTTAGGAAGGGTGTATACCGTCTTCCACGGCATTGACGAATCCTTACCATGAAAGGTACACCATCCCTCAGTCTCGAACCTACGTGAACAATAGTGGTTTCTCTCGCAAACAACAATCAACTACAAGTGTTAGACAACCATCTCACCCCCACTGGGATAGAATAACCTCTAACACTCTACTGCAGCTCTCGAAGACAATTCAAGTCCGTCACAATCAAACTATACAAGAGATGAAACCACAATTTTCTCAATAACCACAATCTTAACCAATCACAATTTTCATAAAAATTCAAGTATCACAATTGTATAATTCTAATTATACTACAATAATAAAGGAATTAAAATTTGCAAGAGATCATCTTAAGAAAACCTTCACAATTTCGATATCAAAATTCTAGGATTTTACCAAAAATCATAATTTCTTGGAATAATAACAAGTATTCGATGAACACATAATTTAATCAAGAATAGGAATTTAGAAATCAAGAATCCATATATTTTTCACAATGAAACATGTATTTAACAAAACTAAGGTTTTGAAAATTTAAGAACAAGTATTCCTTGAACCCAAACATGTAGTTTGTTCAAAACTACATTTCAATAATAAAGAAACCAAGAACTCATAAGTATGTATCATATAACTATCGAGATGATTGAAAATATACATATATAATATCCTAAGTCTCAATGAAAGAACTCAAGAAGAATCTCCTACCTCACTAGCATGTTTGTGTGTAAACCTAGCATGTTTGTGTGTAAATCTAGCATGTTTGATCTGTTCCAACATGAGAATCCCCCTTCAATCTTGTATTTTTTTTCTTCTCTCTTGCTCTCCAAGGTTCTCTAGTGTTAGAACTGATGAAATAGGGTAAGGGGAGGCGTCCTTAGGTATTTATAGGATGATAAAACAGTGTAGTCGATGAAAACATGATACCCAAAATTGTGATAGAACGTTCAAACGGATCCATTCACGTTCGAACGGACTCCAGTTTTTACCTGAATTTTCAAGGACGTTTTGACCTAGTTATAGGTTGATTTAGAAAATTTTCATGAAATACATTGTTGTAGCCCTTGAAGTCTAGTTTCTACTGTCCAAAAATCATCTCAATCGGAGTTTATATTAAAAGGTTATGACTAAAATACTAAGTTAGTGTCAAATTTCTTCCTATCCAAATCCTCTCAAAAATAGGATTTAACTCCAGAATAATTCTAAACTTCTAATACATCCCATATAACATCTTCCAAGGCTTTTCGACCTTCTGGATTCAATAGAAACCTTATTTTGACATAAAAATATTTATAAAATTACTTAGCCACCCTTCTCAAACTTAAACATTTCCAAAACTCAATTTACCCCGAAAGTAAATGCGCGTGAAACTCAAACTTTATAATCAATCTTTCAAAAATGATTCTAAGTATCTACTATCATTTTATTCATCTTAGGAGAACAAACTTAAACATTTCCAAAACTCAATTTACCCCGAAAGTAAATGCGCGTGAAACTCAAACTTTATAATCAATCTTTCAAAAATGATTCTAAGTATCTACTATCATTTTATTCATCTTAGGAGAACTCTTACGATAATATTAACCTTATTTAATTTTAATATGAGGTCTTACAACATTCCACATCCTACCCATGTTATAGATTGAGGTGAACTGGTGGTTGACGCGGATGGGACCTTCGAAGAGGGACTAGTTCCTATTTTGGATAGTCGAGATCAGGTTTTGCATGTAAGACTGTGAGACTGGTTAAGGTACTGTGGTAGCACCTGGATGTTGAGGAGGCTACATGGGAATGCAAAGACACTATATGAGCTACTTTCTATATAATAAAGTAGCTTACAATTCAAATCTCAAAAGATAAACAAAATGACTTTTGCTTTTCGCGGTTCAGATCATTTCTAAATTTGTCTAAATCTAATCTAAGGGTTGATATTAATCTAACAATTTTGAGATTCCCGCCCAATCTTTTCATCACACACTCACATGTTCTCACACACTAGAACTCTCCAGAACTCTCTCTCTTCCTACGAACGCCTCCTCTCTGTTCACTTACCTTCTCTCTCCTCTCTGTTCACACACACTCTCTCTCTCTTTCAGCCCCAGCGACACACCCCTGACCCAGAACCGAAACCACCACCACCACCGCAAATCATCACTACCAGACCCAGAAATGAAACCACCACCACCACCGCAAATCATCACTACCAAACCCAGAACCGAAACCACCAGTTGTGTGAGAGCACTGAATTTTTCAACCTGTTGATCGGTTTTTCAGAAGTGTTCGATTTGAATTTTTCAGATCTAAGTTTCAGCCACCATTTTCAGAACTGAGTTTCACACCATCAAGGCAGGCGATTTCTGCAAGGCTCGAATGTAAGTCTTCTTTACTCACCGAGAATCGAACGACTCACCGAGATACGGAACCACAGCTTTGACGATTGGCATTCGATTCTGTAACACCCCGCATTTTCTTTTATATATGCATATAGAGATATAGATATAGCAAATAATGGTTGTAAAGATGTGGATAGGGGTATTGAAGTGTGTTTGAACTTTGTAAATTTGAAAAGTAAAGATTTAAAATGTTAATGAAAATCATAGTTGAAATTTAGTTTTAGTGAGTGAAAATATAAAATGTTAGGTCCTATAACTTGTATTAGATAGGTTTGGTGTATAAATATGTGTTGGAGAGGTTTGTGATGGATTTGGTTAGTTTTGGAATGGATTGGAAATGGAAAACAAAAGAAATAGGCAAAACTGGGTAATTGGTACCGGTACCCCGATTCCAGAAGGTTTCTTGTACCGGTACTGAATGGTACCGGTACCGAGTACCGGTACTACCGAAACCTGACTGTTTATTTTAAGTCGCGAACAAGCCGATTTTTCCTCCACTATAAATACATTTTGTCACCTCCTTAGCCTTCATTACACCACTCCAAACCCTAGAAAACATAAGAGAGGAAGAGAGAAAGAGAGAAACACAAGATCAAGAGAAAACAAGAGATTGAAGGATTGATTCAAGATCAAAGCCCTAATTTTTCCAAGAACATAAGGTAGGGGATTTCTTCCTATTCTCTTACATTGAGGCTAGGATTAAATTATATGTATTCTTTTGGTTCAAAATCATATATACTTGCTATTATTTACTTGATTCTCGATCCTCTTGTATTTATTGCCATGTTTTAAACATGGTGGTAGTTGGGTAACCATTAAAGGTCCCTTTTTCATTCTCAAACCCTAGTTTTAAGAAAAATGATTTTTTCCTCTTTACATTTTCTTTGTTCTCACCATCAAAACCTTAGTGCTTGATATTGTATAACAAAATGACGTTTATGGTGATCTCTTGCTCTTTTTCTTCAAATATGCTATGGTTCAAATTGTGAAATTTGGGGATTTTGTGATTTCTAGTAAATTGAGAAAATGTTTGTAATGATATCTCTTATATGATTGTTGTGATGGACTTGAATTGCTTTCGAACATTGCCGTAGAGAGTTAGAGGTTAGTTTATCCCGGTGGGGGTTTATGGTATGGTTAGAATGTGAGATATTTGTGGGAATTTTATCGCTTGCGTGGTTGTACGATACGAACATGGATTACTATGGACCGGGTATCATGTAGTGGGTATACGTCTTTATATGCCACGCGGGTATGAACTTTTCCTACCACATGGAGTGGGTAGACGCCTTTGTACGCCGTGTGGGTATAAACTTTTCATATCGCTAATGATCACGGGTTAGTAACGTGGGTTGTATCGGGCACACAGTGTGGGTCATCGGGCATTGTACCATAAATTGTTTTGACAAGAGTTTCGGGAAGTATGGGATTCTGCGAGAACTTGTTGAAAACGGTTCATGGTAGAATGAATTACCAATGGTATATGGTGTTTATTTATCCATTTCGATTACTATTGCTACTTAAACTTGAGATCTATTTAAATGTCCTGTTTTTCCTTCAAAATGTTATATATGCTAAATTGTGAAAATGAGACCAACCGTTTTATATGCTTTCCTAAACCTTGTTTGAGTTTGGGAAGATTTTGCTACAGAGCTTCGTGCTCATCCCCTACAATTAACATTTTTTCAGATTATGCTATAGAGGAGGAGCTTGGCGCTAATGAGCCGGGCCTTGGGGAAGCCTCATTGGAGGGGTACCTGGATCCCGAGTGGGACATTTAGAGATGCCCTTTTTATTTTTGTACTAGACTAGGAACCAATATGTACAACCATTGTAAAGTCTAGTTTCTTTTGAAATTCCGTTGCAATATATTCATGTAATTCTTTTGGGTTGTAATGGCCTTAGTTTGGCTTATTCTTTTGGGATGATTGTTGTGGAATGTATATATGGTGAATGAAATATTTTGGATTTGATGGTTAGATAGACCCGGTGTGGTCAAGGTATTATAAATGTACAGGTTGTGAGTTTTGGGAGAGCTTCCCGTACGAAGGAGACTCTGCCCAAATTTTGTTAAAATTAATAATGTTTCTTATTTGATGGATATATATTTAGTGCTCTCATGACATGAATGGTTTCATAGTGTAATGCCGTCCAGGGTGGTATTTGGGGTGTTACAGATTCAGTTTGTGCTCCTCCTCTCTCTCTCTCTCTCTCTCTCTCTCTCTCTCTCTCTGTATTCAGTCAAATACTCCAATTGTATTATTTCAAATTGCTTCCCAATTGAAAGCGAACTCCTCTCTGAGTGTTTACTTGCTCCGACGAACTCGATTCTAACGTTGTGAGATCTGTGAGATCAGCTCCAAAGTCTCCTTCACACTCAGAGAGTGAAGGAGCTGTATGATGTAGTAATTCACACTCAGAGAGTGAAGGAGTCATACAGCTCCAAAGTCTCCTTCACACTGTCACTCTCTTTTAGCTCCACATCAGGCAATCTCAGGAAGGCAGGCGATCTCAGGAAGGCAGGTGATCTCAGGAAGGCAATCGATCTCAGGCAAGGCAATCGAATATAAGTCTTCTCTTCTCTCTCTCTCCATTTGCCCCAATTGTAGCCATAAATCAACTAAAGAATTTCAAATTGCCTCCCATTTTACCCCTAACTCAAATCGAACGACTCCAGTTCTTTTGATCTTCCTTTCTAGCAGAAAATTGATGCGCTCTCAGGCAAGGCAATCGATCTCAGGCAAGGCAATCGAATGTAAGTCTTCTCTTCTCTCTCTCTCTGACCTCATAAGTTGCAGAAACGTCAAATTTTAAGTTCCTTCTTGCTTTTTTCAATTTGGGTTTGTAATGAAAATTTTAGCACAGGTAATATATTCATTGATTGACATCACTTCATTTGTCATTTTTTTTAAGCAATTATCTGCAGAAAATTAATAGGTTCAAAATTATTGTGCGAAAATTATGTTAAGTCCAAATAATGATATTTGATTTGGTTTAGTTACTGTGGTATTCAAGCTAAGGGATGAGATGCAACTTATAAAAGGGGAATGATCCCTACTTTTTAAAGGTTGGTGCTCAATGTCCGAAATCATTTGGTTGAGCTCTGAATTCTAATATTGGGCCTTAGGATTCGTATGTTACCTCAGTTCAGGATTACATAATATAAAATTTTGTAGTGGTCAGAAAGATGATTTGATCCAAGGATTGGGTTTCATTTTGACATGTCCTGAGCATACAACAATACTTATCGCTGCTTTGATTAACTTGCACCAATCCTACATATCTGTACAAAGAAAGTGTTACTGATATATATAGTTTTTTAAAACAAATAGCCTGTGAGACATTTTCTTCATTAGGTTGGAAAGTTCATGTGTCGTATGCCTTCACTTAGCAATAGGATGAACATGCTCACTGATCACCAACTTTGTCACTCGGATTCTGTTTCTTTTGTTTTTAATTTTGAGAAATAAAGCTTGCCAATACTCAAAATTTTATGCAATTGTTAACTTATTTCTCAATCTCATTAACTTTTCAAGAATCCTGTTAAGTCCTAAACCTACATTAATTTTAATTAAACACGTATAAAAAGGCAAGTAAATTTACTAAATCTTTTGGTATTATGAGGTCAGAAGTATATCAAATGTACTCATTCTTACTCCATAAGTGAGGTTGTTTCTGCAACTTATATGGGTGGAGGGAGGGTGTGGCAAATTGAACGACTCCAATTCTTTTGTATTAGTTTCAACGTTGTATTTTACACCATAATCTTTTGATCTTCATTGCTAGCAGAAAATTGGGTGGTAGATATTGGCCAATCAATTGAAATGAGTCCACCTCTGTCTCTCTCTCTCTCATAAGTGAGGTTGCCTGTGAGGTTGTTTCTGCAACTTATATGGGTGGAGGGAGGGTGTGGCAATGTGGGGAGTTGCCCTCACTGCATTTCAAAAGAACTATGGGCTATTTAGAATTTACAAATTTATAAGAAGTTTCAGTGGTTATGTAATGTGGATTGTGGTTTGTTTGATTATATTTTGTTTGAGTATTAAAATGGATGCTTTTGGTTATGGTGGGTTGAGCACTATATGTGGTGGGGGCGTTGACATAAACCCACAATAGATCATAAACCCACAATCGATAACGCCTAACCCACACACACACACACACAGAGCAGCATCACGTCTGCTTTGATAATAGAATTCGTTAGTAGTAACCCACACACACAGCAGTAACCAACACAAACAGCAACAGCACAGCAGCACAACGATGGCCTATAAACTTTTGGGTGTTATAATAGAATTTTTGGTTCAGGTACTGCTTTGATAATTAGGAACTTATCATTCGAGCTCCAATTTGTGAACCCAGTTAGAAAGGTATAGAACTCTCTCTCTTTCTCTCTCTCTCTCTATCTCTCTTGATCACATTTATGTATGTAAATTGTAATGCAGTTTGTTTGACAATGTGAATCCCATTCTCTTGGAAAGGATGCTATTTTTGTTATTATGCTCATATGTGGACCAGCACACACACAGCAGCTGGTGTTCATAGTTATTTTTGTTTCTTTGTGTATTTTTTTTTTGGTTGATACATGTAGTGGTGGTGTTCATAGTTATATTTGTTCTGTGGTGGTGGTGTTCATAGCTGTATGTACTTACTGTTTGTGATTTGCATATTCATGAGGCTTGCCTATTTGTGGACTTCGAACATTTATTAAAAGTTTTTGTATCAACAATTGCAATTTATTTTGCATTTTAGCTGGACTGATTCCCAATTGCAATAAAATAGATGAGAGTTTGAACATGCAAAAAAGTTTGAACATGCAAAATAGATGACCTTTTTGATTTGGGTTACGACAAAAAATTGGATTGTCACTCTGTTGGAATTTCATGGTAGTTTTCGATTTTGAGGTGCTATATTGTACTTTGTAAGAAAATTGGCTTTATATTTATAGTTACTATTATTTAGTTACTTCGTGGTTTTTACCTTTCATGGTCTTTTTGTGGGTTTTGTTTCAATTGTTGCTAAAAGAATTGGGGCTTGATTGTTGTTTCAAATGTTACAGCACATCATATAATATGAGTTGAACCATAATTTTATTTGATTCATGTTAGTTTATGATATCCCGTAATTTGGTGTTGATTGGTGTAAGTTTATGATATCCCATAATTAAGTGTGTGATTGTACTACATTGTTTGAATCAGAAGTTGAGATTCTAAATAAAATGTGATTGTACTGCATTTTTATTTCATTTGGATGTCTAAGCATTATCACATTTAGCTTTTGATGACATAATTTTTTTTAAAGGCAATTAAAAGGGTCATGGAACATTCCTTGCTGCTAACACCCAATCAATTGTGCTTTTTTAATGCACTTTATTAATGTTTCTAAATTTGAATGATTAAAGTTTACCAATTGTCCCCTTTTCCATGGTTATTTGCATATTTCCTTTTTATATTACAACTGCATAGTATCTATCATAAAAGTTTGATGGCAGATTTTCAATTTATAGTCTTTGGACTGATTTTATTTTATAATTACTTTTATTTATCTTAGTCTTTGCTTTTGCATCTATTTTATTCTGTTTTGAATGGGATTTTTTGTTATGTAATTTCCATGGAACATGGGGGAAGTGGAAGGGTGATTTGGGTTTCCATTTACCTTGAACTAATTTTGGTGTTGTGGTTGGCAAAGTTTGTTTCCATTGGCATTGTGTTGGTTTGACCCCACCTTCCACTGCCACATCCATGAAATCTTTCTCTCAAACTAGCGGGATGCACCAAAAAGGTACTTGACTTAAGGTGGGGTCTTATAGGTGTGTAATAGAAATATTATCATCATTTAATATATGTTCAAGAAATGTTATTTTCTAACAAAGCCCAATTTCTGAAAGTGTTGTTGTACATTAATCATAGTCTTTTTACTTAGTTTGGGTGCTCATTGGTGGTTGTAGGCGGCAAATAGTTAACAATTATAATCAACAAGTTGCAAGGAAAAGATCATCAAATAAGAAGCCACATCTGTGTATGTATATCTTCATTTTTTTGGTTCATCCTTTTAGGCTAATGCTTTTTCCTTCATGTTAATGAGTAGATATTTTAAGTTTTTTGCAATATTGATTTTCATTATATGGTTCTTTGGTAGAAGAGAGTGAAATTTCTTTACATTTGGGAACCCATGTACTTGCTGATGTGGTTCTTCAAGCTTTTATTGGTTTTTGATATGAGCACCAACTGTTGTTGGAGGCGTTTATCTTGGCTATGAGATTCCCACTTTTTTTTATTTTTTTGATGTGTTAGCAACAGACAAAGAATATGTTGTTCCATAGGATGATATTTGTTATGTTGGTAATCTATGAAATGTTACAGTTACTGAGGCTAATATCCAATGTCCATTATTGTGAGAGTTTTATTTTATAACCACTATAGTCATTGTATTTCAATTTATTTTAATTATTCATGCTTTAGTTTGTTAGAGCATAACCTTAATTGTTAGTAATGTGTTTGTGTTTAGGTCTTATAGTTGAATACTTAATGGTGAATCTTTCATGATTGTGGTGTTCAAGACTTCGTTGGCCTCTAAACTATGTATTTGTGATTTTTAGGTACCATTAATCTTACAACTTTGTTGACAAGGTGGTGATTTATGTATTTTATATCTCTCTCTATACTTGGTGATTGATAAAAATTAGTTTCTTCTAATGCTATTGAAAGTTTTTGTATTACATGGTTAGTGTTCGATTTTATGTTGTATAATGTCTTCAGGTTCGAGCTTTGTCACTTTTTTTTAAAAAAAAGTGGTTGTTGCGATTTAATATAGTGGGATCGATTCTTTGGGTGCTCGATTTTTAAGGTGCACTGTGCCTGCCTTTAGACACGAGTTATTACTAAAATTTTCATTTTTCATATAGGTAATACTTTATTAATCATTTAAAGGATGCATTAAATGATACATTTTAGGCTTTCAATTTAGTGAGGGTCCAATTTTAATGCTAGATTATTTCATGTTCACAATCAATATTCAATGTTTGATTATTTCATGCGTGGTTATTTGATATCAAAAAACGTTCTTTTATTTGATATGTATTTTAATTATTTTTTTTTTACTACTATGGACAAATTAATAATATGTAATGAGTAATAGCTTTTTAAGGTAAGGTGATAAAATATGTACACTGTGTATACGTTTAAATCTTTTGAGTTATGTTTTTGGAGGTAATTTTGTACATTTTTTATATATTCATCGGCTCTAGATATTTATAGTTATCATTATGTGCACCGTTTTTTTCTTTTGCTAATTCTCATTTTTTTTAATTGATTTTTTTTCATCGTACAGTGCCTTCAGGCACGGGTAATAACTAGTCCATTTATATTTGAAGATGAATGTACAATTTAATGTTAATAGCATACAACATGATTACATGTGCATTCATCTTATGTGTTGCATGTGTGTTTAATTTCGTGGATGAAATTCCTTTAAAGGATGAAGAACATAAAACTCGAAAAAATTAAAATCTTAATTAAAGGGGTAATGAAGTAATTAATCCATGTAAGTATGGGTAAAAAAATCTGAATTTTTATATAACTCGGATGATGAAACCGATCTCACCGTTGGATTCGTCTCACGTAATCGAGCTAGTCAGTCAAATTTCATTAAATTTTGAGACAGTCGAAATTTTTAGGTAAAACTAAGCGAAACGCGCGATCAAGTAACCCACGATTAAAATCTCAGCAACTTATTTATATGTGGGACCCATAATATAAATGATCTAGATAATGTGAAGGACATTATCCAGACAAGAGAAGTGGCACAAAGTGATTGACTCTCTAAGATTTCCAATCAATAAAAATGGGACAAGTGGCGCATTGTGAATCAAGTATGAGATGGGTATTTAAAGGTGGGGGGGAAATATTTTCCTCCCATTTGCCTTACATTTTCCTTTGAGAGAGACACAGAGAGAGAGAAAACTAAGTCTTCAACTTCTCCATTCTTCCTCCTCGACCAGGGCTACAAGATAACACCAAATTCAAGCATTTTTCACCATTTTTGAAAATCAATGGTTCTTGGGCTAAGGCTTTGAAGTGCTTGCTTTGGGTGTTCTAGAGGGATTTTCTTTTTGTTTACGCTTCAAGATGTGAGGGTTCCTTCTATTTAGGATTACTCTCAATTTCATGTATGTATATGGTATGGGTGGGGTTATGTGCACTATTTACATAGATTTCATGTGACTAGTGGAATATTTGAGCTAGTTGATGAACATGTTATTCCGATTTCTAATTAATTTTGGGTGTTGAACATGTTGGTTATGTGTGAGGTGATTGGACATGCTATGTGTTTACATTTTATGCCTTAAAGGTGTTTGATAAAATGCCTAGGGATGTCCAAGTATGTCATTTGAATTGAAAATGCTATAACATGCTTAGTGATGTTATGAAATGTTATTGTATGCTTGAATGATATAATTAACATTTTGATGGTTGTGAGATGTTGTTATATACTTACATGATATTGTTAGCATTATGATGAAATAGAAATTGCAATTGCTCATTACATTGCATTTGCACGAGTTGCACTACATTCATGGGCATTAGCATAAGTGTGAGTGGGCGTGCATGAGTTTGACCAATCACCACATGGTGAGCTGATTAGTGGGCTCAAAAAGATTGGGTCAAGGTCTAATTGAGTCGCATGGAGCATTGCATAGAAAATGTGTCAGGTATAGTAAGAATGGATAGATTCTCTCTCGGGTGCAAGACCCAATTACTTTATTCACACACTTGCCTTTTGTTGAAATTCCAGAAAAGTATGTCGGTGCACTCGGAACCGAAGGTGAGAGGCCCTCGAATGTCATGTGGGTTTGGTAGCCCCTTGGTGTGATATCCATAAATTACCTGCCCAAGAAAGACACAAGGATTTGATAAAATGACCATTGGATGTGTGACATCAACGGTTGGGGTTTGGAATGTCCGGTTTATGACATGGCATTGCATTAAGTGTCGTTCAAGGGAATCCATAAGTGGGTTTAGAGTTTGAACATGCATTCATGAGAAATCATTCATGAGAAATCATTCATGATGGGCATGCTTGACATCATGTATATGTTGCTTAGGATATATGCTTGGTGTATTAATGTGCATTCATAGCATATGCATTGGATTGGAGGTATTTTCTGTAGCAGATACCTTATACTGGGCTTCGGCTCACCCATTTGTAGGAACGTTTTTCAGGTATTTTACGTACTTCTGTTGAAGGCCTTCCTATGGGCCCGTTTTTAGGACAAAGTCGGGTTGTGGCTCTTGATTTGGAGTTTTGTAGTCTCTTCCATAAATTCACATTTTGGCCTTGTATATTTAGAAAACAAAAACTTGTATATTCTTTTGGAACAAAGGCATGTAGTTGGGACTTTATGTATGGACATTTATTCTTTTAATGAATGGATGTTGTATAATGATGAATCGTTAATGTCTAGTACTTAAACATTAGGATGTTGGGCCTTGGAATGGTCATGTGGGTGTTGTATGCACATGTTATTTATTGGGTAGAGCTCTCCATACAATGGAGACTCTACTTTGATTTTCGTTTAATTATGGATCTCGGTGAATGGGGCGTAACAGCGTGGTATCAGGTTATACTGTATTCATGGGTATTCCGCAGGTTGATGGAAGATCAACAGGTTGAGAAAGGACGCCCGAATTTTGGGGTGTCACAGCAACACTATTAGTTTGGTTAGATAATATGACAAAGTGTGGAAGACACATTCCCCTGGCTAGAATACAAGTTGAATCTACTCTTCCAGCAGACATTTCGAAATCACAGGCTTGAAAAATTAAAATAATACTAAAAAGAAATGGCAAAAATTATTCTCCAATCCTAACCACTTGATAGTCATTAGGATTTTAAGCACTAAAAATACTCTTGCATTTTATCTTTCTCCTTTTTTTATCTTTGGTGCATGTTACTTTGTTACTAATTTTCTCCTTTTTAGCATATGCTAATCCAAATGAACTGTTAAATATGCTTCCCCTTTTTTTTTATGTAGCCCTGTTTTAGCACAATATTTAATTAGTGAAGCCATGAAGTGATTTGAGATCAAGAGATGAAGAAATATTAGGTACAATCGTCATTTCTTTTGGAGTTTACTTCTTACGAATAATGATAAAAGGTGTTTTTTACTTTACAAGCTTAGTGTGTCATTTCCCTTTAGCTTTTAAAGTAGTCCTTAAAATACTCCAAAATTTAATGAATTATTCACTATAATATCTTGTAAGTGATTTGAAATAAGGTTCTTATTTTGACACAGACACGTAATCGAGTTATTCTGATAGGTAATTGGGGTTTCACATTATTTTGAACCCGTCCCCTATTAAAAAATTATGCGACTCACATCTTAGACTAACTAAAAGGATTTCTCGTTTTTAAAAAATGCACTATGAAATGTTTTACGTTTTTATCCTAATCCGCAAACATTGGGTTTGGCCTACCAAGGAAAGTCTAGACATCCATTGTTGTGGGTGGATTCTATCAATTTACTTTTTTATTTAACTTTAAAAATCAATTTAAAAACTCTAACTGAAAATGGTTTATGTGCAACGCATGTGAGTATCAACTAGTAAGTTCTAAAAGTATGTACATTAAAAGCATTATTTACATAATTTTAAGGGATTTAAAACTTAAATACGTTACAGAAGCGATTAAATTAAGGATAACATCGATTTACTAGGTAAATGAAGGAAAAAATTGAAAAAAAAAAAATTCCACTTAAGCCACTTTTATGTTTGAAATATTTAATGATTGTAGTGATGTTCAGTAACACTTAAAGTGTGTGAAGATATATTTTTTTTTTTACTTATTTTAACCATAAAATTATCATTACTTTTTTAATAAGTGTATATTGTAAATAAAAAAAATTCAATTTATGTGACTTTTTTTTTTTTTTTGGGCAAGTCAATTTATGTGACTTTTACTAGAAGCATAGATGTAGATGTGATTGTGTGATTAAATATTTTCATCATACCTGATCAAATATTTTTTTTTCATCACAAGCTACAATAATAGTAGGTTGAGTGTAACATTTCCAATATTTAGAATTTTAAAATTGATATACAATTGAAAAAAAAAAAAGCTTAGAAATAATATTTCAATGCCTTTTAACACACTTTGACATTTTTTCCATGGTGTATAAAAAGAAAGAGTAAATTTGAAATTCCAATATTTACCGTTAGCGTATTCCTCCTCCCTCAAGAGGAAAATCAAAAACTGATATTCAAATGTTATATAAAAAAAAAAAAGTATAACGTACAAATTAAATTCTATTATTATAATATTTTCAGAATGAGAAAATTTATTACCAGTGCCATGAATAAAATATAAAGTGTTTATTTTTAAGAGAATGAAGGTACTTCAAAAAATCGTTTATTTTGCTCAGTTTTATGATTAAATTGTCAAATATCAAACTCGACAAAAGCTCAAATTCTCACAATCTAGACTACCTATAAATATATGAAAATCCAAGAATTCAAACTTGATAAAATACTACATAATAATTCAAGATTTAGCTCGTTCTTCCTCTTGTTCTTCTCATAAAACTTTCCTAGAATTCTGGGGTTGAAAAATAGGTAGAGACCGTGTGGACACGGGTAGCAGTATGTCCCTGACTTAAAGCTAGATTTTGACCTAGTTAGAAGTTGTTTCACGAGTTTTTAGTGAAATACACTTTTGTAACCCTTAAAGTCTAGTTTCTACTATAACAATTTCAGGTCAATCAGATATTAGGGTAAAAATTTATAGCTAAAATATGAAGGTTATGTCAAATTCTTTTCTACCCAAATCTTCTCCAAAATAGGTTTTAACTCTAGAATACTTCTAAACTTTTAATACAAGTCATATAACCTCTTCCAATATTTTTTGCCCTTCCGGATTTAATGGAAATCTTATTTTGACATAAAAATATTTATAAAATTACTTAGCCACCCTTCTCAAACTTAAACATCTCCAAAACTCAATTTACTCTGAAAGTCAATAAACTTGAAACTCAAACTTTATAATCAATCTTTCAACAATGATTCTAAGTTTCTACCATCATTTTATTCACCTTAGGAGAACTATTAATATAATATTATCCCTCTTTAATTTTTAATATGGGGTCTTACTGTGACACTCCAAAACCCGGGGGTCCGTTGATTTCCCATCAACCCGCGGAATACCCGTGGATACCGGGTAACTCGGAATCGCGCCGTTATGCCCCATTTACCGGGGTCCATAAATTTAACAAAATTCGGGTAGAGTCTCCTTTGTACGGGGAGCTCTACCCAAAACTCAACCTGTGCAATATATTTTCACATGACCCATCCGAGGCCCAATATAAAGCAATGACCGCACCGGGTCCATTTATAAGTAAACATTGACCACACCGGGTCTATTCATCCATACTTATAAACATTGACCACACCGGGTCCATTTATCCCTACCAATGTCAAAACATGCAAGGTTGTTTTAACAATAATTAATATAAGTTCTATTACAATTATTTGCAAAAGATTATATGCCCAAGACATAAGTTTCACAAGTGTTTTACATTAACACAAAATAAAGCCACATTCGATTTTCTTCAAACATAAGGGTCCGAATTGGAGCCATCCACCGGTGTATTTCTCCCACCTGAAATGTGTTCCCGTATAGGGTGAGCCAACGCCCAGTAGAGTATATCCTACAAAGGCTACTCCCCACCTTTGATGCATATGAAATGTGTACATGCAACAAACAACATTTAACAACCATTCCATATAAGAATATGCATTCAATGTTGGAATGCTACCATGTCATGCCATGAAATGAGGTGAGACTCACTCATGCATCTTACCCCAAGTCCTCACTGAATCCCACAACACAATGCAATGCACATGTATAATGAATCCGTCAATTGACGAAAATACATCCAATGATTGTTTGAAATAAAAGTTATGTATTTATAAAACCAAATCATTGTGGATGTTACCCATTGAATGGGTGTTTTATAAAAAAAATCTTGTATCTTTGTTGGGCAACGGATTTTGGTATCACAACCGCCGGTTCCGTACACCATCACACTTTTTCGGAATTTCACCTCAGGGGAGTGTGTGAACCAAGTAGCCGGGTTTTGCACCCGAGGGAGAGTCTAGCCCTTCTTGCTATACCCGACACAAGTTTTTCATGCATGCAACCGTGCGACTCAGTCGGATCTTCAATCCAACTTTCCCGAGCCCACCCATCAACCACCAAGTATGGTGTTTGACTAAACCATGCACACTCACACACCCACACTCATGCCCAAAGCCCATGAATGTGATGCCAATTTCATGCCCAATATGCAATAATGCCAAATGAGCAATTCAACCACATGTCCACATGTTCCATGACAATTTATATCACATGCATATAATCACCAAAATTCATTATCATGTTAATACATCAACTAGCATAGATCAACATTTATACCCAACACAAAGCTCAAGTATGACATTACACAATTTCATGCCAATCACACTTAATCACAAGGTATAATATAAGCACATAGCATGCCCACATAAACCCAATTTTCAAGAGTTTACATAAATACTTCCACATAACAACAAGTTACAAGAAAATTTCACAAGTAACTTCCCTAAACCAAATTTAACTAGAAATTGGTCTAGGCCATTTCTATATCCATTTCTTTATTTCCATGACTATAGGCAAGTCATAAATCATTTATACCCCTAACCATTCCATACAGACACTCTAGGTTAGAAATAAACCGGAGTAGGAGGGAACCCTACCTCTTAAAGCATAAAACACCCGTAGGAAGCTTTAAGAACACGATTCAAGCCCAAAGCTTTGATTTCTCCAAAATCCCCCCTTTGGATCTTCGGTGAAATCTTCGAATTTTGGTATAGTCTTGTAGCCCACGTCGAGGAGAACACTTTTTATTCTTGGTCCAAGTTGATTCGACCAAAGCTTGGTCCTAGATCGCAAGAATAAAGGCTTGAGAACCCTTGTTTCTCTCTTTTGCTCCCTCTCAGCCCAACGTTCAGACCAGCAGAGATAAATCAGTGGGGAAATCAGATTTTTCCATCTATTTATAGTCCCAAAACCCTTGGCTCACAATGCGCCACACAGCTCCTATTTCCGGGTCCGTTTTCGCTCCGAAACGATTAAATTTCGTTACGATTCAAGCTCAAATATTTTTATTTCAACTTTCTTTAAATTATTTTTCAAAATTTAAAATTTTATTAAAATTTCGTTTTTTTTGGGGTCACCGGACACCCGTCGCCTCGAAAAACCTGAAAAATTCGACTATCTCAGAATTCGGCGAAATTTGACAGGGTAACTAAATTTCGCGAGAGGAATCCAACGGCAAAGTCCGTTGTGTCATCTGAGCTCTAGAAACATGAGTATTTTAAATACGCATTATAGTGGCAAATTACCGTTTTGTCCTTTTTCAGAAAAAGTGTAACTTTTTCCCGAGTTTCACACTTACAAGGAATTTTTATCATGTGCTATAATGATAATAGGTTGAGTATAAATATTTTGTATATTCATAATTCTAAACTCGATATATATGTGTAACGCCCCCATTTTTCGGATGCATTATTCTATTAGTCGACCATAATATACCACAACTCCAAATACAGGGTCGTAGTTCTAATTACCTCAAAAATAATAGAAATAACCGCAAAAATATACAAATAGATCTCCTCAAATAATATATTGCAACAATAAAATCGAATGCTATATAAATCTGTAATACTTTGATATTTTAACTCTAGTCCTTTCTTCTGAGATCATCTTCAAAAATATTAAAAACGGAGAAATATACAATATGAGAGGAAATAATATGCTCAATGATAAAAAAAAAATATGAATGATCAAATACCAAATAACTCAGATGATAGGAAAATGAACAATATAATGAAGAATTAACTTCGATGTGTCACATAGCTCAACTGCTATCAAACATAGCCTCATACTTGATTCATCTTGGTGACATGACAAGTGATACTTAAGCATATAAATCCATGCTAATATTGAACAATCACACATCACAAGGCCATAATCAAATCAAACCATCACATCCCGTAGGGCCATAATCTTCAAACTATGCCTCAAGCAAACTTCATGCATGTATCAATCAATCCCAAAGTATTTAGCCCACAATATAGGTCAGATCAACAAAACTTGCAAATTTTCATATTAACAGGAAATACTAGACATGAGTATAAATTTAAGATAATTAAAATGACACAATTTGTAAAGAGATTGAAAGACAAAAACATATTATATACTACCTCGTACTTCAAATCTCCAAGGAATTTAGATAAATTTGATCACCATCGTATTAAGAACACCATATACCAATTTCATAGAATTCAAAACTAAAATCACCTTCCAAATTTTGAACTCAATATCTCTTTTTTTTTCTTTCTCTCTCTCTGTCCTTTTTTTTTTCTCTTCATTTCTATATTCTTCCTCTTTCTGTTGCCCCAATCAAATGGCTATTTATAGCCAAAATTTCACCATACATCACTTGTTGTGATGTCATGTTGCTTGCATAAGCATGAACATTTGTCCATTATTTCTCCACTTATTTTTTTTCCACTAAGGACTCTTGTCTCTTTTTAATTTTGACATTTGCCCATATATATATATATATATATATATTAAATTTCTATTTACACTCGGATACTTTAATTATGACATTTTTATTCAAACACGACATGACTCTTCTATTATAGTCATTTGATTGTTTTCACGTAAGAAATCTATATTTGAGGTCCATTTATTTATTTAAAATTTTTAAAAATAAAATTTGATAATATAGAATTATAGTTATATTTCTAATTAATAACTGGTTTATCACAATATCAATACAAAAAAACACATACAAATAATATTTTAAGACTTTTTCATCTCTATAGATATTTTTCCATGACGTATAAAGAGCTAGAGTGACTCTGAAATTTAAATTATTACCGTTAGCGTATTCCTCCTAACTCATGAAAAAAATAAAAGGCCAACGTTCTAAAAGCATAAATTACGTTATTCTAATTATCTCGGAATGAGAAATGTTGTGATATTTAAGAGAATGACTATATTACAACAAAAAAATATTTTGCTTAGTTTTGTAAATAAATTCTTAAATATCAAAGTCAAAAAAAGCTAAAATTCCCTCTCTTAAACTAAAATAATTAGTGCATCTCTTCTTTGTATAACAACACAATCTAGACCACCTACGAATACATGAAACTCCAAAAAAAAAAATCAAACTTGATATATCACGATATAAATGTATTTATGAAATTATTACAATTGTTATCAAATGGTTGTGAATGTATGAACAAGTGTATCTACTGCTAGGTTATGACCTTTAGACACTTCCTCCCCCCCCCCCCCCCCTTTCTCTCCCCCCTCTTTTCCCCATCTCTTAGAAAAATAATAACAATAAGTAAGCATCTCCATTTTGAAAAATGTATAATATATATATTCCAAAAGAGAGTTTTGATTATTAAAGAAAACAAATATGGAGAAAAATATCTTATCTTGCTTCCATATGTTAGGACTTTTTGTAAAACCCGGGAAATTTTGAATTTTTTGTGAATAAGGGCAAAATGGTCATTTGCCATCCTAATGCTTATTTGAAATACTCATGCTCTAGACCTCGGATGAGGAAACGGAGTTCGCCGTTGGATTCGTATCGCGGAATTTAGTCACCCTGTCAAATTTCGTCGAATTCCGATATAGTCAGATTTTTACACGTCGTTCGAGACGATTGCGTGGCGAATTTCATTTTAAAGGTCCCCAATAATGGATTTTATAAAATTTCCCTAAAATTAAGTTAAAGTTCAAATAAAATTAATTTGAACTTAATCTGAGGTATAATGAATCGTTTCGGGACGAAAAACGGACCCGGAAGTCGAAAATATGCGGTGCGATGTGGACCGCACATTTTTGCCTATAAATATCCTAAAAAAATCAGCTTTTTGAAAAAATATCAGCTGAAACTTCAGTCTTTTCAGCCGCCCAAGACCAAAGAAAAAAAAAATCTTTAACCTTCCCGCTCCGATTCCGAGAGTTCCGTCCGTCGGAATTCGTCAGTCCAGAAGTCAAAGTTCATCTACGTGACAAGGGCTACGCGTACATACCAAAAAGAGCTGATTTCACCGAAGATCCAAAGACGGAATTTTGGGGAAATCAAAGATTTGGGCTTAAATCTTGTTCTTGGAGGTTCTACCAGTTGTTTTACCCTCCAAGAGGTAGGGTTTCCTCATACTCGGGTTTATTTCTAACCTAAGGTATCCATAGGGTTTATATGGGCTGTTTTGGACATTTCTAACATTTTTCCATTATGGTTGGTGTTATGGAAATGGGTAGGATCAATTCTAGTGTGAATTGGTAGTTAGAAATTGCTAGTTTGTGATTTCTAAGATGTTTCGATAATTGGAAATGTAAAAATCATATATTCTGATTTTTATTTTATTATTTGAAATGGTATATATTAAGTCTTGGCTTGATTTGATATACCCTAAAATTGAAAGAAATTCTAAATCGAAGGAAACCCCCACCTCTTGAAGTGTAAGCAACGAAGTGAGCCCCTCAAAATACGCAAGCAAGCTCTTCAAAGCTCTAGCTTCCGACACTTAAATTTCAGAATTTGTGGAAAATGCTTAAAATTGGTGTTGACTCATTGCATTCGTCGAGGAGAACAACTTTTACTCTTGGCTCGAAGCGATCCAACTGTTGGAACTTCGTAGATCTAAGGAAGAAAAAGAAGAAGCTTAAATAAACTCTCTTCTCTCTCTCTCTCTCTCTCTTATAAAGAAACTGCTGACCTAGACTCACGTGTCTACATAACTTTATAAACCTAGGCTCTAACACCAAACTGTCACACCCTACCCCGAATAATTAACACATTCTGTCTAATCTAGGAGGGTGGACCCCACTTATTAAATATAAACCTACTAACCTGTGCAAAATATCTAATAGAATATATCACATTCACCGACTAGGTGCATCAATATTGTTATATAAACCATACACATCATCCATAAACATAACTCATAGCATACATTCAAGTATACAACTGACCCATAACAACTTAAAATATTTACATAACTTTAACATTTGCAAAAGGACACAACAAGACTTCCACTTCATCTATTTTTTCTCGACCGTCTAAACCTAGCAGTGGACTTCCCATTATGCCTCGTTACTTGAAACAAGGAAAACTATGGGGGGGGGGGGGGGATGAGCACAATACGCTCATGAAAACATGCTGTAACCATGAAAAAACATAATAAACTTAAAACCACCACAAGAATTATAATAAGTAACCCCAACTCAAACATCATTTGCAATAGAATTGGAAGAATAAGTTATATCTTTGCCATTAAGGTCATAAGTTAGCTATTAAGGCTATGTTTGCCATCAAGGCTGCAATTCGCCACTAAGGCCATAAAATCGTCACTAAGCTCATATAATCGCCACTAAGGTCGTATAATTTCCACTAAGGCCATGCTATTACCCTTTAGGATCATACTAGCCAATAGGCTCGTCATTTAGGCTATCTAGCAAATACAACATCTCTATCAATCCATAACCCACATACTTATGAGTAAAAGACAAGCAAAGATAACCATGAAGAGTTACTCAAAACACCATAGTCATATAGCATCCTCACATTTCCATCTATAGTCCTTAGTCAAAAAATTTCTATATATATATATATCACTATAGAATATTCTTGCAATTATCTATTGCATGAAAAGAACACTCACCTCAAGTCCAGTGGTAACACAATTTAGTCTCCATATGAGACTTTAGGCGTACTTGTTGTAGGGTTTGACGCCTCCGTTCCTACCACACATTTCTCAAACCACTCATAAACATTCTTCACATAACATCACATCATAAGTATGCATGAATGAGTGCTTAAACATTCTTGTATTAATATGTCTTCAAATCCCTCCCAAGTGATTCAATTTAAGCCACTTAAACCATTTTTTGCTACATGCTCTGTATACATAGGCTAGGTTTAAATTCACTTCATAACAGTTTACTTATAATAATTTAATCCATAAAGAGTTGATTTAAACTCAATTCGATGTCATGGGAAGATTTGAGGTTAATTGGACGAAAGCCCTAGAAACTATGACAAAGTAGCCTAAATTTTACCCTGATGAACTGGTTCTTCTTATGAAGAACCGGTTCTACGTTGGGCATAATTCCTAGTACTAGTTCAAGCCCATGTAGAGCCCCTATAAAACTAATTCTTCTTTGAATCGAGAGTTCCTTTTTCATTCAAACTCCTTCCACCTTCAAAACTCCACTCCAACACCACCCAACCATTACTCAAACTATTAAGATACATCTAAAGGTTGAAAAACACATAAATTTATAATTTTTCACTTACCATTGTTGCCACTCGTTTCTGTCGAACTCCTCCAAACCTCTACTCAAGAACCCATGGTTTCTTTACCCTTCAACTCATCACCAACACCTAATTGTTTATACTCCAACAAGGATTATGCAAGCTACAAGGAAAGGTTTCACTCAAACTCAAGAATTCAAGAGAATTTTTCCCCACTTTTGCTTTTGGAAAAAAGGATTTACAGCTTGTTTCAAACCCACCAACACTGCTTCTCTATGAACCAAATCTAGGTAAAGCCCCTTTTTATACTTTGCATGGAAGTCTTCATTGTGTCAGATGTCCTTCATGACTCATGCATATACCCCTATTCACATAAACCTCCCCCTTGTTTCCCCTGTTCCCAAAACTATAATTCTGATAATGATAGATTTAAGCTTGGCCGCCTATTTAGAGCCCAAAATGTTCGATGGGCCCCCTTTTACATGGCAACCTAAGCGGCCCACCCATAGCGCTCCCGCTTCGTCATGAAAGTGCGCCACAGCCCAAGGTAGGAAGTCCAATGCCATCCAGCTCGGTATATGTCTACTTGTTCGTCTCAAGCACAGCGGAGTGGACCAGCTCGAGAACTAGGAGCTCGGTACAAGATAAATCTCAAGCAGCCCTCGTTGCGCTACGTGTCCATGGGGACAGTGGGACAACTTCTGCTGATCCTAACGAATAAATAATCCCTGGTAAAGGGAATATTTGTATATATTCCGTTTTGAGAATTGCGGGCACAAAGTGCGTTAGGGTGACAGACCCCGCTACAGGACAAATGAAAAGGGGACCCAGAATCAGCCAAGAAAATGAAGAATTGTAGAAAATCCTAGATGGCCACATGTATAAATAGAAGACAAAAGTACTATATAAAGAGAGTTCCAGAATTTTATTTAGAATATACTGTGTAAAAAGGCTCGAAGCCAAGAAACCCATTGTACTACCATCTTTTTCTTCAAGCAATATAACTCCTAAGGAGCAAGAGCCTCCATTATAGTGGATGTAGCATTGGTCTTTAAGTTAAGGTGAACCACTTATATTCTTTTCTTAGATCCAGCATCAGCATCTACCTCCTTATTAACTCAAATATTCATAAAGCCCCCACTAGGCCTCACACTATAGTTGTTCAGCATTGGGTAAAGCGATTTCGAGCACCATCAGCTTGGTGTCGTATGTGGGAATGGTTTTCATCTTTTCCTTCGAGTTTTCTTCACACTTATGTTGGTTTGATGGTTTCCACTTGAAACCTGAGCAAGTCTCACACAAACCCCCAAGTCCCGCAGAACCAGCCAAAGAACTTCCCCGCCCCAGCAGTAGACATTGAGAACCACCCTCCGACAGCAAACCCTCCTCCCCTTAACGAGTTAGAGACATACCGCCGAACCACAATGCAACTTATGAAGTAGAACCAAGACTTGGTGACATGGATACAGGCACACCACCTCCCACAGGCCCTGCCTGTACATCCTACGCCACCTCCACCACCAGTTCAAAGTTACATTCCTCATCAAGACCGCTAGATACCACCTAATGGAGTCACATACCTCTATGTACACATCCATTCTAGAGAGAACAACTAATGAAGACAACCAGATGAACGAACAGAAGATGAGGCCCACAGCCGGGTCAGAACCATGCCAAGAGAAGACCATCCTCTGCATCCGCACGACACAATGGACCAATTCTGGGAACAGAAGTTCCAAGAGATCCATCAGGAGCTGGGAAATGTGAAGGAGGTAGTAAAAGGGAAAATGTTTGTCACTATGGACGCCTTGGTTCACCAAATCGAGTCACCCTTCACCACTGAAATCCTTCATTTTCCTCTACCCCAGAAGTTTCGGATGCCACAAGTAGAGGCATTCGACGAGACCAAGGATCCAGTGGATCACCTTAACTCATAAAAAAAATCAAATGGAGCTTCATGGGTATCCCGACCCCATTTGAGGTCGGGCTTTCGTCGTAACCCTTAAGGGGTCGGCGATAGCTTGGTTCAACAAGTTGCAACCATCCTTAATTTCCTCTTTCTGAGAACTATCCATACAATTCCTATCTTATTTCATCGGGGCACAAAATTACAGAAAGCCATCCTACCATCTGTTAAGCATTAAACAGGGACTCGACCAGTCCCTTTGGAGCTATGTGCACCAGTTTAACCAAGAGTCTTTGAAAATAGAAAGCGTAGATGACAAGTTTGCCTTGACCACCTTCATGTCAGGGCTTGGCCTCTAGTCGAAGGACCTCCTATTTTCAATTTCCATGAACCCCCAAGCAACTATGACCGAGGTGCTCGCTAAAGCCGAAAAGTATATAAACGACGAGGAAGCCCTTCGCATAAAGGGAGGCTCATCATTAGCAAATGAAGTAGAGAAGAAAAAGAGAGAATACAGTCCAAGAAGAGAGAAGAGACGAGTTCAGTCCCCAATGAGGGACCGCTTTCCTAGGAGAGATAGAGAAACCTCCCCAAAACGAAGGGGCATTGTTAAGGACCACCTTGGTCCCCTATCCCAAGAACTTCAATCGAGATATGCACCAACCCGGCTCACCCCCTAAAAGCCACCATTTCTCAAGTCTTCCATGAGGTCCAGAACGAGAGATTTGTCAGGTGGCCCCCAAAAATGAAGTCTGATCCTAGAAGGCATGACCCCCAATAAGTATTGTAACTTTCACAAGGATACAGGCCACGACACCGACGACTACATCCAGCTAAAAAAGGAAATAGAATACCTGATTTAGAGAGGCCACTTAGAACACTACGTGGCGGGGGAGGGGATAGATCAGAATGATTGAGAAAAAGATGACCGAGCTGCTATGCCACCCCTAAAGCAGAACCAACAGGCCCTTGGAGAGATCAGGGTTATCTCGGGCGGCTTTGCGAGCAGAGGCGAGTCCAACTCAGTGAGACGAGAATATGCCAAGACGACCAGATCTGATGATTTTTCTAATGTACAAACAATTCGGAAAGCCCCACACAGAGATGTGGAGATAACCTTCTCGAATGCTAACCTGGAAGGGTGTCAACATCCTCATGACAACCATTTGGTTATCAAGGCAATCATTGCAAACAAAGTTGTACACCGTGTGTTCATCGACAATGGTAGCTGGCCGATATCATCTTCCTCTCTACTTTCGATCAACTCGGTATAGACAAGTCAAAACTCGAACTCTTGAGAACCCATCTCTTGGGCTTCTCGGGGGAAAGAGTCCTGCCTATGGGGTCCATCCAGATCGTCCCCACATTAGGAGACCACCCTTGTCAGATTACCACCACAGTTCATTTTTTGGTGGTAGACACTCCTTCTGCCTACAACGTCTTGCTCGGGAGGCCCTCCCTCAACTCCATTAGAGCTGTTCAATTGGCATATCACCTGGTCATGAAATTCCTCACAGAGAACAGAGTTTGGGTGGTAAGGGAAGATTAGCACCTTGCCAAATAGTGTCACGTGGCGTCTATGAAGTAGAAAGAGGTGAAATATGTTCAGTTGAAGACCTTGATATGAGAGACAAGCTTGAAACTCGACCTACACCATCAAAGCAGCTGGAGCTAGTACAAATCGACTAGGACCCTGGGCACGTGATCTTCATAGGCTCGATGTTGCTCCAGGATATCAAAGACAAACTCATACTCTTCTTAGAGGAAAACGTTCATGTCTTCGCCTGGATAAAATAGGATATGGAGGGGATCGATGCCGGAGTGATACTGCACCGACTCAACGTCGATTCGAACTACAAGCCGGTCAGGCAGAAAAGGAGGAGCTTTGCCCCAGAGAGACAAAAGGAAATTAATGAAGAAGTGGCCAAACTGTTACGAGCAAAGGCCATCAGGGAGGTTGACTATTCGACATGACTAGCCAATGTGGTGCTGATCAAGAAGGTCATTGAAAATGGCGGCTATGCATTGACTTCACCGACCTGGATCGCACGTGCCCCAAGGATGTTTCCCTTTACCCAATATTGACCTGATAATTGACGCCATAACTAGGCACAAGCTCCTCAGTTTTATGGACGCCTTCTCGGGCTATAACTGGATCAAGATGGATCCTAACGACCAAGAAAAAACTTCTTTCATTACAAAACAGGGAATCTTTTATTACCAAGTCATGCCATTTGGGCTAAAGAATTCTGGAGCCACCTACCAGAGGTTGGTCAATCGAATGTTCTATGAGAAGCTCGGGTCAATGATGGAAGTATACATTGATATGCTGATCAAATCTCTTAAATCCAAGCTCCACATCTAACATCTCCGGGAATCATTCGAGATCATGCGCTAGTATAAGATGAAGCTGAACCCGGCTAAGTTTACTTTCGGAGTCTCAGCAGGGAAATTTCTAGGGATCATACTCAACAGCCGAGGCATTGAGGAAATCCCCGAGAAGGTAAAGGCTATTCTAGAAATGAAGTCTCCCACTATCACCCGAGAAGTACAACGCCTCACCGAGAGAATTACAACACTCAATCGGTTTTTTTTGCACTCCAATGACAAGTGTCCGCCTTTCTTTAAGGTTCTAAAGGCCGCTTTCTAGTGGGATGAGAAGTGTGAGGAAGCCTTCCAAGCCCTGAAGACATACCTGACTTCACCACCAGTGTTAGTAAACCCACAAGAAGGAGAGGTCCTGACCTTATACCTTGTCATATCTGAATTTTCAGTCAGCGCCGCTTTAGTCAAGGACACAGAGAGGGCTCAGAAACCGGTCTACTTTTACAGCAAGGCTCTCAGAGGAGCCGAACAGAGATACCCAAAGATGGAGAAGCTCGTCCTCGCCCTCCTCATGCCTGCAAGAAGACTGAGACCTTACTTTCAGGCACACACCATTGAAGTTCCGACAGATCAACCAATGAGGCAAGTCTTGCACAAACCCGAAGCGTCGGGAAGGTTGGTAAAGTGGGCCATGGAGCTCAGCGAATTCGACATAAAGTTCAAACCAAGGACATCAATTAAAGGCCAGGTGCTCACATATTTCTTAGTAGAATTCACCCCAGTACCCGAATATCAATCGGAGAATTTGGAATTCGTTAGCGACGTCCCGATATGGAAGTTAGACGTGGACGGTGCCTCAAAAAAATGCATAGGGGAATGGAGCTTGCCTGATTTTGACCTCACCAAAAGGGTATGACCTGGAATACACGCTAAGGTTCAATTTCCAAGCCTCCAAAAATGAGGCAGAGTACGAGGCCCTTATAGCTGGCCTGAACTTAGCCTTATTGATGGATGCATAACAGATCATTATCCACAGTGACTTTCAGCTGGTGTTTAGGCAGGTAGAGGAGGAATACGCAACCTAGGACGACAAGATGACCCTATATATGAGGAAGGTGTGAACCCTTTTAAAGAAGATTTATGGTAGTTGAACTCGTCCAAGTGCCTCGAGAGGCGAATGCCCGAGCTGACGTGATGGCTAAGTTGGCTATTGCAGCTCAACAAGACTTGTCTGGTACTACACCTATTGAGGTCCTACTTGAGGCAAATGTCCACCTCAACGATGATTAGGCCATGCCAATTGACGAGACTACCTCATGGATGAACCCAATCATTTCCTTTATGCAAGATGGACACCCCCCATAAGACAAAAAGGAGGTAGCAAAACTCAAGAACAAAGCCACGAGGTTCACCATGGTACAAGATAAGATGTACAAACGAGATTTTTCTTTTCCTCTAATGAAATGTGTCACTGGGCTGGAAGTAGATTACATTTTGAGAGAGATTCATGAGGGCATCTGTGGGAATCACATCGGTGCACGAACCTTGGCCAGGAAGGCACTCCGACAGGGGTATTTCTAGCCCACAATGGCGAAAGATGCTAAAGAGATGTCAAGCGTGCCAGATCCATGGCAACCTACCTCATTGTCCCCACGAGCAGCTCATGTCGGTTGTCAGCCATTGGCCATTCCAACAGTGGGGGTTGGACATTTTGGGGCCCCTGCCAATTGGCGTTGGCAATGTAGGTTTGCCTTATTTTACGGTGGACTACTTCACCAAATGGGTGGAGGTTGAAACATTGGCCAAGATAACTAAGCAGAAAGTCAAGAATTTCGTCTAGAAATCGATAATTTACCAGTTCGACATCCCGAGAATAGTAGTTTCAGATAATGGGAAGCAGTTTGACAATCCGGGATTTATAGGTTTCTGCATGAAATTGGGGATCAAAAATTACTTATCGGCACTCGCGCATCCGCAATCGAATGGACATGCAGAAGTCACCGTCCGAACCATCAAGTTGGCTTTAAAAACGAGACTAGAAGCTTCCAAGTCCCAGTGGGTTGATCATCTCCCAGCAGTGTTATGAGCTTACCGAACCACTGTGCGAACAAAAACTGGGGAGACCCCTTTCAACCTTACCTATGGGAGTGAGGCTGTGGCCCTAGTCGAAGTCGAACTTCCTTCAGAAAAAGCCGAGCTCTTTAAACCCGAGTAGAATAAAAGGTCCCTGCTCGTCAACCTCGATCTCTTGGATGAGCAAATAGATGAAGCATTGTAGCGAATATTCTCTTATCAAAGGAACACCACAAGATATTACAATCGGCGAGTAAGGAAGATAAGCCTAAAAACGGGCGATCTAATCCTCAAGAAACTGCTCCCAACAAGAAAAAACCCCTCGCATGGAAAACTTGGCCCAAATTGGGAAGGGCCATACATTGTGAAGCGGGTGATTCGACTTAGTAATTACGAGCTACAAACTGAAGAATGGAAAGACATGCAGCATTCCTGGAACGCCGATAATTTGAAGCGGTATTACCAGTAGGATCATGGGCAACTGGATACTACGAAGGGAGAAAGTCAATTGTAAACTTCCAATTCCCAATCAATGAAATTTGAAACTCTAGCTAGTAAACTTGTATAGTGTATGATCCCCAAAGTCGCGAGCTCCTCAGCCGCATGACCTGGCCCAGGCTTTTCAGCCTAAGATCCCCTCAGCTCGACTTTTCGGCCGCTAAGGATTTCTTCAACTCCCCAAAGTCACGAGATCCTTAGAAGTGCGACTTGACCGGGTGATTGATCAAAAACAGTGTTATTCCTAACCCCTTAAGTACTATCCCCCAAAGTGTATGTGTGATGTATGTTCAAACGGGAAGGGAGGGTCACACTCCCTTGGGATAGTGTCAAAAGAAAGGGCAATAGGAAAGGAAATAGGTTGGTGGAAATGTAAAATGTGAATGCACAAAAATGCTCCCCAATCGCAAGGAGACTTTCGTGGGTCGTCTTTTACTTGGTGGTGTTCCAAGGTCGTTTCCACGGGGAAGGAAGTAAACCAATTTGAAAGTGATTTTGGGGAAACAAAAGTGTAAAAATTCTTGTGGTGAAAAGTTGTCAGGTGAAATGTGTTTTTGATGAAAATGGAATGGGAAAACAAGTGTTGGCAATTCCAAGAGGTCACTCCAATGGGTATACTCTCTCAACTCAAATTACTCCTCCGATTGAGCATGAATGAACGGTTGATTCACGGAAAGCCGAGGATGATGTCGGTGAGTGTCTAAGCATAAACCGTGACTAGGCCTACGGATTATCAAAGACTCACCGAATCATCCACCTTCAATCCGGTGAAACCGAACCATTGGACTCTAAAGGGAGGGAGTAGAAAGAGTTGAAATGGTATACCCGAAGGGGGATTCCCCTTGGTCTTGCCAACAAAAGGATTTAGCTACTCATACTTGAAATGGACATGACAATGGAAAGATAATGCATTGTAGGGATATGGAGTTTTGAAGTAAATAAGTGCAAGAAATCATAGACTAGAAGTGAGCGAAATGAAGATCCATTTTATATCTATGAACATGAACAACTTGGAAGCATTAATGGTAGAACTTAAAGGAGAACATTAAACTAGCAATGAACATAAGAGAAAATGACATTAATGACATTCATTGAAATTCTAGAGGTTCCTATCATTCATTACAAGACAATGCAGTAGAAGAAATGCAAAAATCATAACTTTCTCTCTCTAAAACTACTATTCATCATCTTCTCCACCTGGAGCTTCCCTCTCTATATCCTATTCAATGCTATAGAAGAATGCTGATCATTGGAGAGCTTTCCCTCCCAAAAACCATGCCTGGTGTGGTCCTGCAGCTCCCTGAAGTGACACCCATCAGTAGGGGTGCAGGGAAAGTAGCCTGGTCAGGGGAAGTGCAGGGGTTGTCTGCATACCCAGCTCCACAACTCTTCTCTCTCTTCATTCAAAGCTGTAGCTCTAGAGTTCAGAGGAAGGTGTGGGCATGATGAACAGTGTTGTGGGCGTGTCAGAGGAGTGGGGGAGAATTTATGGTGGGACCCTCGAGGTAGCTCAGCAGATCTGCAGAATCTGGGCTCGTCAGGCAAATCGTACCGGTACTGCGTACCGGTACCTCGTACTCCAGTAGGTTTGGCGTACCGGTACCATACCGTACCGATACTGCGTACCGGTACTGTTCTGCATCCTTGTCTGAATCTTCTGATTTCTTTGCTCCTGAGCTATCCCCAAGTTATCTTTTCATCTCCTTTCATCCCAAGTGGTATGGGTAGGCCTTAAAAAACCATATTTAGCTCCTTTCAACTGCAAACACAAAATATCGACGTTAAGACTTCAATCATTATAACTCATGTCATTTAATCTTCAAAAACAAGTGAACTGAGCTGATTAGCACCTTAAAATATACAAAGTTTTGTGCTAATCACACCCCCCAACTTAGGTTTTGCTAGTCCCTTAGCAAAAGATTCACTCCCTAGCACAACAAAACAAATATAGCAACACATTCAATCAAATTCAACGACCATTCATTCAATCAATCAAAATGCAATTAACAACATGAAAATGAGTAAGATGGAACAACTATGGGTTTATATTAATGTGAACGAAGTTAGAGTACAAAATGGAGTAGGTCATCAAAAAAGAACAAAATAGCCTAATCTCCCATCCCAACTACACAAAATCCCACACTAACACAAGCACTCCTTACTCTCCATCACTCTCTTCATCATTACCCTCAGATTCTTCCTCTTCCTCAGACTCCTCATCATCTTCAGCTTCCTCATTTACCCTGGAGGTTGAAGGTGCAGTAGGAACTTCTGGGATGGGTCTCCCAGGGAATGTGTGCATGTACATCTCTTTCATCATCGCCATCATTCCCTGAACCGAGGCCTCAATCCCATGCACTGTCGTTTCTAGTGCATCAAGTCTCCTAGGGACTGAACGTGCTGAAACAGGCTTGAATGGCATGGTGGGTGCAGTCGGTACAAAGTCCTCATCAGAATCAAGCTGAGCTCGCTCCCCACGACCCATAGTCTTCCTTTTCTGGCTACTGGCCCTGCCTATGGCCCCAGTCTCGGGGGGAGTGAGCTTTTCTGATGCGTAGCCCTTCACCTTAAAATGGTCACACAGTCGGGTAACCAAGCTTCCATATGGCAGGTTGGTCAATGGCTTTTCTGTGATGGCAAAGTCCTTCATAACTTCCCAAATAACAAGGGCAAAATCAATTGTTTTGCCCGACACAACAGCATCCAGGATGGCCAGCTTTTCCATGTTTGGTTTCTTTTCTGCGGCCCTTGGGAGTAGGTTATAATGAAGAAGTTTGTTGAGAAGCCCATAAACATGCTTCAACCCACCACTATGAACAATTCCCTTGAACTCAGCCGGATCCTCATACATCAAATCGACAAACTCCGCCTTAGTCCTAGCTCTACCAATGTTGTAGGGATAGACAGGTGGGGAAGATGGAGGTCTCTGATAATTTCCAAGAAGGGTGGCTATGACATCAGGGGTCACCGTGAATACCTTTCCCCTAACGTTCGCTCTCAGAACCTCCCCAACAGCAACCTCAACCAAATTCAGCGAACGATAGAACTCCCTCACTAATGCCAAGTTGTAACCCTCAACCTCCTTTAACCAGAAATGCATCCCATGCCCCTCAATGATTTTCACAACGGGATGAATGGGGGAAAGAGACATTTTATCCAAAAAACGTTCACAGGTCACACCCTTACCTTGGATCAACTAGCGTCGAGCATCTCTCTTAGCCTTCTTCCTCTGCTCCTCTGGGCCCTCACTTGACCCTTCGTCGCCTCTCTTGCGGCTAGAGGAGACCCTGGCAGGAGGGGAACTGGGCTCGGGTCCTGGTCCTGGCCTCTTAGTGCGAGCCATTGAGATCCCTTGAAGTGACTGGAGGAGATGGAGGACTTTGTGGAATTTCGGCTCCAAGGATAGGGTTTATCAGATGAGGGCTGTCCAAAGCAAGCAAAATCAAGGGAGGTTTTATGGATTGAGAGGGAAGTAGAGAGATTTTTGGAACCTTGGAGTGTTTTTGAGTGAGGGGGAGAGAGATAGGGCAGGAATAGAAGTGGGGAAATGAAGGGTTTAACGAGGGGTTTAAATCAAAAGCCCTAAAAAAAATTTCGTGTCAGGCAAATCGTACCGGTATTGCGTACCGGTACTTCGTACTCCAGTAGGTTTGGCGTACCGGTACCATACCGTATTGGTACTGCGTACCGATACTGTTCTGCTTTGTCTGCCAAACTCCTCCTGCTGAGCATACCACCACTCCAATCCATCTTAGGGCCTTCCTAGACATTTCGTCACATTACTTGTGACTCCAACTCCCTTCAAAGATGTACTCCACTTATTATCCACAATTTGATCCATCATGCCCGAGTTATTATCAAAATTGCAAAGTGATTTAAAACTTTGATGCATTCAACATACAAGGAATGGATTTATATTCTTAATTATCAAAATGAATATCCCAAAATGCAAGTACGGATTCAAACAACACACATAGTTCTAATCCTTTTCAAATATCAAAAACTTGAGCAATATTCCCTCATTCTTGCAAGCATGGAGTTATTTAACAAATTTCTCAAATGATTGAACTAGGCTAACATGAGCAAACCCATAGTTTTAGATACTAGTCTAAAGTATGCACCTACACATTCATTTTCAACTTGCGTGTGTGTGAATTAAACAAGTAATTTGAACAGTTACACAACAGGATTCACATTCAAATAGCTGGACAAGTTCAGCTTCAATGCAAAAACTCACCAAGGGACACTCTTAGCAATGAAATACACTCAAGTTATCATGGTATGCACTCCATGTGTACATGTGAGATAGAGTCTTGTGTTCAAAACAAAGTGTGCTCACATGTAATCCAAAAATGAAGTTAATAAATGAAAATGAAGCGAACTTGGCATAGTCTCATGAACAGAATATTAGGGCATTGGGTAGTAAGACTAAACTCATCATTCCCTTTGAAATTATGCACCTCCCAACTTCTCTAGATCACTTAGGACTTTAAGGGTTATAATGGGGCCTTGGGGTGGTATCTAGGAAAATGAAATGAAGGATATGGGGTAACAAAGAGGGTTGTTCAGAGTGAGAGACTTTTATTCTAGAAAAACACTTCCCTTTTCATGGGATCTTGATTCTCACCCCGTCACCACATTCTTCGTTTCTTTTTCTTTTCTTTTCTTTTTTTCTTGGATTTTCATTCTTTTTTCATTGAACTCTTTGAGTTTCAACATCATTTATCCCTTTTGTTTGGGTTTCCACACCACACTTCCTTTGCTTTTGCACTCACTCATTTCTGCTTTTAGGAACAACCAAGGTAAGGTATATCTTTCTTATTTTCATAGGCTTGGTCAACTGTGTGGCATAGAAACGAATTTCAAATAAGCTCAATCACGGCACTAGGGATAATATTTGCACAAGAAAAAAGTTAAAGGCTCAAAATATTCAATGATGGCCTAAGATCACTTCCAGGTCCGCATGGGAGGGCATTATATGTTCAAGAAAAATCAGTCTACTATCCAAATGCACTAACCAACACAAACATAATGAGACTATTGAACAACTTGACAAAAAAAATGTTCTTTGAGTAATTGTAAATTCCCTCCAAAAAGGATTTGGCACTAAAGCTCTCAACGGTCTTTACTCATCTCCACTACTTATGTCAAGCTTAAAAACATGAATCCAATCCGTAAATTGCCAAAATTACACATTCAAGAGTCACATACAGTTGAGTTCAAAAATCAATACATAAATGATACTCATGCATAGGATCAACTTCCATAGAATACTCATGTGCACAAAGTTCACAACAAAGATCAACATGTCATCAAACTCACACACACTCATCGTGAAGGAATACAGATCAACAATTAGATATTTTTTTCATCAAAAATTTTCAAAAATTTCACCTATTTTTCACTAATGCAAGCAAAGATCAAAAATTTCCAAAAAATTTCCAAACAACCTTGGTGTATCATACAAATGGTGCACCTCACCCCCCAACTAGAATCATGCATTGTCCTCAATGCAACAAAAAGATATAGTATGCAATGGAAGACAATAAAAAGATAAGTAGGGTAAGAGAACACCTCGCAATTGCGCTTTCGACAAAAACACCAAGATCTGGATATAAGAGAACCCAATCTATACAACCACATCAAGTGAGTGACATAAAATAAAATTGACGTAAATAAGTAAAAGTAACTGTACAGTAGAAGGAATAAACCCTAGCTAACCCTCCATCAATTCCGAGTATACCGGGTCAACTAAATCCTCCTCCACCACTTGTCCCTCAAAACCCTCAAAGAATGGCTTGAGTCTTTGGCCATTGACCTTGAATGTTTAGCCATCTTTAGGGTTTGTGATATCTACCGCTCCGTTGGGGTAGGCCACCTTGACAAAATAGGGGCCATCCCAACGGGATCTTAGTTTTCCTTGGAACACGGAGAGACGAGAATTATACAAGAGTACTTTTTGCCCGGGCTCAAATGATTTCCGTGTGATGGAATTATCATGAAAAACTTTAGCCCGTTCTTTTGAAATTTTGGAACTCTCATATGCATCTCTTCGGATCTCTTCCAATTCATTCAGTTCCAACTTTCTCTGCTCCTCGGCCATTCTCAAGTTAAAATTCAAGGTCTTTATGGCCCAGTAGGCCTTGTGCTCCATTTCAACCGGCAAATGGCAAGCTTTTCCATAAACCAGCCGGTAGGGAGACATACCCAAAACAGTCTTATAGGCAGTACGGTACGCCCATAAGGCATCGGTCAATCTGACTGACCAATCCTTCCTGTTTGGGTTAACCATTTTTTCCAAGATTTTCTTAATCTCCCTATTGGCTAATTCAGCTTGGCCATTGGTTTGTGGATGGTATGCAGTGGATACTTTATGTGTAACGCCATATTTAAACATTAATGATGCAAATGGCCTGTTACAGAAGTGGGATCCACCGTCACTGATCATTGCACGAGGCATCCCAAACCTCAAAAAAATGTTCTCTTTGAGGAACTTGACTACGACCCGGTAGTCATTAGTCTTGGTTGGGATAACCTCTACCCACTTGGACACGTAGTCCACTGCCAGAAGAATGTACAGATAACCAAAAGACATGGGGAATGGACCCATGAAATCGATGCCGCAACAGTCAAATATTTCTATGATAAGGACGGGGGACAGGGGCATCATATTTCTGCGGGTCACACTACCTAATCGTTGGCATCTGTCGATGCCTTACAATATGAAACACAGTCTTTAATGAGAGAGGGCCAATAGAAACCTGACTGCAAAATTTTGGCCGAAGTTTTCTTTGCCGAGAAATGTCCGCCACAAGCTTGGAAATGGCAGAATGCAAGGATGTTCCGTTGTTCATTTTCAGGCACGCATTTCCTCATGACCTGGTCTGGGCAATATTTGAACAAATACGGATTGTCGAAGTAAAAATACTTCACGTCTGCCATGAATCGTCTTTTATCCTCCAGGCTCCATTGTGGCGGTATTTGTCCTGTTGCAAGGTAATTACAAATGTCAGCATACCAAGGACAAACTGAATGGATTGAGAGTAAATGTTCATTAGGAAAAGAGTCGGGAATAGGAATATGCTCATTAGTCTCCTGCACCACCAGCCGGGATAAGTGATCCGCCACAACATTCTCAACTCCTTTCTTGTCTTTAATTGTCAAATCAAATTCTTGTAGGAGGAGGATCCACCTAATGAGGCTTGGTTTCGCATCCTGCTTAGATAACAAGTACTTCAAGGCAGAATGGTCAGTAAAGACAACAATAGGCGAACCAATGATATATGAACGAAATTTATCTAGAGCAAACACTACGGCTAGCAATTCTTTCTCAGTGGTAGTGTAATTCATTTGAGCCTCATTAAGTGTTTTGCTAGCGTAGTGTATAACATGCGGTCGATTGTCCTTCCTCTGACCAAGCACTGCGCCAACCGCGTAGTCACTCGCGTCGCACATGAGCTCGAAAGGTAGATCCCAATTGGGTGGTCGCATGATAGGAGACGTGACAAACATGTTTTTTAGTTTTTTAAACGATGTCTCACACTCATCCGACCACTCAAAGGGAATCTCCTTAGACAGTAAATTGGTCAGGGGTCGGCCCAATGCGCTAAAATTTTGAATGAATCGGCGATAAAAACCTGCATGGCCCAAAAATGACCGGATTCCCTTAATGGTTGTCGGCGTGGGAAGGTTGGAGATGGCCTCCACCTTGGATTTGTCAACTTCAATGCCCCTTGCCGATACTATGTGGCCCAATACGATTCCTTCCATCACCATAAAGTGACACTTTTCCCAATTAAGCACAAGATCCTTTTCTTCACATCTCTCCAATACTCTCTCCAAGTTCTCTAAGCATCCATCAAAGGAATCACTAATCACGGAAAAATCGTCCATGAAGACCTCCAAAATTTTCTCCATCATATCGCTAAAAATTCCCATCATGCACCGTTGAAAGGTCCCCGGGGCATTGCATAATCCGAATGGCATACGGCGATAGGCAAAGGTACCATATGGGCAGATGAAGGTAGTCTTCTCTTGGTCCTCCAATGCGATCTCAATTTGGTTGTAGCCAGAGTACCCATCTAGGAAACAATAAAATAGGTGCCCTGCTACCCTTTCCAAGACTTGATCGAGAAACGGCATTGAGAAATGATCTTTCCATGTGCAAGCGTTAAGCTTCCGGTAGTCGATGCAAACTCTCCATCCGATAATGACTCTTGTAGGTATGAGTTCATTTTCCTCATTTTCAATCACTGTGACTCTGGATTTCTTTGGGACGACTTGTGTGGGGCTTACCCATTTGCTATCCGCAATGGGAAAGATAATGCCCACATCGAGTAGCTTTAATACCTCATCCTTCACTACTTCTTTCATGCTCGGATTCAATCTCCTTTGAGGTTGTCGGGAGGTTTTAGCATCTTCCTCAAGATAGATGCGATGGGTGCAAATTATAGGGCTTATTCCCTTGATATCTGCAATAGTCCACCCGATCGCTCCCTTATGCTTTCTCAACACCCCCAAAAGCTTTTCTTCTTGTTCCATGGTTAGGGTAGAGCTAATGACTACCAGGAAAGTCTCATCATCGCCAAGATAAGCGTATTTCAAATGTGCGGGCAATGGCTTCAATTCCAATTTTGGATTTTTCTCATCCGAAGGGAAAATTTTCCTCTCTTGTTTAGGTAGCTCTTCAAATATGGGGATCCACATTTCCATCCCTTTCAACTCTTCCACCTTTTCTTGATCCTCCAACTTCTCCAATTCAACCAATTCTTCCTCCTTGAGTTTCAACATCCCTTCTAACTCCAAGTGCTCCTCAATCAACGTGTCAATTCTATTGACCTCATTTGCCTCCTCGTAATCCCCTGGTTGCCTTGCCAAATTGAAAACGTTAAGTTCCATTGTCATGTTCCCAAATGCCAATTTCATCAGACCATTCCTGCAATTTATCACTGCATTAGATGTAGCAAGGAAAGGTCGCCCAAGTATCACGGGGATTTGGGAACTAAGATTAGCAACAGGATGAGTGTCCAATACAATAAAATCGACTGGAAAATAAAACTTATCAACTTGAACCAACACATCTTCCACTACTCCCCTTGGTGTGCGGATGCTACGATCCGCAAGTTGAAGTGTGATTGAAGTAGGTTTCAACTCCTCGAGCTTGAGTTGTTGATACACGGAGTAGGGAAGGAGATTGACACTTGCTCCCAGATCAAGCAATGCTTGTTCAACCCGGAAATTTCCTATAGTGATGACAATTGTTGGACAACTGGGATCTTTGAATTTGGGAGGAGTGTTGGTCCTCAAAATGGAGCTCACTTGTTCTGTCAAGAATGCCTTATTCCGGACATTTAGCCTCCGCTTTACCGTGCATAGGTCTTTCAAAATTTTGGCACATGACGGTATTTGCTTGATGGCATCGAGGAGCGGGATATTGATTTTTACCTGCTTAAACATGTCTAAAATATCATAATAATTAGCCACCTTGACAGGTGACTTCAAACGATGGGGGAAGGGGACAGGCATAGGAGGAAAACACAAGATATCATCAATCACATGTTCATTTTCAATTTGCTCATTTTCTTTGTCTTTACTCATTTCACCTTTTTCGGCCACACGTTCCTTGGCCTCACCCTCAATGGACTCACCCTCGATGGACTCTTCTATTGGCAATGGTGCCTTGGGTGGAACCTTTGACACTATGGTCTTTTCAATTTGTTTGCCACTACAAAGAGTGGTGACTGCCTTGAGGTGCTCACAACTCTCTTGGGTGGGCTCAACTGATTCAATCACATTTTGGCCCTTGGGATTTTGTTGTGGTTGACAGGGGAATTTCCCCTTCTCTTGTTGAGACAAGCCTATGTGATTGGTGATCTTTGTAAGTTGAGCTGAAATGTCTTTATTGAAGGTGTTTTGGCTTTGAATGAAGGCGTGGACCAAATCTTCCAGACTCATTTTATGAGGTGGTTGGTAGCTGGAAGAACTAGATGGGCCTTGTTAGGAGAAATTATGTGGGGGAAGATTGGATTGGTACCCTTGCGGATTGGACCGTGGGTATTGGGAGCTAGAAGCTTGCCCCTGGCCTTGATATTGGGATTGGTACTGACCTTGCTTGGGAGGTGTAGGAGATGTGTATGTATTTGAACCATAGGGGATGGGGTTCTCATTCCTCCAACTGAAATTAGGGTGATCACGATACCCCGAATTGTAAGTGTTGGAATTTGAAGGAAATGATTGCCTTGGTTGGTTGAAGGCATTGACTTGTTCATGGTATCCTTCTTTAAGTGCCGGAATGCTCGGACACTCCGATGTGGAATGCTCGACACCACCACAAATAGAGCAAGCCTCCTCGGTTCTTGACACATGAGACACCTCTCGTCTCCTTTCCACCTCAAGGCTATCTACTTTCCTAGACAATTTGGAAATTTGTGAAAGTAGATCCTCCCGGTCTTTCAAGTCATATATCCCTCCCCTTTGAGATTGACTACTCACTGGCAATGTCCTAGGTACATCCATTGGATCCCTAACATCCCAAGATTGTGCATTTTCAGCCAAGGTACCAAAGTAGTCGAGGGCCTCGTCAGGGTCTTTGTTCAATAATTCACCATTGCACATCATGTCAATGAATTGTCTATGGTTTGGTGTGATTCCTTCGTAGAAGAAACTCACCAATTGCCACGATTTAAAACCATGATGTGGTATGGATTGAATCAAATCTTTGTAACGATCCCAACACTGATAGAATTGTTCATTGGGTTTTTCAGAAAAGTTTTGAATTTCTTTTTTCAAAGAAGTAGTACTATGAACCGGAAATTTTTTTTTTTAAAAAAATGAAACTATAAGGTCCCAAGATAACATGGTCCGAGGCCCCATGGAATCAAACCAAATTCTTGCCTTACCATCCAAGGAAAAAGAGAACAATTTCATCCTCACTATCTCTTCCATGTTGTAATTTGGGATAAAGGTTGCAACCATTTCCTCATAAGACATTATATGACTATACGGGTTTTCCTTCTCGATCCCATGAAATTTAGGGAGTATTTGCAACATCCATGGTTTGATTACAAAGAGATGAGCTTGGACGGGAAGAACGAGGCACGATGGTGTGGCGCTACGGGTTGGTTGAAGGAACTCCCGCATTGTCCTTGGTGGAGGGTCAAGTTGGATGTTCCCTTCATTCCTAGGTGGGGGAAATTACACTCGTGGGTTGGGCATCCTAGGTGGTTGCAATCCCCCACCCCTTTGCATATTCGGGTTGGCATCCTCATTATCAAAAGCATCGGGAGGGGGATATTGCATTCTTGGGTTAGGCATCCTAGGTTCGGGTAATCCCCCACCCCTTTGAGCATTTGGATTTGCACCGACATTATCAAAGTTTCCACCCCTTTGCATGTTTGGGTTGACATCCACGTTTTCAAAATTGTCACCCGCATCCTCGGGTGGGTCTTGGTCGATGTTCATGTTGGGGCCTAAGGGTTGTCTAACTAATCGGTGATAGTCGTCCCTTTTCCCACATGCAACAAGATATATATACAAATGAAATTCTACACAAACAAGAATATGTACACGAGACAACGTACCTCAGCCCGTGATGAAGATCACGGGACTTACCTTCGTTGTTCGAAAATCACCTCCTTGGTTTGACACATGCCTTCCCCGGCAACGGCGCCAAAATGATTGATCAAAAACAGTGTTATTCCTAACCCTTTAAGTACTATCCCCCAAAGTGTATGTGTGATGTATGTTCAAACGGGAATGGAGGGTCACGCTCCCTTGGGATAGTGTCAAAAGAAAGGGCAATAGGAAAGGAAATAGGTTGGTGGAAATGTAAAATGTGAATGCACAAAAATGCTCCCCAATCGCAAGGAGACTTTCGTGGGTCGTCTTTTACTTGGTGGTGTTCCAAGGTCGTTTCCACGGGGAAGGAAGTAAACCAATTTGAAAGTGATTTTTGGGAAACAAAAGTGTAAAAATTCTTGTGGTGAAAAGTTGTTTGGTGAAATGTGTTTTTGATGAAAATGGAATGGGAAAACAAGTGTTGGCAATTCCAAGAGGTCACTCCAATGGGTATACTATCTCAACTCAAATTACTCCTCCGATTGAGCATGAATGAACGGTTGATTCACGGAAAGCCGAGGATGATGTCGGTGAGTGTCTAAGCATAAATCGTGACTAGGCCTACGGATTATCAAAGACTCACCGAATCATCCACCTTCAATCTGGTCAAACCGAACCATTGGACTCTAAAGGGAGGGAGTAGAAAGAGTTGAAATGGTATACCCGAAGGGGGATTCCCCTTGGTCTTGCCAACAAAAGGATTTAGCTACTCATACTTGAAATGGACATGACAATGGAAAGATAATGCATTGTAAGGATATGGAGTTTTGAAGTAAATAAGTGAAAGAAATCATAGACTAGAAGTGAGCGAAATGAAGATCCATTTTATATCTATGAACATGAACAACTTGGAAGTATTAATGGTAAAACTTAAAGGAGTGCATTAAACTAGCAATGAACATAAGAGAAAATGACATTAATGACATTCATTGAAATTCTAGAGGTTCCTATCATTCATTACAAGACAATGCAGTAGAAGAAATGCAAAAATCATAACTTTCTCTCTCTAAAACTACTATTCATCATCTTCTCCGCCTGGTGCTTCCCTCTCTATATCCTATTCAATGCTATAGAATAATGCTGATCATTGGAGAGCTTTCCCTCCCAAAAACCGTGCCTGGTGTGGTCCTGCAGCTCCCTGAAGTGACACCCATCAGTAGGGGTGCAGGGAAAGTAGCCTGGTCAGGGGAAGTGCAGGGGCTGTCTGCACACCCAGCTCCACAACTCTTCTCTCTCTTCATTCAAAGCTGTAGCTCTAGAGTTCAGAGGAAGGTGTGGGCATGATGAACAGTGTTGTGGGCGTTTCAGAGGAGTGGGGGAGAATTTATGGTGGGACCCTCGAGGTAGCTGAGCAGATCTGCAGAATCTGGGCTCGTCAGGCAAATCGTACCGGTACTGCATACCAGTACTTTGTACTCCAGTAGGTTTGGCGTACCAGTACTGAGTACCGGTACCATACCGTACCGGTACTACGTACCGGTACTGTTCTGCATCCTTGTCTGAATCTTCTAATTTCTTTGCTCCTGAGCTATCCCCAAGTTATCTTTTCATCTCCTTTCATCCCAAGTGGTATGGGTAGGCCTTAAAAAACCATATTTAGCTCCTTTCAACTTCAAACACAAAATATCGACGTTAAGAGTTCAATCATCATAACTCATGTCATTTAATCTTCAAAAACAAGTGAACTGAGCTGATTAGCACCTTAAAATATACAAAGTTTTGTGCTAATCACCGGGGCTTTTCAACTTGAGAGCCCCTCAGCTTGGCTTTTAAACCGCTAAGGAGTTCTTTAACTCCCCAAAGCCACGAGCTCCTCAGCCGCGCGACCTGGCCCAGGCTTTTTAGCCTGAGAGTCCCTTAGCTCAGCTTTTTAGCTGCTAAGGAGTTCTTCAACTCCATAAAGTCACGAGATCCTCCGCCCCGCGACCTGGCCCAGGCTTTTCATCCCGAGAGCTGCTCAACTCGGCTTTTCAGCCGCTAAGGAATTCTTCAACTCCACCAAAAGCCGCGAGCTCCTCAACCACGCCACCTGACTAGGCTTTTCAGCCTGAGAACCTCTTAACTAGGCTTTTTAGCTGCTAAGAAGTTCTTCAACTCTCTGAAGTCGCGAGCTCCGCAGCCACGTGACCTAGCCCAGGCTTTTTAGTCCGAGAACCCCACAGCTCGACTTTTTCAGCCGCTAAGGAGTACTTCAACTCCCTGAAGTCACGAGCTCTTCAGCTGCGCGACCTAAACTAAGCTTCTCAGCCTAAGGGCCTTTTAGCTCGGCTTTTCAGCCTCCAACTTATTTCCAACTCCCTGAAAGGTAACGCTCAAACAGGATCTCGAGCTTAGCAACCCTCCAGGTCGAGGCGATGACTAACAAAAGAAAAAGGGGGCGAGCTAGAAATTAAAAGAAGAGTTCACATTGTATTTATAAGAAATCAAAATTACAAGAAGCAAAGAAACAAGCTCAGAACTCTCCGATCTTCCGCTTCAGTTTTGAGACCTCCTTCCCCAACTGCACATTCGATGCTCGCAACTGAGAATTCTTAGCTTTCAGCTCATCTCGCTCCCTCTCAGCCTCAGAAAGCTATTTTTTCAGCCTCGCCTTCCCCAATGCCAACTCCAGCTCGCTAGTCGTAAGCCTCATACCACGAGATGAAGAACTAGACAGTGGCGGAGAAAAAGAAGCATGTTTTTGCTTCTTCTTCCCTAAGGACGTGGCAGTGTCATCCTCCGGGCCAGCTCGAGAAATTTCTGCATTGACAATAGGAGGGGGAAGAACTGAGATAACAGCAAGAAGAATAGTCTGGTCGGGTTCGATCCCGAACCGAAAGAGGTTATGAGTTGTAACAAGAGGAGAAAAGGAAACTAACTCGGCAAAAGTTGGCAGACCCTAGTGATCTCCTCTAGAGTCAGCCCAGAACCATCTGCACCAACACAAAAATTGTTAAGTCCCTAAGCAAGAAGGGGTACTCCGAGCCTTTCACTAGAGAGATGGGGTACTCTTGTGAGTTTCTCCATTTTTTTCGGCGTTTGCAAGGCGATAATCGTTTCCCTACGGTTTCAGAGTTCGTTTATTTTTTTGATTTTGACTTTGACATGCTCCCCTGTTATCGTCGCTTTACATGGAGGCGCCATGTTCCAATGTTGGTTCTTGATGCTCCAGGCTCTCCTAAGGGGTATTTGCAGCGCTTCTTTTTTATTTTCAGGGACTGTTGGGAGTCTGCTGAGGCGCGGTCTAAGCGTTCCCGGGTTCCTCGCCCTTGGGGGCGTATTATCGAGAGAGGTACGGAGACAGTTATTTTGCTTGTTTTGAAATGGAGGACATAAATGATGATAAATATCACCTCAAGGAGTGCATGCAAAGCATCTCGGGTCCTAGCCCTGAAAAGTTGACTAACAAAACGACGGAGATCAACCTAGGGAATCATCTCCATGAAAGCCTGGTTACCAACGACCACATCATCTAAGAGGCTCACTTCGGGGTCACTGGCCATAGTTGGATCAGGACGCCTTGAGCTGGTCCCCTCCATACCTCTATGAGGAGACCCACATCGAACGAGTCCCGCCTTGGGATTAATGGACACCACTCCAGCCGTTGCTTCATCAACACTAGGTGGATCCACAAGCGCGGTGGAAGAACTCGGCGCGTGTACAACTATAGAATTTGGTGTTGGAACAACCGGGGAGCTTGGCACTAGGCTATCCTTGGAGATCCTCGCCCTCTTTGCAGGAGGACCAGGAGCTCGTGCCAATCTTCTCTGACCCACTTGCTCCACGATCATATCCCTCTCGCTGACCAGATACGTGGAAACTAAAGAAGTAAGACAATCGAAGGACACATCAAAAAGGCGCACTAAGGAAAGACAAACATAACTCTATAAAGGTATCAGGTGCTTCCGGCCCAAGACATCACCCAGGTTGAGGTGCATCAGCTCGGAATAAGAAAAGGGTAGCCGGGCTTGAATTTGATTGACATGAGATCACGACTTCCTAGTCAAGCTTGGGTATTCACCAACAAAACGTAAAGACAAAGCAACAGGATTAAGTCATAACCCCGTATGCGTGGGATGAACAAACCAGGAGAAGAAAACTCACCGAGGCGGGGGAACTCACCAAGATAGGCATATCACCCCCAGATTGTGGGAACCCAAATCGATGAGATTGTTTGAGGTGAAAGTTCCCAACTTGTCCCAGACACGAAGAAGTACCTCTTCCTCCAACCCTCTAGCTCGAGAGGAAGATCGGAGATGGGAGTATCTCCCCCCCCCCCTTCTCGAAGCGAAGTAATAGAATTCGGATACCTCCACCTAACGAAAGAAGTTCAAAAACTCCATTAAGGTGGCGCGAGGGCGAGAGAACAATCGCTCCCACAACACAGGAAACGCCAACAAAACTGCCCACTTTGCTGACAGTAGCATAGCAGGACAAAAACTAAAGAAATGCAGAACCTCCTTCGCAAAAAGGGGAATGGGAAACCTAAGGCCCAACTAGAAGGGGGCCTCAAAGAAACAAACCCAGCTCTCCAAAGTCCGATGGAAGGGATAGCGCCCAGCGGTATGCACCGTAACATCGCCAGGAAGGGCGTAGCGGCTAAACAATGCTTGGGCCCCCTTGGCGTCAATCTCACTAGCCTCAACATCAGGAAAAATTTGCCACTCGGTATCGTGGTAGGACGTAGGTGTTCGCGACATGGTGAAAATGAGATGAAGTTGAAGGAGAAGAACCAGAAAGTGGAAGTAGCGAGCAAGGGGGGAAAGCACTCAAATGTAAAGGTAAGGAGTTTGCAAACTAAGGGGTTTATTTATGAGAGTCCCAGGCGGCGTGCATCACTTCAACAAGGCGTAATTAATGTGCGTCCCTTGCATTAAATGCGCCAGCCACGTGTCAAACATGGAAGAAATGGGCGCTACTTTTGAGGAAACAATCACACCATTGCCGGTACACGTTCTCAACTGAACAAAATTGCCAAACTTGGGATACACAAAAAAAGTGAGAAAAGTCTAAAATAGCCCCAGCAAATAAAAACAGCTCGTGAAAGGGGCAGCTTAGACTCTACAAAGGTTGAGACGGTCTCCAGCAGAGTTGTTTGACTCGACTGCAGAACAAAGCACCACCACGACAACGGGCCAGGTTGAGTGCAGCACAGGGTAAGCTATATCACCCACCGAGCAAAAAAATAAAAAAAAAAAAGAAGAGAGAGGTAGTAAAAGGAAAGGAAGAACCAACATGCAAGAAGACATGCAAAACCTTAGATTGAAAAGACAAGGAGAATAGATAAAGAAACTACAGTGCCCGAAATTAAGTTCTACTGTTACAAAGAGTTCAGTATAAAGAAGGAAGGACAACGTCAGCCAAGGACCAAGTTCAGGCAGTAGGCTCTTCGCCACCACTAGCGGGCTCTATAGTAGCCTCCTTGTCCGTATTCACAGACTTGGTAGAGGCTTCCTCGCCTACATCAACATGCTTGACAGCCTCAGCTGCACCCACAGGCTTTGGCGTCTAGATTTGTGGCATGAAAGAGTCCAGGTCCAGATCGGGATAAGTCTTCTTGGCTTGACCTTGAAAATTCATAAACCTATTGACGAAGGCAAAAACATTCGCCTTACGGAGCTCACCAACCTTCTCTTTCAGGGACCTCAGCTCGGCATCCTTCGCCTTCATCTCCTCGGGGGTCTTCAGCTCGACGTCTTTCAAATTTTCGGACTCCTGGTAGCGGTTGTTCAATTCATCATGGATTTTCTTTAGCTCAGCCACCTCGACGGCCAAAACAACAACCTTCCCCTCAGCTAAGCCTTTCCCTGCCTCAGTAACATCAGCGGCGTCCAATGCACTCTTCAGCTTGCGCTCCTTCGCAGCCAGTTGAGTCACAAGCCGATCATGATGGAACTCCATCATTGTCACGCACGCAAAGGACTGGAAAAAAAGAAAAAGAAAAAAGACATAATCAATACAACTAGGAGGCAAAGGGATCCAAAGAAGAATAATCCAATAAGGAAGGTATACGTGTATGGTACCTCAGCCATGCAATAAATGTTGTGCTTGGTATTCCTCTTAAAATTGACCTGCATGGCCATCTCAAGGTCCAAGGTTGGGACTAATTCAGCTAGGTCATCCACAGTAGCCTCGGGATCACGAATGAACCCACTCCCCTAGGCAATCTATTAGGGAGGACTAACCTTTGCCCTTTTCCCCTCCAACAAGATCGGCTGGGGAGGGGCAGGAACCACCTCTGAGGGTTTGACCCTTTTGGACGGGGGTCTGCTTTTGGAAGGCTCAGAAAGTAGGGAAGATGAGACGTCATCCTTAAGAGAGGCTAAGTTCTTGAACTTCTGCTCCAGGGAGGCACTCACCGATATCAATCCTTCCTTAGGAGGAAGGCCAAACGTCTTTACCAGCTTCCTCCTCTTCCTCGTCTTCTTGTCAGTAAAGTCGCCATGATGAGTTCAGGGTCCATTTGATCAGGAGAGTCTACGGGCAATAGTTACGTGATGTGGGCAGGTTGCGCTTCCACCGGGGGCCCGAGCTCTTGCTTCGCAAGATTCTCCTAGATCACCAGATCCAAAAAGGAATTAAGACCAAAAGCCTCCACCAAGGCCACCTTACCAGCCTCCGCAGCGTCGAGAATTGGACAGAAGCCTGTAAATCAAACTAAAAGTCAATATTGCAACCTGAAATGGGAAATCACTACCAGCAGACGTATATTCAAAAAAGATGCATAACCAGCTATTGCCCTCATGAGTATTCCTTGGGATTCCCCAGAACCTAGGAATGTCGCCAGATGCCCTCGACAACTCCTAGTAATCGTCTTGAACAAAAAAGAACATCGGTTTTCACCCTTTGTTAGAAGATGGGAGCCCGAAAATCAAACTCTTCACCTTCACCCTCTTGGCAAAGTAGAAGAAACCTAGCGAATGAGCGGATTTGAGCTAGAAGAGGTAGGCAAATTCACGAATAGTAGGCGGAGAAGTGTTCCCACTCTCAAACTAGTGAACAAGGAAACTGACTAGCAAGCCCCAGCCGTTAGGAGACACCCAAGCTAGGTAGACAATGTAGAAAGCAATGATGTATTGGATAAAATGATGAACAGGGAACCGAAGGCCAGCACAAAACGCTGATGTAAAAAAATAGATCATCCCGGGAGTAGAAGAATTGCACCTCTCATCCTCCCCAAGAGGATGGAGCAGAACGGACTCTGGGAAGGAGTACTCTTCCCTTAAAGCCTCCAAATCGTCCTTGTCAAGATGGCTTGAGGTTGACTCGGCACAACAAGTAAGGTTAGAAAGGTCTCAACGAACCTTTTTCTTCTTAGGGGCAGAAGTTGAAGCGCCTTTGGACCTCTTCCTCTTAGACCGACCTAAGGGAATGGAGGGCAACGCTAAAGGAGCCTCCACCGAGGGGGCTGAGGTTGAAGACTCGAGAGTAAGCCCCAAGCCCTCTGCATTGGACTCGGAATTCAAAGTTTTATGCTAAGGACAGGGAAAATTAGTCATCTTCAACCAGCGTACCATCAGTTGCGGGGACCTCCTCCCCGCTTGGGGGAGAGGATGCCCCCTCCTCAGAATGACCACTGGAGGAAGCAGTAGAGACCTCATCAACGCCCTCATCACCCTCCTCCACAAACTCAGAATCGAAAGAAGACTTGGAAACTACCCTCCCCATTAGCGGTCTAAACTACAAATCAAAATGCAAGGGGGCAGATGCGAAGCGTAATCGGTCAAGAATAAGGAAACCAAACACCAAGCTCTAAGCAAAGACAACCTCAATAAGAGGGGATAATCTACGAATCGTTAAAGGGAAGCAAAACTACTGAAACGATTTTGGAAATAAGTAAACCTCCAAATAATGAAACGGAACCCGTAGCCCCACCAGGGAGGTTTAAAGGGATCCAGATCGAAGAAGGGGAGGGAACGTACGTAACAAAGAGTTAGAATCAATGCACAGAAGGGTGAAAGGCACATGACCCTTAAAACCACAAGAAAATCGAAGCGACCACCGTGGAATCCAAGAGGAGGAAAAGGAGCACAAAGAGGAAAGCGTTCGAAATATTTGTAAGGAAGCAAAAGGGTTTTCCCCCTTTTTATACCCAACATTTACTAGCACGATGGAACGTGGAGGAGAATGTGCAAAAGGAGCCGTAGAAGGAGGTCTCCCTCCAGATGACACGTGTCCCCCTCAAGCACGCCTATCCCATCAAAAGACGGCATGGGTTAACTGAACACGTCCCTAGGGCAACGCCAGTAATCATGAAAAATCGTCACCCACGGAGGTAGTCGTGATCATAGAAAAGGCATATTTAACCCCAGGCTAGAACTGGAAAATGTCCTTCATGACCTAGGGCTGGGGGCAACTAATAATGATAGATTTAAGCTTGGGCCGCCCATTCAAAGCCCAAAACATTCGATGGGCCCATTTTTACATGGCAACCTAAGCTGCCCAACTACAGCGCGACCGCTTCGTCATGAAATTGGGCCACAGCCCAAGGCTGGAAGTCCAATGTCATCCAACTCGGTATATGTCTGCTCGGTCGTCTCAAGCACGGCGGAGTGGACCAGCTCGAGAACTAGATAGCCACATGTATAAATAGAAGACGAAAACACTGTATAAAGAGAGTTCCAGAATTTTATTTAGAATATACTATGTAAAAAGGCTCTAAGCCAAGAAATCCATTGTACTACCGTCTTCTTCTTCAAGCAATACAACCCCTAAGGAGCAAGAGCCTCCATTACAGTGGATATATCCTTGGTCTTTCGGTTAAGATGAATCACTTATATTCTGTTCTTAGATCCAGCATCAGCATCTACCTCCTTATTAACCCAAATATTCATAAAGCCTCCACTAGGCCTTGTTCTGCACCGGGTAAAGTGTTTTCGAGCACCATCAAACTCAATTCTCCAACACTTCCAAAATCTCAACTATACATCCTACCATCTCATAATTCAATATTAAAATTTTTTAACTAAAAGCATATTTAACTTCTCAGCATTTAGGTATCATAATTTTAACCCCATGCAAATATTAACAAATAACACTTTATCCCACAATATTATTAAATGATATGATATGCATGTTTGGGTCTCACATATATATAAGTGCAAAAAAAGCTCATAAATTATATTTTACTATTTTTTTTAGCACAATAGACGATTTCCATGTTGTATAAAAGGAAAGAGAGAATTCTAATTTTGAATTGTTAACTTTATGTATGTACCAACATAATTTCGACCACTTATAAATATATGAATATCTAAAATTTTAAACTTGATTTATGAAATTACTAAAACTATTATTGCATCATTGCCGATATATATTTACATATATATTGTTGGATTACAGATGTATTATGACCGTTAAAAACTTTTTCTTTATCTATCTCTTTTAAGATAAAAGTAACACCAATAAGTAAGTATTTCCATTTAAAAAATGTATAGTACATATTTCAAAAGATAAGTGTGATTATTAATCGTCCAAAAAATGGAAAAAGTATTTTTTTCTATGAGTAATGCTAGGCTGACCAAAATTAGAGACCAAAATTATAGCCCAAATGACATGACAGCCTAATCATCATTCCAAATCAACTGCCATGTCATTTAATAAAAAAATTAATATTTGATTAATATTTGGCCAAAATATTTTCTTCTTCCCCTTTCACTGACAATACCCATCAGACCCACCTTCCCCTCTCTCTCTCTCTCTCATCAGACCCACCTTGGCCAAAACCCCGTCGAAGCCCGCCAGTTTCTCGCCGGAAACTGTCATTGGATAATTAAGAAAGTTGGCTTTTGAAAAGTACGAAGAAATTTGGACTAACAAGACTGTAAACTCAAGTTCACAGTCCTGATTGAACAAAACCCCTTATTGCACAAAACCCCTCATTGCACAATTTCTGATTGTCCAAATTGCAGGATAGCTCAAGTTCAACCTGATTGAACAATCTCCAACTTGGGCACTCCTCTTCGAACCCATTGGATTTAAGATTCGGCAAGCAACAATACACAGCCGATAAAACATCATCCCACCAAGGTGAGAGAAAGAGAGAAACCGAGGGTTACCTACGACTTTGAACAGGAAGACATGATTCAGTCCTGTGCGGTTTTCTTCTTTGGCAGAGAAGAAAGAAAAAGGAGGGCAGAGACTTGAGAGGCTCTAGCAAGGAGTGTGGAGAGAGAAAGAGGTCGCAAGCAAGAGAGAGAGAGAGAGAGAGAGAGAGAGAGAGAGAGAGGGTATTTGACTGTGGAAGCAGGTGGGAGATGAAAAGATTTTGGCCAAATATTAATTTTTTTATTAAATGACATGGCAGCTGATTTGAAATGCTGATTAGGCTGTCATATCATTTGGGCTATAATTTTGGTCCCTAATTTTGGTCAGCCTAGCATTACTCTTTTTCTATACATCATTACTGAGTGAAAGGTGCCAATGTTTGAAGTAAGACACATGGTACAACTAAAACAAGCACAAGTACATACACACACATATTCATATATGTATATCCTAAGTAAATATATTTTTAGGCAAAAGAATTAAATTAAATCAATTATGATACGTAAATTGATTTTCTGAAAACCAAAATTCAGCCAAGAAAAAAAATTAAAAAAATAATCATTTAATTATGAAACAAATACCCGTAGGCCAACCGAACGTTAAGCCTTTCTCTGTCATATATATATACTATTTGTAATTCATGCTTAAAGACACGATAAAACATAAAATTTTCGAGCTCTTTTTTTTTAACATGTATATATTATTGTATTTGGATAATGTTTAAAATAAAAATTATATTAAACTACAAATTAATCAAATATTAAATGATTAAATATATATATATATATATATACACACACATGCTAGCCGGTAATTTTAAGACCACCAGAGCTCTCTCTCACCACCCCCACCTCCCGAAAACCCTCAAACCATCTCTTTCGCAAACACAAACACAAAAGCCCACTGTCGCACCCATTGAAATTCAACCCATCGGAGACGAAGCTCTCAATTTGATGGTTGTGCCTACAGATAGATCAACAAGAAATCTTCACAACTTCACCTTGCCTCGTTTGAAATGGGGCAACCAAAGATTCCTCCAATGCATGAAATTTGAAAACAACTATATCGCCACCGGCGATACCTCCACCGATCATAGTAGATCCTCAGCTTCTGAAGCCACCGATTCCGACGGCTTCAACCGAAGAACCCGACGCAGATATGATCTGATCAGACCCAGATCTTATAATCCTTCAAAGAGCCTGAATAAATCTCCATTAAACCCAAACAGTGGTGTTTTTGATAACGACGGAATCTAGAGTGTTAGTCAGAAGCTCATGACCGATCTCAGAGTCGCCACTGATAGAATGAAAGTCCCAGTTCTTGAAGAGAAAGATAAAGAGAAAGAATCCCAAGCCATCGAATTTGCGGTCTCGCAGAGCTCCCTATAAGGCTCCAAACGAGTCATGTGGAAGCAGCAGCGGCGACAAAGTTGGCGGCGGTGGCGGAGGACATGCAGGGAAGCAGGAGAGTCCAGTGGCAACCATGAAATCCACTAGGTTGAGAAATGTCGTGGCAACTGAAAAAGAGACTATGGAGAAGGGAGCAAATAGCCAGAGGCCTAAGGGGTCGTTTGGTAACGTTTTTGTTTTTGCGTCTTCAAAAAACCAAAAATAGAGACAATTTTTTGTCTCTGTTTTGTGATAAACACTAAAACAGAAAACATGTTTGGTAGTCATTTTTGTCTGTCAAATTATAAGAATAAAAACAGAAAACATGTTTGGTAACTACCTCAAGTTTTATCCTAAATATGTTTTATAATATCTTATTTTTTGTTTTCAAACAAATCAACACTTTATTTCATGAAAAATGATTTGCAACCATAAATTAAAGATTTTCAACAAAGCACCAATCCTTGCACAGCCACATTTCCGAAAAAATTAGTCATGGAATTTGCCTCCCTATACACATGCCCAAGCTCATCATGTTGCAAGAATGCCTAAATGATGAGCCCAACTCACCCAAAAGGCCTTAACATGCACCTTACCGCAATCAATCTCCAAATCAGACAACCTAAATAAAATACAAATAGACGTTATATTACATCAAAATACATATCCAAAAATTCCTTAAACCAAAACATCCACTAATTCATCAAAGAATATCTAAAGAAAGATAGTTATATTACATAAGTCAGTAATCACATTCATACATCATAGTGTCCAACATACAGCCCCTAAGTTCAGACATTAATAAGTCAGATCACTTAACTAAAATTCCAATAATTAATACAAATACCATGAACAATAATGCACAAATAAAGATCAAATTACATCCACAACAAACAAGCATGAAAATAGTAATCCATTTCTTCTCTCTCCATCTTGATTGGGCTTGATTAATCACATGTTGTTCATTTGTAATTGTGTTGTACTCATCAACCCATATGAAGCAATTATCATGCTTACGCCATCGTGGACAACGATAAAAAGCTCGTCCATTGTTTCGTTTGGTCCTTGCGACCAAAATATTCATGTTCCCGGATCCACACGAGCATGGAGGGCCAATACGTACCATTATAACACACCTAATTACATTAACATCAACAAGAAAAAATTAGTCATACAAACATTAAATTCAATATAACAATGCAAGTATTAACACATTTTTACCATCATAATAAATAATATCATTAGGACATGTATCAATGGTGAGTTGATACCCACAATTGATTAGCAATTGTATCTCTGACAAGAGCCATTTGACGCAGCTGACTTGGACTTATGTCTAATTCTATTGGGACCTGTGAACTTGATCCAGCAACAGTTCTTTCATTATCAACAAATTATCTTCTTTCCCAGTCATCAAATAACTGATCTTGACGTGAATGCATTCTTATGAAGTTATGCACTGTACAACATGCTGTGGGAATGTATTTCTGTGTGGTTAAGGGATATGGAGACATTAACTTCAGAATGGGAAAACGAGCCTTTAGAACTCCAAAACAACGCTCTATCACATTCCGAAGTGAAGAGTGCCGATGATTGAATAATTCTTTTTTATCAGTTGGTTGTCGACCCCTACCTCTATAATCACGCAAGTGATATATCTCTCACCACGATACAAGGACAGAAAACCAGGCATGTTTGTGTAGCCCAAATCCACAATATAATATTTACCCTCTGGCGGCATTGGAAACTTGTTGGCTGGATTAACAACACACTCAGCAAATATTCTTGAGTCATGAGCAGTACCCTCCCACCCAGTCATCACAAATATAAAACGCATGTCAAATGAACATGCACACATTACATTCTGAGTTGGTACAGTACACTTCCCTCGGTATGGTATCTATGAATCCGCTGGAACACGTGCATCAACGTGGGTGCCATCAATGGCGCCAACACAATTCTTCAAAGAAAAAGAAAAACACATGAATGAACATGCATAGTAGTATTTTATTATAACATATATTGCAAATTACTGTCACTTACCTTAAAGAAAGGATAATATCTTGGGTTGAAACGAATCTGAGGTTGAACCATACTAAAATCGGGAGGGCTGATGATATTTGATGGCTTGATCCAAATGTACACACCCAAGTGCAGGCGGTCAAGCTGTAGTAATAATCCGGTTTGAGTCCGGAGTCGAATCCACAGGGAACTTTTGTTGATATTTCTAAGGCAAGCAGTGGTAGAGACCTTTTGATTGTAACCTTTTTGATTTGCTGCGAGATATGGGTTTTGCTGGACAGAATATAAGATTCTTTCCAGAAATATTTTCTTAACAAAATAGGAGATGAATGCTAATTAAAAAGAGTCACCCTTTAGTGCAAGGATCTGGACATGTAGTTAGTTATCCGGTTTTTCATAATTGTGCTTGATAACTCAATTAACTCCCGTGTCAACAGCAAGTTAATCGGAATATAAAGATAGATTGTGAGAATTAAGAACATGATTCCGATGTCTTTCTAGAAGTTTACAAGAATTGCCTGTGCCGAGACTTAACCCGTCTACAAACAAGCAAGTGTTTCTACAAGACATCCAATCATGATATTAATAGTCCATTCTTTAAATGAAGTACATTAAGGGGAGAGATTGAAGGGTAGTCATGAGGATCTAGCCGGGGTACTTGCCTTGAACTGATGAGTCTTTCTATGCAGGAGTCATCCATGTCAGGCTTTTATAGCCTGTGGGGTGAGAATGAGATCTAGGGTTTTGGAAAAAAATTGGGGATTTTGGCTGAAAACGACGAACCAGGCTTTTATAGCCTGAGTTGTAACGTTCGAACGTTGGTAGAAGGAATTTAAAAAGATTGTTCGAACGTGGTCTGGCGTTCGAACATGATGAGCTCCCCGTACTTTTGAGTTTCTGTCAGAGGCCAAAGTACTGTAAACACTCTTCGTTCGAACGGTCTATTGGCGTTCGAACGGACTGAGCTCCCAGTACTTTCAAGTTTCTGTAGAAGCTTCATCAGAGGCTGAGTACTGTAAGCTTTCAACGTTCGAACGTTACCTGGCGTTCGAACGTTGAACCACAAATTAAAATTTTCTCTATTGCACTATATACAATCAAAGAAGACAAAACACACCAATTTAATTCAAAAACTACGGCGTCTCAGGATGAACCCCTACCCACGCTTCAGGTTGGTATTTTGGGGCATTCCTTACTCGGCCCATATTTTCATTTCAGTCAAAAAGAAATTTATACAAACAGAATTTTACAACAAATTCGGACCTTTGGCATTCACTCCCCCAACGAAAGTACACATTTCCTACAGAAAATTATCTAATCTGAGTCTCCCTCTGTGTCTGTGTAAAATGGACAACCAGTAACTCTCCCAACTTCCTCTCTCACAAATCGGTTAAGCACAGTACCGGAATAGCATGGCGTATCAGGGTAATCCTTACTCAGCCCATTCACTATCCAGTCTAATCGATCAAGTGCGCGACCGGAAATTGGTTCAGAACACTGGTTGTACCTTTTTTCGTGAAAGTATCTGCCACACTGTTTACAGGCACCAAGCCTTTTTGCACGACGGAGTTTGGCAAAGCTACTTCTGCCACAGAGGGGTTTCGCTTGTTTTTCTTTGATTTCAGCCTTCCTTACTAATCTTGTTTTTCTCATGATCATGGTATGTACATCAGATGGAAAAATACGTAGGACTCCTAGGCTAAACCAAAAAAGATTTACATCCATGATTGCTAGACTCACTATCTGGTTCTTTAACGTCTGCCAGTCACAAAGACGATTGAGGCTTATTTATAAGCATAATCAATTTATACAATCAATGTTCAAACATAATCAACAATGACAATAATTGTTTTTAAAAAAATTGCGAAAATTATGAACGAAAATGAACTGAACGATAATGAGCTAACTGATGAAATGAACTAACTGATGAACTGATCATACCCCCCAACCTAAACTGAACATTGTCCCCAATGTTTCGAATTTACCGGTTCATGGAGTGTGGAGACGAGGTTGAATGGTAGAGATCTGTTCACCACTGAGACCTTTTACCTTAAAGCACCTTTCAAAGGTTCCCCGGCAACGGCGCCAAAAACTTGATGGCTTGATCCAAATGTATACACCCAAGTGCAGGCGGTCAAGCTGTAGTAATAATCCAGTTTGAGTCCGGAGTCGAATCCACAGGGAACTTTTGTTGATATTTCTAAGGCAAGCAGTGGTAGAGACCTTTTGATTGTAACCTTTTTGATTTGCTGCGAGATATGGGTTTTGCTAGACAGAATATAAGATTCTTTCCAGAAAGATTTTCTTAACAAAATAGGAGATGAATGCTAATTAAAAAGAGTCACCCGTTAGTGCAAGGATCTGGACATGTAGTTAGTTATCCGGTTTGTCATAATTGTGCTTGATAACTCAATTAACTCTCGTGTCAACAGCAAGTTAATCGGAAGATAAAGATGGATTGTGAGAATTAAGAACATGATTCCGATGTCTTTCTAGAAGTTTACAAGAATTGTCTGTGCCGAGACTTAACCCGTCTACAAACAAGCAAGTGTTTCTACAAGACATCCAATCATGATATTAATAGTCCATTCTTTAAATGAAGTACATTAAGGGGGGAGATTGAAGGGTAGTCTTGAGGATCTAGCCGGGGTACTTGCCTTGAACTGATGAGTCTTTCTATGCAGGAGTCATCCATGTCATAGAAAGAGCTCACAATTATACAAAGTACCTTAGCTTTGCTAGATGCAATCAATCATCCGATAACAAGAAGAAATAAACGTTAAGCATAAAAGAACATTGCACAAATATGATTCCCGGATAACTTGTACATGCCTTTCTCCTCTCACTAAAGAGTGAATGAGAAACTACTCACTCTTCATGGCTTGGGTAAAGCTAGAAAAGTGAGTGATGCTCATCCCTCCAAGTGGAGAACTTTAAAAGATAAAGTAACAACAAACGCGGAGCGAATCTTCCACAAAGAATGAGTGAATCACGTTCCACCCTTCACGGCTTTAATCAAGCTCTAGAAAAATGGAAGAGTTTCACTCTTCTAAGAAAGAAGGAAGCTCAAGCAATGGAAGTGAAATGCATGAACAATAAAAGTAGAAGAAAGCTAGTCACATTTGGAGGGTGGCTTCCTCAACCAAAGATTGGAGGGTTGCTTCCTCAACCAAGATGGGAGCTATTTCTCTTCTATGCATTAGAAATGAAAGCATAAACATAAGCATAAGCATAAAACTACTGTTATAACAAGCAAGAGATGTTGGACTAAAGCCAAACTAATCTCTAAAATAAAGACTTCATAAGGAAAATGAACTAACTACAATGAGAGTGGGAGTCTAAGCCTCCATCACTATCTACTTCCTACTATGCTCTCCTTCTTTAGCTCTCCAACAAGGGGAGTATTTATAGGCAAGAGGAGGAGGCAGGGGGGGTGAAAGAATAGTGTTTGCCGCCCAAGTCCAAGTGAACAGTCAACAACTCTGCTGCCAGTCTGTGGATAACGTTCGAACGTGAGTTGGCGTTCGAACGTTCTTTCTGTTTTTGCACTGAGGGCGTTCGAACGTTGATTACCGTTCGAACGTTTCTTCTTGTTTTTGCACTAAGGGCGTTCGAACGCCAGATTTGCTCTGACCCCTTTCACTCGAGTGATCTGTGGTCTTCTGTGAAGTTCAGTTCCAACTCTCTGCAGTGGTCTGGTCTTCCATCAACTCAAGTGCACGTTCGAACGTGAGTTGGCGTTCGAACGTGCACTCAAGTACTTCAGAGCTCCAGTCTTCTTTCCTAACTGCAACACGCCTTCTCTTCAGAAGTTGAGTCTGCTACAGTGTATTGTGGACGTTCAAACGTGAGTTGGCGTTCGAACGTTCTGGCTGTGCTCCAAGCTTCTCCAATTTTGGGCTCTAATGTACTGGTGTTGCATCCAAGTGTGGTATTTGTTGTTCTTGGGTCCTTGTTCAATTTAGGGCCTGAAATGACATCACTTAAACTCCATTAAAGTACCATTAGTCTTAAAATGTCATAATAATATGTCAACTTTAAGTACTAATCAATATCAACTCCAAGCCTACAAATTGTTTTCAGAACACGATTAAAGTATTTGGAAATGGTCTCCCTCGAATGCTGAAACCTTTCAGCTACGATACGATTTCGCTCATTATGTGATATTGTAAGTAAAAATATATCAACTTGTTCTTGCACGGTTACAAACCTGGAGTGTTTCAATCCTTTTTCTTTTAATGTCTCACACAACAACACGAACACGGGTGTGTCCATTCTAAATTGCTCATAGCACCTACTTTCATGTCCATGTAATAGCTCCAACACGTAATCATGTCCTTTAAGAGCAGATGTTCTACATGGTCGTTGTGATGTTTTGTGACTATCTAATTCTATTGCAGTCAATACAATAGACATATCATCATCACTATCTACTATCATATCAAATTCTTCATCTGAATTCATTATTGAATATTCAAGTCTACCTGTAATATCCATACATAATGCACTTATCAAACATTTGTCACAACACATTATAAATACGCATAATAATTAACCTTCAATCCAAAAGCACGCATAATAACAAAGTGCACATACTCCAAATCCTACACATAATACCAAAGTACACATAATACAAAAGTACACATACTAACAAAGTCCACATACTCCAAATCCTACACATAATACCAAAGTACACATAATCTCAAAGTACACATCCACAAAATACTAGACTAAAGTACTACCATCACAGGTTAGTAACAAAATCCTTCTTCCTATGATCTGGCATAGACAAGAACATCTTCCTATAGCTCATACCCTCTCCAAAAATCTTAATGGCCTTTGTGTATGAAGCTGCATCAATGTCCTCGAGAGAATTCAAAGCAGCCATACATTTTTCTAACATATCATCAGTATGCGTAACAACCTCACTATCACCACATGAAGTCGTCGCCATAGACGCACTGGACATCTTAAAATCAATATACTCTGTTTTTTTCTTTGAACTCTCAACCAACACATTAAGGGCAGATGTAAGTGCTAGGCTGTAGTTATCCCTCTTCCTACGACGACTGCTTGTTGGAGTGGTAGACCTACTTCGAGGATGGTTGTTTGTCCATTTCTCCACATTCTCCTCACCATCATCAACCTCAAGTGACGGATCAAAGGTAGGGTCTTTATCTTCCTCATTGTCCGATGGAGGTTGGGTGGATGGATGAGCATTATCACCGGTTGCAGTTGTCTTTTCATAAATCCTACACAGCTTCTCGTAATGTGGACACCCTTTTTCCTGAATTGTCTTGCATGCTTATTAACCTATATTAAACGAAAATAATGAAATGTAATCAATACGTATTAACCTAAAATCATTTGACATTGTGGTTAAAAAAAATATGGATAGTAATCAATACTACATCCTACCTTGCACAAATCCTTCCAAGCCTCATCCTCCAAGACAATGGTTTTCTTCACAGGGTCCCAACCAACTCCAATTTGATTCAACAGTTTCTTGAAGGCATGGTAAATTGGTCTCAAATTATTAAACTTCCTCCGTAGTTGTTCATACGTGTAGTTGTACCCCGTACTTAATGTCATGTTTCTTACAAGATTTTTCCACCCAATTTTGGTAAAAGTAGTAGTTGGTCTATGCCCCGCTGCTACTTCCCTATCCATCAATTCAATGAAAAGTGCCTCCTTATCGGACGTCCATATGGCTACATTTTTTTCATTGTCAACCTCTACAACCTCATCATCGTGAGTTTGTTCGTTACCTGTTTCCATCTACAACAA